>OX336334.1:23108298-23561363 GCA_946902875.1 Nematopogon swammerdamellus
AAAACCACAAAACTCTCCCAATAATTCAGGAAACAAAACGAAGCCGCACGCGCCGCCCGGAAGGTGGTAGGAAAGTGTCTTCCGATTTTTACGTAGGGCTGTGGGGGTGACGGCGCACACTGTGTCGCGCAGTATGGGAAGCTTGGTCATAAGTAAAAAACGCGAAAGTGGTTCTACAACGTCGCAACCTAATTAGGAGTGGGGACTAATAACCGCTCCACCCCCCTTCAGTCATTGGACGCGTTAGGATGCACTAGCATTTGTGTATTTAACAGTTGAACATTGCCTTCTCGGCGATGCGTACGTTTTAAAGAAAAGTTCATGATTTCGTTTGAGGTGTATCGTTGTTCGTATTCCATCTTTTTTAATTCTGCAAAATGGAGAATAATCTGGAAGGTACGTACATCATTGTAAATATATTTTTGTTTAAATATAAGCATGTAATGTTCTATTAATATATTTTAAAAGGTTACCTTTAAAAATGTTGTATTTTCTGAATTATCTAAGCATTTAGTACGTGTTTCCAGCGTTTTCCACGTAAAACATAAATAAGGCATAATGGGTACACTAATACAGGTGTCATATCACTAAAAAAAGTTTGCGCAAATTTGCGCATTTGAAAAAAAAAGTTTAAAATGTGACCTAGGTAACAGTGCGAGTTTTTTAAAATTATAATTACTATTAGTTCTTTCAAAATTAGTTAATAGTACGCTAAGGGGGGGGGGGGGGGAGAGGGGGGGGGGGGGGGGGGGGTTCTGTATCATATAGGGAGTAAAACCTATATAATTTTTTTTGGACCTTGGGCTTTTTTTTATGTAAATTTTTGTTTATGTATTTGAATGAAAAAATAGGTGGTTGATTTTTATAGCCTGACCGATTCAGTTTCATAACCGTAACAAAAAAGTCTTCATTACCATTATGATGTAAAACGTGTAAGTTGGTAAAAAAAAAATCAAATTCTTTCTATTCCATACTAATAAAACAAAAATTGTGGTTTTTCACTATTTCTGAAAGAAAAAGATCTATGTGCTGGAAGACTTTTTTGTTCCTGGCATGAAACTGAAACGATTAAGAAATTTTTTTTTTACATTTTCTAAATTAATTTGATTTTTTTTAAAAACCCAAATTATCACCAAGTTGACGTGGTGGTACGAAACTCTCGGTGCGTGAGTCCGACTCGCACTCTACCGGTTTTTGTTTTTTTTTTCAGATCCTGCAGAAGGTACGCGGAGGCAATTGATCGAAATATGTTTTAAGGATCCAGCAAAAAATATAGACACAAAGTTCAACCATTTGATCCAGTATGTGATGAAGAAAACTCGATGTTCGGAGGAAGATAGCCAAAGCTTGAAAAATAACTTAATTAAATTTAAATATACTTTTAAGTCGTATTATGTGAGAGTGCAACGAAACAAAGACCGTTTGTTCAGTGATCCAAAATATGAAGAATGGCTGAAAGGTAAATACGATTAATACTCTTCCAAGAAATAACTAGGTGTATTAAAAATAAATAAAAAGTACAAAAAAAAAATTATGTTTTTTTTTTGCTCACCTTACCTACATGAAAATTAACTATATTGTATATATTAAATAATCATGAAGAAAGAAGTTACAAAACATCATCATGGAGTTTTGACCAAGCTTCCCATACTGCGCGACACAGTGTGCGGCGGCGATAGGGGGCGACGGAGGCGGCGCCGCCGCCCCCGCAGGTCACTGTGCGTGGGCTCATTCACTCCCACGTTACCGTTGGGAGCGGTTTCATTTGTGATTACGTAAAAAAATAAGAACTCCGTGGAAAAGTTGGAATGCGCTCAACGAAATTGTCGCAAAAGTTAGCCGGAAATTGTCGCAATTTATAGCTACCGATAGCCTTGCTCGGGAAGATGGTGTGTATTTAATTTAATGAGAGAACGGACCTGGGTTCCTTCTTATTTATCGTAGTATGTACTTAACTGACTTTTTCCCACCTACCTACGGCTCCGCTCGCGGTATTGTTAGTGTATAGATTATGCTAGGAATTCCGAGTTATGTAGGTATAATATAAGATGTCGGGAACATTATTGTTTTAACTAAGTAAATGTATACACTCTCACTCTACCTTTCTCACGTTTCACTCACACTCGAAAACACACATACAAACTTCATTGATGATGATTAGAAGTTGAGAGTTAGGGCCCCTGAGACCTATTATCAGTGCGACCTAGATAGATCTATTGTGACATTACACACATCTAAACACCCCCTCACATTTTTTTTTAATTGCTGATTTAATTGTACTATGTCTGCTTATTTAATTTAATTGAATTGTACCGTGTGGGGCCGGTACTTTAAAAGAATAGCCCCACTGCATCTCTCCCCGTGTATGTCGTAAAAGGCGACTAAGGGTATGACTCCCTTCTTATATTACTAGGTGGTAGGGTTTAACCCGGTTGGTACCACCGCACTGAATGAAAGGTCGGTCGAAACGGCTATGTAAATAGTTTGTGTTTTCCGTCCAGTTCAGTGTAGCCGGCACGACCGAAGGGAAGCACTGACATGGCACCTAGCTCACCCGGTGTTATGGGCTGACATCACGGATGTTGTAGGTGATGGAGCCAACGGTGTCAATTTCCATAAAAAAAATCAATATAATTTTGAAAACCTATTATTGACCCTAGTTTATAAGTTAATATACCTACATTATAGTTACTATTGTAAAATTAGTTATAGAGCTGTTGGTTTTCCAAATAAAATAAAAATAAAAGGAGTTCCTTCATAAGTACACACATCATTTTCTTACATCTCTCAGACATGTGGCACGGTCCTATTGTTACCCGTGTCTCACACAATGTTTTCGTTCACTGCTCAGCACATTCGTTGGTTATGGTTATATTTATAACCATAACCATCCCGATATAAGCTTTATTTGACAAGTGAGATCGCTTCTGAATCGGTTATGCCATTTTTGAGTTGCTTGGGTCCGCCCGCGTAACAAAAATAAATAAGTGCCTACATAATAACAGTAGGTAGATAAATACCGATACTGGGGTGAGAGCCCGCGTGTAGACAAGACACCTCGTTGTCAAGCGCTTAATGCCTCTTTAAGACGGAGCCTTCCGCCGAGACCAAAGAAGAAAAGGACGATCAAAGCTCTGGTAGCGAAGGAAAGCTCTCGAGTCAGCTGCTTTGGGCGCGAATTCACCCTCGAACTCATAAGCTTATATAAAACTTTTCTTGCCATATTTTGCACATCGAAAGTGAAGCGGTGTAACACGTAGCCTAATGGTTCACTTATGGTGAAAATTGACGATAGCTCATCGCAGCACATCTTGGTCGTTTTTGCATCGAAAATAAATAATAAAAAAGGCCAATTACGTGGTGGTAGTACCGAATCGAGAGCTTGGGCGGGACCGAAACGGCGCGGCGGCGCGGTCGGAGAATACAGGAGGAATAATGCGGGGCGAGTGTTGATTAGTGTGGAGTGGTGATGACGGCGGCGTGGCGGCGCGGTTGCGGTGGCGGTCGGTCGTGACGTCACATTTGCATAGTGTTCGTTGATTGATTATTCAATCTCGTAGCTCGAGATTGTCTGCTCCCTTCCTGCCGCGCTACCCACTCCCCCTCACTGTAAATTATGCTGATAGGCGTCCTCGCCCGGCGCCTGCGGCGATTGGGGCGGCGGAGGCGGTGGGGGCGGCGGTTGGTTTAATTTCAATTTAGTTGCCGTTTCCAGTTAGCACCGCTTCAGATTACAATAGTAGGCTTTGTTGAGCGCTCTCGATACACCCGGGCACGATAGAACGAGCGACCTTTGCCATGCTCTGCCGCGGCGGCGGCGCCACGGCGCGCCGCGCGCCGTGGCGTGGCGCCGCCGCCGTGTCGGCCGCCCCGTTAATAATTCGAAACGTCTCGACAGCGCGCTGGATGGACACTGAAGGTGTGGCGGTCGGTGTCGGCGCGGGGCGGAGCGAAGGCGCAGAGCGACGAGACTGAGACAATGCTCTCGAGATTAGATTGGCAATTTACATCGGTGTCGCGGGGCGCGCAACAGGCAGGACAGAAAGCGTTGTAAAAACAATTGACGTTTTCCGGCGACTTCACGGTTTAATGAAATTTGTCGCGAGATCCGAGCGACAATATGATTTAATATTTGCTAGGGCAGGTGGTGCTCGGTGGGCTAATCAGTCGCGTCGCGATCTGTTCGGAGGGCCTTGCAGCCTCTTCGCTGCCGCCGCCAGCTTGAAAGTACGGACGGAGACACTCGTACAACCGCTCGTCACCTTTCACAAGTTGGAGATACCATTTTGAGTTCGGGTCGCCCCTGTCCGACCGCCCCTGCGCATTGACTTAAAAAACTATGTGCACAAATGGCCAAAATTATCCTTTTGATGAAAAATCTTTAACACTTTCGTGTATTTATACTTACGAGTACATGCCATTACTGTGTTGTATGGTATAAAGAATTCTTAGAAAGCCTTCCCTCTCGAATTTGCTGAAACTTCTTATTGAGCCATCCCATGTCAACAAAGTTTTGCATTGAAATGGAAACAAATTAGAAGAGTTCCTCACGAAACTAATAAAAGTGCGTAATTGTATCGAAAATAAGGTCCCGCAAGAAAGTATTCCCATCAAGCCAAGGTAACTAACCGTGCGAGTGCGGAGCCGTGTTTTTTTCGCTTACTGCGAGAGTTCATTATTGGAGAGCGAAACTTTAATCATACATCAGCCCGGCCAGACGTACGTAACCGTTAGCCCCGTACAAAAAGATAAGGGGGAAACGAGTTAGAACAAAATAAATGAAAAATAGAACTGTAAACAGCGCCGGAACGGGGACGGCGGAGGGGCGGGCGGGTAGAGCGGCGAGGCTCGCAATTCGGAACAACTCGGGCGCGGTTTGAACAGTTGTGCTCGTAATAATAAGGAGATTCAGGTCGGTGGGCCGCGCCGCACTGAGCGCGACCGTAATTAAAATGCGGCCGATATCGTGCACGCGATTTATTGGCCGGGCTCAATCGAAAGCGATGAGTTGACGTTATCTAGAGCGTGGTCATTTCAGATTATCAAAGAAGACAATAGTAAAGAATTATCACGAACAAGCGATTCTTACCCGAGCAGGCGAGTGCTGAGTCAGGCGAGCCAAGTTCACGCGTAGCCAATTTGAGTCAAAATAAAACGATAAGAAAGTCGCATTTTATGCAAAGTTAACTTAACCGAGCGAATTATTTCAATGGATTGTATAATTTTTGTCTCCTATACCGTTGTATCAGGGCATTCCTCAAGTAATTTAGTGTAAAAAATCCTCATAGAATTTTTTTCTAAACTACATAAAAAATATAATTTCACATACAAATTAAAACATCTAAATAAAGTTGTGGAATATGCGGATGAAAGCTCCACGGTAGGTACCTGTATACAATAATCAAAGTTTTGGACTTAACTGCAATTATAAATTTGAAGATATTTCTCAAAATAACGGTTAAATTTACTAATTTAGTATGACACGGAGGTGGGCGGCCCTACACGCCAACTGAGAACTGAGCAAACGCGGAGGTCTCAATAAAATCGCCGGAACGTCCACGACTCACTCTCGCAAATCATCGGTTTTGAATTATGTCGCTGTAGCGGCCGTGCGCGTGCGTCGTCGGCGGCGCGGAGCGGCTGAGGCAGGGCGCGGAGGGGCGTGGCGGGGCAGTACAGACAGATGGGATTATCCGTGATGTAGGTACTCACTCGTACATTACAACAAAGATCGAATCGATGATAGCCTGTTATAGCGCCGGGTTACTGGGTTAAATCGTCTGATGGTCGTACTCATTCGAAGGCCGACGAACATGGTCGTCCACGGCACTATGCTGAAATGTTTGCTGGATGACTGGATGTTTTTACCGAATATTAACTTCTCCCCTTTCGACTTTTTCTTCGAATTTTTCGACGGTTTAAAAATATCCAAAAAGTTACTGCTGGACGGTACGGGGGACCGCTGAGTAAATACCCGCGCAGCTCTGAGTTTTCATATTTTATTTAGTTAGCGGTCCCCCGGCTCCTTTAAGTAAATTGACATTATTTTTTACTTTTTAGGGTCGGGGCTTTAAATATGTAATTAACTTTTATTTAAGAAAACCGCATGCAAATCGGTCCACTATTTAAGATAAATAATTTTTGATTACTTAATTACTTGACTACTGATTAAAAAATTGCTAAGAACCATCCCGCTTAAACCAGCTTTTTAATAAAAAAAACCGCATCCAATCCGATTTCCAAAACGGTCCATCCGTTTGGGAGCTACGATGCCACAGACAGACACACCCATAACGTGTGTGTGTGTACACACACGTTAAACTTATAACACCCCTCTTTTTGCGTTGGGGGTTAAAAATAATTTACTAATCATATAAAAACAATTTACTGGACTCCACAGTCCGGTCGCAATATCGTCGTCGGGTCTGATCGAGTCGCTCGGTGACCGAGGCGGGCGACTTGAAGGCTTTACGTCGAGAGCCCTATAAAATAATGTTATTCGGACGGTTATGCGTCTTCTGGGAGAGCAAAAAAAAGGGGTCGGTTTGCGTATAAATATTTCATGAAGGCGTGTCGGTGGGTGGAGCGGCGGCCGCGGCTGACCGTCGCCGCCGCCGCTTCCGCAGAGGACTCAGACGAGTGCTGATTGAAAACCGCTCAGGGCCGATATTGATCCTCTCTCCTTCTGATTGAGTGAAGAAATACGAGCACTGAGCGCGGTGCCCTCATCGGCGCCGTTGCTTCTAAAGGCGTTTAACTTAAATGCGATTGATATTCGAACAAACCCAGTACAAAGCGGAGCCGGCAAGGTGGAGGTGGTGGTTCACATTTAAAGCCCCATTGGTTGAGCCATTTCATTCTGTTTGCCTATCTTCAACTTAAAAAAATAAACAATCTGTTTATTTACACAAACGTCATTCTTCACTGACATTGCACTATCATTCCCCTTTCGTCGCGTCGATAAGAAAGAAAGGCAAGATGAAGGAAGAAAAAATCGGTGTGTGGGTTTATCGTGGACACGGCCGTGTGTTTTACGTGAATACGTACGTACGTAACGGATAATATTTTCCTTGAGCGTATTTTAGGTATGTCTAAGCAGCGGTAACCGGTAAGCTCGGCCGCCCCAGCTGCAGATGTACTGGCGCCGTTCGTTGATCCGCTCGGACGCCTTCATTCTTTTACGTTCCCGGCACCGCTTTACTCTACCATATGGTGTTTTATGAGTATCACTGGATTGCTCTTGAGAAGCCCTTTCCAACCGTATATGACCTCTATATTTCGATTTGGATTTTTGACGAGTATAGGCCGACATTGCATTATTTATTTAAATTCTTTACTTTAACATCATATATATTCACTATAACTATTTCACATTAATGTTTTATACACGCAATCGATAGATCTCGACGAGAGCTCTATTATGATATTGAAACTTAAACGAAAGTCGTAGCTACTCCGAGTCAAAATTTATAACAAACTGAAATTATGTGACGCAGCAAAATTACCTCAAAATTGTGGCGCTTCCCCCACCGCCGCCCGCGATGCGTCACAGCTTAACGTAACGAATTCATTGATCCTTTAGCTATCGAGTGGTGTAATTATATTTTAGATGTACATCATAGATATGAAGCTGCAACACCAAACTGTATCCCCCGATTTTGTTATCATGCAGTTTTCTGGATTGGCTCCCACTATGGAAGCAAATTTAAAGACGTATTCACGTCAAAAAATAAAGGAACTTGAACGAGAAAAAAATTTGTGTCGAATTGAAACTCTCGCAGATCATATGATCTCCTGGTTCTTTCCCACGTTATTAAACGAAGACCGCGGCCGCGAGTGAAACGTGAAGTGTATTTTGTGTGCTCGAACTGTAAACAATTTGCAAGTTCGAAAATCCAATGAGTTTTGTGATCTTCTGCGAGGAGTCACAGAAGTAGCGCCTACAGCTCCGTTGCTCCGTCTGCTGTCGAAGGCGCCGAGGCAGGCCTCACGCACTCTATGTACTTGCGCGCGCTCACTACCTACCGCCCGGCGGGCCGCCGCGCCGGCGAGCCTAATTAAGTGGAAATTCGTCAGCCGCGCGAAGCATACATACACGCGCGCCCACGCTATTGCGCGCAGCTGCAAAGCAATAATCACTTTACACTCGATCATTTAGGTACATTTTCACACGCAGCGATTGGCGACGTGAATCATTAGGCTATTAAAGCCGTAGGTATGGAACTTTTTCTATGGAGAGATTTATCTGTTACGAAGTAACTATTAAGTAATCTGTGGCGAGGTCAGATTTCCTTTTAGACTAAAAGGTATTTTAGTTCTCCCATCTCCCACCAACCATCTAGCGTCATATAGTGGCGGTACGTCGCGTCGTCCGTGAGTGAGGCAGGAAATAATGTAAATCTAATAATTATTCTATATTATAGAAACGCGTGTTCCGATAGTTCTGCAACTTTACGATCTGTGCAGTCCGCGAAGAGGGCCGATCGTGCGAGTGGGACTGATTCAATTCAGCATACGGAAATACATGCGACAGCAATGTGTATCCCTTCCTTCCTGCAGGTTATGATTCGTCAGCCTGGGGAGTCAGCCGGCGGCGGCGGTACGGGCTGGAGAACAACGTGCAGCGCACACGTGCTTCCGGCCGCATCGCACGACTCCCGCCGAGCTCACTCACGTCTAGTCAGCGAGCAGCGCTGCGTATTACAGTACAGCGCGCAACATCGAATTATCTCCGCCATCTTATCTCGCCGCCCCGCCCCGGCCGGCGATTTATTTATTTGGAGTGTGCAGCGATGCCGGGATTCATCAATCAAGTCGGCGGGCAGGGCGGAGCGGCGACGGCATGGTGGCGGCGTGGCGCACTAGTTGTACGAGTAGTATGGCGAAACGCGCCGTGACGCGTCGCCGCACGGCTTCATGTAGATTGATGAGGCGCATCAGCCGCGCCCACCCGCCGCTGCCGCTGCCGACGCGACGACGACGGCCCCTCGCAGGATTGTTCAAATATATTCGTTTCAGTTATCGCACGATTAAAAGCTCCCAATGCATAATGGATGGACCGCACCGCGCCGCAGCAGCGTCTGCCTGCCACGGATTCCGCCGACCGCCTCCAGGCAATCTGATAGACTTCCCGTTTGGCAAGCGGCGGCGGCGGCGACGACGGCAGCGGCGCCGGCACTCGCGAAATGGACTTTTGATGTAAGTTTTAAATGCGGGAGGAGGCGGCGCGGTCCGCCGCGCCGCCCGGGTCCGACACCGCCACGACACCGCAGACGAGGGCGGGGAGTAGACACGTCGTGCCAAAGAGTATCACAAAGCCTAATGGCTACAGATTGGCTCGCGAGGGAAAATAAATAATAACATAAATCGTATTTCGGTGGGCGGCGTAATGTACTCGTCGACAGTATCGTGTCGACCGTCTGGCGAGCTTCCAAGAAAATCAATCTCCGTTAAAACGCCTCGCAAATAAGTAACGAATTACCTAATTACGAAAAAATCGGGAGAACGACGAGGGGCGGCGGCGGCGGAAGTGGCGCTCGAGCGCTCCCGCGGCCGGCACGCAACCCCGCACCGGCGCGGCGCGTCGGTCGCCTCGTCTCGTCGTCGGGATCGGAGAACCGCTTACAAAGACGCGTAAATTGAATTCATATTTTCCCAGCGTAGTGAGCATTTTACGTCCAGGATATTAATTTCGGTCGTACGCTTTGAGCGGGAGATGCCTGCAATCATTTTAATAAGATAATGACATGTCTATTACGACGTGAATGGGAACCTATGATATGTTGAGTAGTGGGCGACTGAGGCAATGGTAGTGTGGTGGAGCGGGGACGCGAGGGCGACAGAGCTGCGGGCGCTCGCGGAGGAGTCCCGCACAGCGCGTAGTGTATCTGTAGGTAGCGGAACTATCGCGGCCGGGAAAGTTTCTCCCGCTGCGACACGGAGCGTGACGCCGACTACGACGGGGGGTCGGGAGCGTGCGGGCGGGACGGCCTGGCGGCAGTGGCGGCGCGGCGGGGCCAAGCGGCACGCAAGAGTGCCCGCCTCGGTAGGCGGAAGATAGTCGGCAAGCGAACGCACTCAGCGATGCTTGACGGACCAAATTATAAGAGACTACTATTAATAATAAATAATAGAGGAAAGGGAGCCCGTTCGGACAATGTATTACATGTAGAAGTCGACAATGTCGAAGGAGCTCGATGGCTTTATTCTCGGTGACCTGTGCGTGCATTGTCCAGCCCGACTCCCCACTAGTTTGTTAGGCATCCGGGAGTTTATACATCTGGAGAATCAAAAGCTCGTTCGAATGTCTATTGACACTTATCATCGGAAGGTTTGAAAAAAATACAACGGTAAAGCTGATAAATTTATCAATAATTACACTACACGGAGAAATTCAGTGTGACACGAGGGAGGAGTATTAATATATTATTATTAGTAATACTATTATTGATGCCGTTATCGTGACGTATAATGACGGAAAGAGTTTTGACATTTAAGGAATTATAGGATAGTTGTGTGTTTAAAATGCTTAAAAATGGCGCAATGTATACTTGACCCACCTCACTGTTTCGCCACCGCCATATACACCGGGATAAACAAGAAAACAGAAATAACGGTAAAAGTTCTGTTATTATAAAGACAATTCATTTAAAAATTCAGCCCCAGAGAGCACCCCCACCCGGGAAGACAAAGTCAACAGGCAAAGCCGTTCGAAGGTTAAACGAACATAATATTTGCAATCATTTGGCTGCCAAAGTAAACAATCCGGACGAGCCACGACAATGTGAAAAACATCGCGAATTGTGTGACGGTGGCGTGCGGCGCACTGTGACCCGAGTAACGGTCTCCGTAGTATTTCACTTTTTTTCACAAATTTGTGAGCATAAATTAATCGAAAACCTTTTTATGCAACATTTTAGGGCCCTGGTAAATAAATTTTAAAGTTTCCCAATGACTTTAAAAGATAATATTTTTTGGTTCGTTATGATCTCAAATATTTTAATTTAGCTATTTTGCACAAACTTGAATTTAAAAATTTCTATATTTTACTTGACATAAAATACTTGCCAATTTATAAATTGCAAATAACTTTTCTGCAGTTTTATGGCGTCCTGTAATAGAACACATAATGTATAGTTAAAAGTTGCTATACGTCGAGCATACTTTTTTTTTAATCCTAAAGTTTTTAGTTGTATTGTGTATACTATGTACTTTTTATTTTCATCACTATGCCAAAGGAACCTTTACACCTCGAAGCACAACTGTAAAAATCGACAAAACATTTTTCATTCCATACACCTGAAAACTTTAGGAATTACACAAAATGTGTGCTTGACGGATCGCAACTTCAACTATATTATGTGTTCTATCTATTTCAGGGCCCTATAAGACTGCATAAAACGTTTTACGTTAACGTGTGAGGAAAAAAGTTGAAATATTATGGAGGCCGTTTCCCAGCCCATAGTGCGGGGGCGCCCGCCCGCCTTGATCGCTGGTTATTTGTTTAGGGCGCGCACACACTGCCCCGTAGGTCGGCGGAAAGCAGGGTTCCGTGCCGACTGGAGGAAAATTTGAGAGGCAGTGTACGCATAGCATACACGCTGACTGACACTGCCCCGCCGCCGCCGTCGCCGTGTAGGAGCCTACACGGCGACGTTCTGCTCTACAAAATTGCAGGGATGCGCTCCGATGCCGATTATTCGCAGCTTTGTGGACCTCCATTCGCTCTTGCTCCCCTCGCTTCCGCTGCTCTCGTGTCGTACTGACACGCCTCGTCATTACTCTGCCGCGATCCGTGAAACAAAGATGTCATTCGTGAAAGTAATCTATAACACACATATTGGTAGCTATTGAACAAATGTTGCAAACGTTCTCCAAACAATGAAAAGTCCGCATTCACGGGTAATTCTAGAGCGCAGGATCGACGTGAACCCCAAGTTTGGGCGACGAGTTAAGGTGAATCTTTGTTATGGGTCGTCGGCCGCTAATGGTCTCTAGGCTTTCGCAGCCAACGTTGTGCATAAAAAATGGAGGACAATTAACTGCTTTGTTTAGTTTAAGCTGTTCGATCTTCAAAAGTATGGACTTAGTCTCCTTTTGGCAATTGTTTAACATAATGGTACACGTTTTTTAAATAAAGTAATACGAAATTATGAGCTCTCTTTCTGGTGTTTTATTACAGGGCGGCGCGGGGCCGAAAAAGTGGAGCGAGCGAGTGCAAGTCCACGGGTAGGGGCGAAAATGTCGTGAACAGAAAGAAAATATAGCGACACAATGGCGAAAAAGCCCCGCACGACTTAAACCGGCGAAGGAGGACAATAAGAGAAAGTGTTCTATTACGCTTCCCAATTTCCTCAAATGCGGATGTTAGGTCCGCACGCGCGATACAATCGGCATTAATGCGGGCGGGGTCGCGGCAGGGTGCGGCGGGGCGGGGCGGCGCGGGGCGAGGGAGCAGGGGGGGAACAACGAGGACAATATACACGCAGCTGCCAAATTGTGCACTAAATTACGCCTTCACTTATCCACGAAAACGGCCTATATCCAATTCCCTTTTAAAAGCACTCGCGCTCCCTTTGATAGTGTTGCAGATATCTTAGTTCGCGAGAAGGTTGGGTTCAATCAAGAGCATCCTTTTCGGAAAGAAAAGGAAAGGCAAGAAAGAAAGAAAGAAAACGTTTATCAACAAAAAAATTAATCACAATTCAAAACATAAATGAAAAGACACAGCAGGATGCAAAACCTAACGTGTAGTTAATTGCGGCTGGTTTTAAGTCTATGCCCCCTTTTAGCGCCAGTGATTGATTACTCACCGACAGAGGGAATAAAATCAATCCCAACTAAAATAAATTTAAACACTTAAATAAACAAATGAAACCAAATAAAAACATAGAAACGTAATAATCAAAATATACAAAAATAAATTTGAAAATGTAAAACGAAAAACATTATAACAAAATTTAATAAAATTAAATAGAAAAGTACACACAACGAATATTTTCAGTGTTTTTTTTTTGTTTAATACCAAAAATGTAATTTTAAATGTCATTTGAGCAAGTATTGACAAAACGTCAAGGCTATATTAAAATTGACGTAATCGAACGATCACTGTATCCCTCGCTCGAGTATGCCCAAATCGTGATTAAATTGACCTCACCATTTATGCAATAACTCGATGTTTTATATAAAACCCACTGTAATTACAGTAAACATAGATTTATTAATAGAAGTTGTAAATTATATAATGACAACTTCCATAGTGTAGACATATTTAATTCAAAATTAAGTAGTTTTAAGAAACAGTGTTTAACTTTGTGCACAGAAATTAATTTGCTCTAGGTGCTTAAAATTTAATTACTATTTTTTCCATATATTTCACTTCTTTTTTTTATGATAAACTAGTGTTGAAAACATGTTTATAGTTTTTCCTAAATGTGGAAACTTTACTGGTTTATGTTATTACTTTATGTTTATTTAATTTAAGATAATTATAACTGTGTGTTTCCCTAAAATAAATAAATAAAATAAATAAATAAATGTTTATCTAATAATCATGTATGTATCGGAATAACACTATAATAACGTTCAAAAGTGAAGGCACAAAATGTTCGCGAATGTGTTTTCGTCAAGGATGCCGCAGGCGCGCACGTAGCCTCACTATCACTAAACCGACTACACAGCATCCGAACATCTCTTCAGGAGTCCCGCTATATTTTCCAATTGACATTTCCAATCTGCCGATACTCTGCGTGCCAATCTTTCAGGATCGGGGCAATTTGGGCACAGCCGATTGTAAGGGAAAAGTATTACCCCAAATCGAGTGGAAATAGTGAAGCATTCGCGGAGGCGATAAGCCTGGATTACCGGCTTTAATACTTAATTTGGCGCAGACATGAAATTATATGTAAAAAATATGTACTCCATGAAAGATGAATAAACAATAGCGGCCAGTGCGAACTTTGCTCACGCGCCGAGAAGTAATAAGTACCTAAATGCAGTATTTGGCTGGAATCATTTCAAAAGTCTTAAAAACCTTTTTTTATTAAACTTATGGGCACATTTTACTTTACTTGCATTTTAAGAATCTGAATTTTCGAATGAATTTTCGAATGCACAGACACTTTGAAACTGTACATAATGTATGTAGATAATTCGTAATTTGAAAAACTATTTAACGATTGATCACTCGTGCAATAATGACTCGATAAGTGCAGTGTTTATCACAAACACACCACTAACAAGGCAAATGGTAATTCTCACGAGTTATCATTCATTGCCCTATTGCTTTACGTGAGCTAATCATATAACACACACACACATATATAATTGGTTTTATAATCATGTTTAATTTTTCAAGTTTATCTAGCTAGATACATAGATGTAGACGCCGAGCGAAGGCTGTCCGCCCAGCTACTGATAATTGTATATAGTAAAAACGAAAATTATACGTTAATCCTATGCGCGGCTCAGATTATCTACGTATCCAACAGATATAATTGGACACGTATATAATATCGTAGAGGCACACAAACAGTCGTTATTTATATGTGCAAGCAATTCATATCGCAAAATCGTTCTTTCCAAAGCGAGTCCCGTGGTGGCACGGCGCGGCGCGAGGTAGGCGGGGGCGGCGCAGTGTACAAACGGGAACCGGCAGTTATAAATAGAATTCTTCACAGAAGATACGGTCCGGCGGCGGTCAGTCAGACGGCGCATTTGTTTGCCAAAGTTCAGGGCGAGCGGGCATCGAACGGGGAATTAGGAATTCGGTAGAACGATGTATCGACCCCGCGGGAGCTGCGCCGCAGGCTACCGAATTAAAAGGGTGGCCCGAGAACATTGACAGATGCACGCGACCCTCGCCCCGCTCCCCGCCCGCCCCCGCCTCCGTGCCCCAATTCACGTACATATTTGCTCCCCCGAATCTGGCCGCGATTGCCCGCAACTCCCCGATTGCCCCGCTGCTCGCTAGACGTTCGCTCGGCTCCACGACACGCGAGGGTGAGCCGGGGCGAGATCGTTAAGGTCGCAATATTAGTGGCGCACGGGGGGTGCGAGATAAATCTGACAGTGACTGTTTGCGTATAATTACGCGGATCGTGTTACTGTTTTTTGCGACGGTAATGCTCTGAATTAAATATGTGGTTCCACTAGGGCACTTCGAAGTGCTGGCGCGGCGGCGTGGGGAGATGTGTAACTAAATACTAAAATGGATAGCTGGAATGGTACCGAGGCAAATGCTAAGAAATTATATATGCACGGAACAAATAAGTTTAATCTAAATTTTGAGTCCCTTATATTATGCAGATGTTTTTGTATCAAGGGTCTGAAAGAATAAATGCTCCCACTATAATACTTAGTGGGAGCATCGAGTTTTTCAGCAAACCCTGTAAATCAGCACTCTACACGAGTATTAGCATACCCATGAGAACGGAGCTGAAGTCGGGCGTAAGTGAAGGTGCCACCGGCTGGGGAGACAACTCGCAGTCGCGTCGTGTACACAGCAGACTCGCCCGCCCGCCCGTCCGCTTCTGAGTAGCAGATGGCGTCGCCGAGCCCCAGCTCCGCCGCGTCGAGTGAGGCCCGGCGGCGCCGAAACACAAACAGGCGCCGCGACGCTGCCGTCGCGTCGCACTCGCCCCGACCGACCCCACACTTCACCCGGCGCGCCGCCGCCGGCGACGCCCACCCCTCCCACTAGCACGAGTAACTTTTAACGTCTCGATGCATCGCCCCGACATTCGCGGCCTTTGTAGATGCAGTCAATAGAAAGAATATCAAAGTGATTTATTTTACCTGTGCTGTATTTTATCAGTACATAGCACAAACGTTCTTTTGACGTGGAATCACGTCTTTTCAGTTGCATGTAAGCTAAAATATGACGTCACCGACACGAAACATGTACCGGGATAATGATCATTGCCCAGTTTCTACTTAAGTAACGCACATACAAAGCACATATTATTTCAGCAAAATGAGGTGGCGCAAATACAACAATAATAATAAAAAAAATTGCTGCGCGGGAATTTACTTAGCGGTCCACCGACTCCTTTAAGTAAGTAAAGGTAATTTTTTTTAGACTTTTTAAGGGTTGGGGTTTTTTAATACTCGTAAACTCACTCAAATTAAATGCAAACCTATAGGGTATTTCCCGTTAACCTAGCTAGAATAATGAAATTTGGAAAGTCTCAGCACAAGCATAGGAAAAATCTGAAAATTGTTTAGTAGTTATGTTAAAAAAAGAAATTATTTTCGCATATTACAATTACACGAATAACTGACAGTCAAACCATTGCTGTAGTGTTTATTTAGGGTTTCGCGATTTTCCAAAACACAATTATTTTTGTACATACATAATACAAATATATTGTGTGATGTTACGGAACCCTCGGTGCGCGAGTCCAACTCGCACTTGTTTTAAATTCATTTTATATTTTTGACATTAATTGTTTATCAAGAGAACATACATGCATTCTCCACGTGCCACTGTGATTCCACGTTTAAAGAAAAGCGGCAGGAGTGCGAAGCTACTCCTAACCCCCACAATTTTTTACTTTAAACCGCTTTCGGCGGACCCTGATTGCAGTTTACGAGGAAGGGCTTCCGACCGACTTAACGGAGTAAGACCGACTATCTTCACTGAAGCACTTGTAGATATACACAGGTACGAGTGCTTCATTCGGAATTGGGCCTGCTCGCCGGAAGCTGTATGCCGGCCGACCCGGCACCCAAAGCCTCAAAATCAGAAATAAAGGAAAAAATCGTGTTTCGGAGCAAGTAGTGTCGAGGTGAAGAATGCTCCCAATGTAAATATTATTCACCGCAGGCGGGGCGGGGCGGGGCGGAGGGGACGGAGCGCGGTCGGCCGCCGCGGTTTCCCTTCCGACACCGTTTCCTTTTGTATTCTTTTTCAGGGGTTTGTTTTATTTGGTGGCCGCACGCGGCGCGGCGCGGGGGAGGGCGGGGCGGGGCAGCCGGGTGTCAAGTGCTTTTCGTAACCCTCATACACACTTAGCGTGAGAGCTCCTCCGATGAGCTGCCTCCAACCGGCCGCGCCGCCAGCCCCGCATGCGCAGTACCTGTCCTGAACCTCACCCAACCACGCACACACACAATAGTGGCTATTACTATCACCCTGCCTGCTGTCTAAGATAATCTAAAATACTTAAATAAATTAAAATGTTTGAAAAGAATCGCATTTGCAATTTGATTTATTTTAAAATGTTGGATGTTTTAAAAGTTCAGCAAAGAACGTGATTTAAAAATTATAGCTAGCTACTTACATTATATGTATATAGTTATATACCTACTTGCTGAGCTCGCGTGATTTTTTGTTTGACAATGCCAGTTTGTTCTGACACTGCGTTCACTTCCATCCGTCCCTACGGCTCACCTCGTGTAAATAATACAGTGATGAGGGAGGCCTACGTCTAATAGGAGGATAAAAAAGGGCTAGATTATTATTTAAATTACCTACGACAAATATTGCATTTTATTTTCCAGGGAGGCCTATGTCTAATAGGAGGATAATAAAAGGACTAGATTATTATTTAAATTACCTACGACAAATATTGCATTTTATTTTCCAGGGAGGCCTATGTCTAATAGGAGGATAATAAAAGGACTAGATTATTATTTAAATTACCTACGACAAATATTGCATTTTATTTTCCAGGGAGGCCTATGTCTAATAGGAGGATAATAAAAGGACTAGATTATTATTTAAATTACCTACGACAAATATTGCATTTTATTTTCCAGGGAGGCCTATGTCTAATAGGAGGATAATAAAAGGACTAGATTATTATTTAAATTACCTACGACAAATATTGCATTTTATTTTCGAGGGAGGCCTATGTCGAATAGGAGGATAATAAAAGGACTAGATTATTATTTAAATTACATACGACACTTTATTTTCTACAATTTCGTTTTGCTTTCGACTTTACTACTTGACCCCTATAAGAGATGATGATGTTACAAAATGTCAATAATTGCAAAACATCACAAATCACATTGCTCGAAACCCTATTTAAATTGGTTGAGTATTTTTGGAGTAAATTATATTTCCAAGTTATCCCGAATTCAGGTCTAAATAATTCAAGCCCAAAAAAGCGTAAAGAAATCCAAAATCCACTTCCTAATCGTCAACAAAGGGAGCGCGTAGGGAGCGGTCAAAGGGATCTGATATTTTATGAAAACACTTTTCCGGTAGGCGGTCTCGCGTCTAGCCGTACGCGCCGCCTTCGGCCTTCGGTGCTCCCTTGCCTCCCCTCACCCACGCCGCCCGCACTCCGTTCAACCATTCCATACTAGGCGGGCGGGTAATAAAGCATTTTCACTACGATCTTCTGCTGATAACAACAGCATGCAAAGATTCAGCATACAAATGTGCAAGCGGTAGAGCAAGGCTCAATACTAGTAGAGTTGTGTAATGTATGATACTCACTTCGCATCCGCACCCGGCGGCGCTGAGGCGCATGTCACTGGTTTCCATTACTGCCGACTTCTGTAAGTAAAACAAAATTGAAGTTAGTACGAGATGAGGTCAAGTAAAGTGTGAGTGCGCTACTGCTAGCAATATAAATAGCGCATATTATACAACGTTTTAATATCGTCAGAGACAATAGATAATTTTTCGGGAAATAGATGCGTCGTTATGTAGAGCTTCCGGAAACGGAATGGCATAAATCGAAGCTGTGCGCGTGGTGCCAGTTTCGGATCGAAATCAGAAGGACATGTATCTCGGAAGAGGTAAAATTTTGAGAATCCCGGCGAACATTTCCGGGCCACTGTGGCTGTGGGCCGTGGTCGATTGGACGACGCGACTGACTCGGAATATTCGGCACGTCCGCCTCCCCTCTTAGAGTTTGCGTTTCAGAATTCGATACGAGTGACTCGAGTATTGTAAAATTATGAGATAATAGAGTCGATTTTTTTTTTGTCAAGACGCGAATAGCTCGTAAAATTTCAGTACGTTAGTTATGACGAGGCGTATCCGGCGTATGCACCTCTAGCAACATATTTACAGCCAGAGTTCCTTTCAAGCTCCTTCCTATAGTAAAATCGAGAGGGGAGAACGGTAAAATGTTCTGGCCAGACGCTTAGGTGGCCACGGCGGCGCGGCGGTCCAGGGCGGGCAGGGCACAGTTGACGACAGGGGCTGGATGGCGCGGGGCAGGGCGGCGACCGCGCGGGCGCCGCGACGTCGTCGTCGTCGCAGCGGGCCGGGCGCGCGCGGGCCCCGTCAGCGGCTTTGTTATGCAAAACTCGCGGTCAGCGCACTAATGCAGGGCGGTCAGCTCGCCTCGCGGCGCGCCCGGCTCCGCCCCCGCGCCGCCGCCCCGTCGGCCGTCGGTACACAGCGAATGTCGGCTGCAGCCGCGCCCCCACCCGCGCCCTGACCGACCCACTCTTTGCCTTCTAATCTAATGAACGAGCCGGTATCGAGCGCTCTGATGCAAAATAAAGTGCTGCGAGCGAGCGGACGAGAAGCAAAAAGTAGAGCAATGCATTAATTACTTAACGACGCCGCTCGGCGTTTGAAGTTAACTGAGAGAATGAAGGTTATGGCGCGGCTCATAGTGTGCAAATTGCTGTAGCCCATTGTAGTGGGTGAACGTTACAGCGTTAGCGGCGACACGTACGTAGGGCGATGTCTCCAATTCTAGCAAGTTAAGACATATTACATACTATCAGACTAAATCTACAGTAGGATGTTTAGGTACAGAAAAGTGTACAAAACGAGACTGTTTGAAATCCTCCTCGCCGGTAGATAGTTCACGCCTCCGAGGAAATATGAGGATTCTCGGCCAGATAAAGTGATATAGGAAGCTCTCGCGGCTGCAATGAAGCGCGAGGTGGCGGAGAATATTTTATTTGCGGGCGGCGGCGGCGGGGCGGAGGCGCAGAGCGGCCGGTCTCCGGCGGCGGTGGTGGCACGGGAGAGCGTCTCGGTGAGAGATTAGCTGCAGAGGTTCATTTCTCAGGGCGGGCGGCGGCCGCGGAGGAGTAGCGGTGGCCGCGGAGCGGAGGGTGGAGGCGGTGTGCGCGCCACAAATATTCAGTATAGCGCTCTGAGGTGCGGTGTGCAACTGTGAAGGTGGATGTGGAGGCGGAGGTGGGGCAGAGTGACGGCATTAGGATGCTGAGCGGCTCGTCCGCCGAGGAAAGACGAGCTGCACTGAGTCTCATCATATTTTGTAATATTCACCGATGTGAATGCGAGGTAAAGTTTTACGGGAAACATTAATAATAATATGGAAATATTTACATATTGCATTTTCAGGCAGGTAATGAATTGTGTCCCGAAATATCATTGCAGGTTGTTTAATTAGTTTTCTTAAGTACGTGGGCTGTTCCGAAAATTGTTAGCCACAGAATAAATACAATTTTATTTTTCCTGAAATTATTTTGATTTGACGGCTAATTTAAATACAAATCTCCTTGATGAAAATTATTGGCCACCTATGTGTAGTTCTTTTTTTAAATATTTTTAACGGCTATCCGTCACTCATATTTTATTTGCAACAATGGACGTCTCGCGAGAAGCTTTTCGTGTTATGGTTTTCTATGCTTGTAAACTAGGGTTAACCTTCAAGGAATGTCACGAAAATTTGCAAGCTGCTTTTGGGCAGTCTGCTCCTGCGTTACCAACAGTTACTTATTGGTTTCGTGAATTTAAACGTGGTCGAGAGAACCTAAACGATGACCCCAGACCCGACCGACCATCAACTGCAGTCACTCATGAAAACGTCATCAGGGTAGAGTGGCTATTGCGGGAGAATAGACACATTACACATCGGGAGATTCAGGCTGAACTGAAGATTGGTATTGCGAAGTTTGTCTGCCTCAAGCTTTCGGGGAGTTGAATAGCGAGCGCCCAAGGAGCGGCGTCCGTGGCATGCTTTTTCACCAAGATAACGCGCCCGCTCACACACCGGTAGAAACATGGACTATTTGACAACTTCGGGGGTACAAAGGTTATCCCATCCTCCGTACAGCCCAGATTTAGCTCCATGAAATTTTTTTTTATTTCCCACGGTAAAAAAAATGCGTCGCGGGCGAAAATTCAACACTGCAGACGAGGCCGTCGAAGAATTTCGGCGTTTATTTTTCGACCTCCCGCAAGACACGTTATTTAAATGTTTTGAAACCTGGTTCACCCGAATGCATAAGTGCATAGGGATTGGAGGGAAATATTTTGAAAAGCTGTAAATAATTTTTTTTCATATTCTAACTATTTTTCATTTCACTAACAATTTTCGGAACAGCCTATGTATGTACATAGTTAGATGGTAATATGAAAATAATGTATAAATCCTAATACTGATTTGTCGAAGGCGTTCCTGCAGTCAACGTTATAAAGGCGTCTGCTGGCCCGAGCGGCAGCTATACGTGCAATTGGAGCAGATCGGTAGAAGTAATTCGAAAACAGAACAGAAACTTGGCGAGACCCGTAATCGTTTAACCCCTAATAGGTCCGGAAAGGCCGCAGACTCCCGGGGCGGCTGAGCGGGCGGCGGGGCGGGGCGCCGCGGGGCGAGCTCGAGGTGCGGTAAAGTGTTCTAACTTACGAGTAATTGGCGGCGAACAAAGTGCCGATGTACCGCCTCGCTCTCCGAGACAATGCAGCGACGCCCGGCGGTGGCGGGAATTTAACGAAACTAATGGAATCGAAGACATCTTTATCTAAGTTGCGCCGCACCCTCGCTCGCCGTTAAAGCAATTTCGCAACTTGCAAGCGGCGAATTAAGTTCGCGTGGGCGCGCGAGCGTGCTGCGAGCGGGGTGCGAGCGGGGTGCGTGGCGGGGCGGCCAGAGACTCCCCGCACATGACCGACACGGTCTAATCTCGCCCGGAACCGGCAAACGGCTCGATGCGATTGGCTTTTCGTTGCCGCGAGTCACATTTGTCAGATGGAAATACAATGCTCGTTAAGGAGGGCGCGCCGCGGCCGCGAGGGTCCTGCGATAAGTCGGATTTGCTCGAGCCCCGATTCGATCCGCGGGAGATTTATTCCTGTGCGATGGGAGTTCGGTCGGAGCGTCGAATTGCGTTTATTATATTCGGGTTGCGGCTGCAGCGCCGAGCGGAGCGGCGGCTGAGCCCTCCGGCCCCCTTCGCCTCCGAACCATTCTCGCTTGTGCGCTTAATAAAACGTTCCCGCGGGATTACAGCAGCACCGGCCTTGTTTACTCCTCCCGCCTCCGCGAAGAAGCCGATGAAGTTTTTCGGGTGGAAGTTTTGAAATCAAATACAGTTTTCGGGGACTTGTTCCTATTTCTGAGAAGCGGGTTGGCGACGACGACGGTCGCGTTCGGTGCCGAGTTGCACATGTTCCAAGTTCCACATAGAGCTCGAGTTTGACTCGCTCGTGTTCGAACTAATGACATAGACTCTACATGTAGATCATTCTCCGTCGTTCATAATAATATATATTCGCCACATTCATGCGAACACACATTAAAACACATGCGAACAGACAGAAAGATCGACGAGGAACATTTCGTAATAAAGTAGAGATGGGATATTATTTTAAGATAAAACGCCACGAAATGGACTGTTTGGTCCAATATGTTAAACATATCAATTCTTCAACAGGCGAAAGTTCGTTAGCAGACTGTAAGCATGTCTGGTAAATGACGAACAAACCATCGATGCAACGCAACAAGAGATTTTTTTTGCCATCAACTACTTTGTTATCATTATTGCCATCAACCAATTTAATAATAAATAAATTTTATCGCAACGATCGTCGACCCAGTTCGCAGAACTCAACTTCCACAAACCGGCGAGCTTTTTATGTGGTTTAGGCTTAATTCTATTTTATTTCTAACTTTATTTATTATTTCATACCTTTATTTACATATAATATTTTACACATATTTTGTATACATTTCTATCTATCTACATATATAAAAATCAATTGCCGTGCGTTAGTTTGGAAAAAACTCGAAAATGGCTCGACCGATTTGAATTTTTTTTTTGTACGCCACAATACAGGTTTGGTTTAGGAAAAAAAAGCACGTGAGCGGAGCCGCGGGCTCATCTAGTTAGAATATAAAAATATAACATAAAACATATAAAAATAAATTGCCGTGCGCGTTAGTCTGGAAAAAACTTGAAAATGGCTCGACTCGACCGATTTGAATAATGTTTTTTTGTTTTGTTCGCCAAAATACAGGGGTGGTTTAGGGGGAAAAAATCGCGTGAGCGGAGCGCGGGCTCAGCTAGTTAGAATATAAAACTATAACATAAAACACAAATTACAAATTAAAACATAGACAAATTAAACATAAAACAAAATAGAGTTTCTACTACCGGCGGCGGCGGGGCGCGGGGGCGTGGGCTGCGGCGCGGGACGCGCCAATGCTACCGATACACAGTATGTCTTTTGACCCCAAAAACGGACATCCACGTTTTATTAGCTTATTCGATAGCTCAAATCATTTTGAAGCCAAGAGTAAAATACCCGTGTGTCAATTTTACTTACAAATGGAGATAGATTTTTTTTTTTAAATTTTCTATGGATTCCAAAAAACCATAGAAATCGCTAAAACTCTAGACATATTCAGTTTTTATTGTATTTCTCATTTTATCTATATGATACATTAATTCGCGTATATTATTATGAAAACGCTGAAAGTTTATAGTTAATCGGAAGTCAGTTAAATCTATTATTAGATATTTTAGTTTTTTCTGTTTTGTGGACTTATTTAAGCGTATTTGGATTCAGAATCTACACTAAGTTGTTGCTTTAGTATCAAGAAACATTTCCATAAAAAATCATATCCAAATCTTATTAGATCCAGAAATTACAGAGTTCTAAAGTTTTTGTGTTAGGGTTGTCAACATTAAAAAAAATTAAAAATATAAATTTTTAGGGTTCCGTATCCGTACGGGACCCTATTACTAAGCTTACGTCGTCTGTCTGTCGGTCTGTCCGTCTGTCCGTCCGTCCGTCCTAGAGTTGTATCTCTTGCACCGTAATAGGAAGCCAGTTGAAATTTTCACAGAATATGTGTTATTATGGCAGACTTAACAACAAATAATAAAAAGTACTAAAAGTTAAAAATTAAAGGGGGTCCGCATACAAGAAACGGGTTTTTTGTATATTCTAAATAAAAAAATGGCTGGTGGTACGGAACCCTCGGTGTGTGAGTCGGATTGTCCGATAAGACTGGTTGATAGGATATCTTCAGAAACCGGTCAAGTTTTATGGCTAAATCCGACACCACAGTCTTATAGATTCTGTCGCCCTATACATATTCAATACCGTAAAGAAAGTAAAGATTTAATACTCCGCGAAAAAAAGTGGGTGGAAGACCAGATAAAAGAATTAGGGACGATATATACAGAAAATTCAAAAGGCCTAACGTTAACTGCAAAAGTTTAACTTTATTTGACTATCATAGATGGTAAAGTCCTCAATATAATAACTAATACTTCATCAGAACTAAGATGCCCTTTCTGTAAAGCTACTTCCACTCAATTTAATAAGTTGGACATTGTATTTTCTCGATCCACAGATGAATCGCTTTTCAAGTATGGAATTAGTCCACTGCACGCTTGAATTCGTGTTTTAGAATTCTTGCTTCATCGTGGATACAAAATGGAAGTTAAATAAAAATGGAGGATACCCTCCAATTCCCAAGAGGCTATCATTGTGGAAGAAAAAAAGAAATATGTGCAACAAGAAGTAAGAAAGAAAATAGGGCTTCTAGTGGATGTTGTGCGGCCCAATTCAGGAACTACAAATGATGGCAACACAGCCCGTATGGCATTGTCTCATAAACACCGTGAAACTTTTGCACAAATATTAGGACTTCCCAACTGGCTGCTTGATGATTTGTATACCATATTAGTCGTTTTATCTTGCGGGCTACCAGTTGATATAAATAAGTTTGGTGATTTTTGTATGTCATTGGCAATCAAATACGTTCAGAATTTTGAATGGTATCCCATGACAGTTACCTTGCACAAAATTTTGGTTCATGGCAAGGACATAATTCGGAATTCTGCAGTACCCGTAGGTTTACTTTCAGAACAAGCGGGAGAAGCAAGGAATAAGTTCTGGAGGTCTGACAGAGAACATCATGCTCGAAAGTCAGACAGAGAAAAAACAATGACTGATTTATTTAACCGGGCACTATTATCATCAGATCCGTTCATTTCCAATGTGAGGCTAAAACAAAGGCAAGAAAAATTCAGACGAATGCCATTACCACCCGCTGTTCAATAAGGTCTTTCAAAATCAACTAATAGTACGCTAAGGGGCGTATGTATATCAGATAGATCACGTTCCCATACCCCGTTTTTTTTTCGATATAAAATACCTTCGTATCAAAATACCTAAAAGTGAAGTGCATATCTATCTAACTTTATATGTCGTTTCTGGGAATAAGTTCTGGAGGTCTGACAGAGAACATCATGCTCGAAAGTCAGACAGAGAAAAAACAATGACTGATTTATTTAACCGGGCACTATTATCATCAGATCCGTTCATTTCCAATGTGAGGCTAAAACAAAGGCAAGAAAAATTAAGACGAATGCCATTACCACCCGCTGTTCAATAAGGTCTTTCAAAATCAACTAATAGTACGCTAAGGGGCGTATGTATATCAGATAGATCACGTTCCCATACCCCGTTTTTTTTTTCGATATAAAATACCTTCGTATCAAAATACCTAAAAGTGAAGTGCATATCTATCTAACTTTATATGTCGTTTCTGGGCGCGCGGACCGGCGGCGGTGCACAGCGAGGGAGGGGCAGCGTGGCATAGACCCCTTAGCGTACAATTAGTTGATTTTGAAATAACTTATATGTAGGATAATAATATTTAATAAAAATACAGAACATTTTGATATTTAATAGAATACATATACATATAATATACTGTATATAGAATATTTAAACTAATCAATGTAAATGTAATACTACATAAATTAATTTTAAATATAGGTACCTGAAAATAAGTAAAAATAAATTAATATGAAAATTGGATGTGACAACCCTACAACCATAATTATCAGTAAAAACTTTAGAAGTGAATAACTTCTATATCTAGAGGGATTTGGCTGTGATTTTTTTTTTAGTAATTAGTATTACCCTTATCATTAATTAGAATAAATATCGAATCCAAATAAGTCAGGACATAGCATAAAAAAATTCAAAACAAAAAAACAAAAATAATTCATTTCTCAATGTTAATAAAAGTTTGTAATTTTTAGTATTGTGTATTAAATGCATAGAATATGGTTTTATTAAATGTCATTGAGAAAAAAGGAAAAAATAGTTTTATTATTTAGTTATCGTCAAATTTCGAAAACTCCAGAAAAATTAAAAAAAAAATTATATCTCCATTTGTAAGTAAAATTGACACACGGGTATTTTACTCTTGGCTTCAAAATGATTTGAGCTATCGAATAAGCTAATAAAACGTGGATGTCCGTTTTTGGGGTCAAAAGACATACTGTGCGATAGTCGGACACTAGGAGGGAGAAATGTCGAGCAGGGCTGTTTTCTAGATCTGGCCTTTGATTTAATTTTAAATCAATTATTTTGTTATTCCATCGGAACTAGGTGCCATGTCACGCATTGCTTCCTTTTGGTCGTGTCGGCTCTACTGAACTGGCCAGAAAACACGGGCACGCGGACAGATTATCAAATTAGTTCAATCGACCTCATGTAGTTTGCATCAGGTTGCGCGATATCTGATAGGTAGTTCTTTCAATTAGTTGCTTGTATGAGTAACACCGACGCGTACATTGTAAGTGCTCCATCACTTTATGTCTAATAAAACAATCTTGAGGTGTTTATTGCTCATAAAGTTAACTACGTAAATACAGGGAGGCGTACGTACAAAACATGTACGTGGTAACTACGCTACTGCTGCTGCACTATCATTAAATTAATTATTCGGTTATATATAATTATGTAATAATCATTATATAAGGGTTGTTGGGTACGATTCGGAATTAAGTATGCCTTCCGTAAGATATAATATATATTATATACCTATGCAATATAGCTGTTTGTATGTATGTACAAATTACTCGCCGACGAGCTCACCGAATGAACCTAACATATTTTCCAGCGGTTATACGTATAAAGGCAACGTCGAGCAATTAAAACCGAGCTCAGTGCAAATTTTCGCGGCATAGAAAAAAATTGCGCACGCGGTGGTCGGAGAGTTCTATATTAATATCCGGCACTGGTTTCCGCCCTCCCGGAAGCGTCCGGGGGGCGGAAGGTTTGAGTGGAGGTGGAATGCCGCGCCGCACTGCCCCATATTGCACAGAGTGCATGCCTCCGCGCCGCCGCGCCGTCGCCGCATCGCACAATATCGAACATTTGGCTGCATTGTTTAATATTGAGCGTGCGGCCTCCACAGCTTCCGTAGCCGCCTCCTCCCTCTCACCCCGCAGCGGCGCCTGCAGCTCATCCCGCTTGAAATATTCTAACTTCAGCCACGTGGCTTCGCGAGCACTATAGGTATACTCGCCCTTGGAGAGCCTTCCACCATAAATGCTGATCATTTATATCCTATTATAACAGATGAGTTTCACCATAAGAGTTAGATAGATAGAAAATGCTTTATTGCTCCAGAAATATTTTACAAAAATAAGTAGGTACAAATATAAAATGTACATGGGGGGCAAATACGGGCTTATCCATTATAGACATTTCTTTCAGTAAACCTTTTGATGTTTTAAAGTCGATTAATATAGTGAAATGTAAGTAGGTAATAGCAGAACACTTGAGTGTGAGGATTGAAGATGAGTAATAAAAATACTTACATGAATACATATTAATTACTAAATATGCTATAAAATATAATATACACGCAAACTTACTCAATAGCTAAAGCTCCATCTAGGTATGAGAATAAAATGTTTTTTTTTTATATTTTCACCACACACTGTCGGAGATAATACAGTTTTATGTGTTTTTGACCAAGAGAAGCGATTCGCAGTGTTAGATAAAGTGTGGTGGAGAATTCCATAGCCGGAACTCAGACTATGGAATTCTATTCCGTACGGGAACTCTAAAATATGTGAAATAGTCTATATAACATTGTTTGTACAATGTACATACATCATACAAAGTCCACAGTTTTACCTATTGCATTATCCCACTATTTGGTCAAAGTTCGACCGGCCGGAGCCGCTGGCAAATGCTTTATATCAAACGGCTCCCTGTTACACTCCAAAGCGAAGTCAATTTATCCCTCTTTCGTATCCATTCGCCACCTCATTCTTGTACCTATTTCCCTTCAATTCCGTCTGCGATCTCATTGTCAGCATAAGTAGGTGTTATTAACCGGAAGGATTCAACTCAAGCTAGTGCCGATGGTGAATAATCACTGCAATTACATTAAACGCTAATGAGTCCGAGGGTGTACCACCCACGTCGCTCCGGGACAAAGGAACGTGAATAAATATGTCTCTTTACTGCATTTAATTGGCTGAAATTAATTATTTAGTGGTTCAATAGACGGTGCATTAGCACGCGATCACAATGCGAACGCGATTGTGAAGAGTCGCCGCGATGACAACGGAGCGGCGGGCGGCGGCGGGGGCGCGAGCGACGAGACGCGGGCGCCGCGCATGCGCTGAAAGTGACGTCACAAAGGTACTCGCAGAGGATCAAAGCCAAAAATAATATTTTAAATAAATAATAAAATTATATTTCGAATCCAAAAATAATATTTTTTGAATTCGAAACACTGGCCTGGTAGCCCAAACACTTCTATTTGTTTAACATTCTTTTTCTGTCTAACATTCCAGAGAGACGCTTATCAGTGCAGAATAGTTACATGCGTTACGCGCACGGATTAGTCCGATTATGAGTTTCCAAATCTCAATACACTTCAGCGCATATAAATCCGGTCTAAAATAGGTCCCGTTACATAATGTTTACATTAAAAGACTGAAAAGAAAGTAACAGAGAAATATTTGTGTTGGTACGTGCATACTACATTAAAATTTATAACCAAAAAAATTATAGCGCTCAAAAATATTGTAGCTTTAAAAATAACACTAACTTCGTGTCACGAATAATAATTATTAATGATTGCTCGTAAACGTACATTATAGCAAGACCTTAGACCTTAGAGATTCTGAATCGCTCAATAGGCTGTAAAAGGAAAGTGGGCAGACAGGTTGTAAAAGAGTCGTGATAAATTATGGATGTACGGTTTTGTTACTGTCGTTCGCTAGAGGCGAAGCGGACGAGCATCTTGAAGCAGTGTTATGGAAGTGCGATTAATAAATTCCGGTAGCTTTATACGGACGAGACTGGTCGATAATATCGCAGGATGATTGATGCAATGAAATTGCACGCCTCACACGCGTGTTCGATTTGTTATTTTGAAACTTTGATTTATTAAACCGTATATGTTATATCAAACTGAAAGTCAAATTTATTTAAAGCTATACGATGCCACGACCGGATTAGCGGTAGCATAAATCGTATTATTTATTTAGATTAGATTAGCATTTGAAGGCGAATCGAAGTACGCATCGTCTTAGACGATGCGTGGGGGAACCGGGCCCCGGGCCGCTCCATATTCCGCAGTCTGGCGACAGTCCTTCCACTGATCATAAACATAGCTTGTCTCGTAATCATAAACTTCGCACTCAAGATACAATATGAAAACTAATAATAAATATGAAAGCGAGCGACCTAATAAGCGGGCGGACGGCATGTCTAACTGCCATTTCGCTAAATAAAGCATTGTCTGCCTACTCTACAACAGGTTGGAGGCACGCTAGAGTAGAAGCAAGTATGACTAATAGAAGAAACGACGTTGCTGCAGTCATCTCAACACTATTTTTGGCATTGTTAGTAACACTAACTCCTACAGTGCTGCGTTGCGTTCCTTTTATTAGTTTTACGGCCAAATTGCAATTACGTATTTCATTAATTATTTAACGTTCTTGCGATTAGGTATAATTTCTTTAAAATCTTCTTTAAAAACTAAGGAGGTGTTAGAAATATGTACATCTTCTATTAGGTAAGACTTAGCCCCACAAGTGAATGGGTACCTACTAAGAATATTTTATAATGTTTGGTCAGCGGCGTGTCGCGGTTGCCTCGCGAGCGGGCGGGCGCGGGCGAGCTATGTGAAGCCTCCGCGTCGTTCCGCTGACTACAAGCAGCACAGCGCTGCTCGCCGCATAACTTCTACAATTTTACAACCGATAGTCGGATGAGCCATAACTCATTTGTGAAAATACTATAAATCAACACAACTTTCGTATTAACATTGTCGATATTTAAACATGGCTTAAACCCACGCAATTTATTCTAAGTGCACTATAAATTATTATTCGGTTTTTGCTATCTGAGTTGCGCTGCGCTGCGGTTCGACGACTCGCCGCGTCGTCGTCCGTCGTTGTCGCGTCGACGAGCGAAAAACCAATGTTTATGGAATCTTATCGAGAAATTGTAGCAGTGAAGAAAGTGACATGAGGCTCGATCATGAGATTTTTTTAAATTTTGCCGCGCACAAGTGTCGTGTTGAAGTAAATATTTGTACGGCAATTTTAGTACCAACTATGGCTCACTAGAGAGGCGCTGCATCTTTTCTGTATTCAAATATGTATTTGAGCACGCGAGTTGAACACGGCGAACTGTCAAATAACAAACAACCCACGATCGCGTTTCTATAAAAACCACTATCTACATTTTGATGAGGTACTTTTTCAGAAATCCACTCTAAAGAAAGGTTAAAACGTTCGTTGCTGTACAATGAGTTGGTTCGAAGTTTCGACCTGGATCGGTATTCGCGCAGGTTGAGGATTATGATGGTCATTCGGTGTGCAGTTAACAGTCGATCGATGCTAATCGCCTTTTTACTGTTCACCGTAAACAAAATTTAATGGACACTTAACGATTCGGCGTGTTCGCGGAGAGAGCGAGCTCTTCCGTCGTCGGCCGCGAGTGTACGTACACCGAACACGATTTGACGCCCGCCACGAATGTCTGCTTTTAATCTAACTAAGTGTTAAAAGCAATTTCGACCTGAGCGTGATTTAAATGAGTGCGCAATGCTGCAATGGATTAATTTTAATTAGAAAATTTAATTAGTCCGTATCACGTTCGTACGTTGCTAACGGTCCACACATAAGACAACTTCAATTAAATAATGTATTATATTATTATGCACGTATTATTACGCATATGTATTAATTACAGTGCCCACCAATTAATTTTATAGCTTGTGTAGTTTGATTTGTTGTATGAATATATGTAGTCACTAAGAGCATAAAGTGGTACTTAAAATCGAAGCGACCCTGCGAAGACGAGTAACGACCAGGCGATGTTGTGTGCATGTATGTCACACCATTCAAGAGGCTACCTACCATTTGGTTGTGCCAGCCCATACAAAAATACTCAAATACCCCAGGAAACTTGTTTTCTACATTAACATTAGTCCGATATTATTTTTTCCCATTTAATCGCTTTCTAAAATTTAGCATTTAATATTTCAGTAAATAAAATACTTACACGGGTGTGTCCAAAACTTCAACGGATGGTCAGACACCAGCTAATAACACCACTCCTCACGAAAGCACATTCGGAGAGGCGCCATGCCAGATACAAGGCGGACAAAAACAACAAACAAATACAATAACATCCATACTTTCGTATATTTACAGATTTTTTCTCGAATCGACTAGAGCTACAGAGGGCTCATGTAGTGTAGTAAGGAAGCTTCCATTCATCTTTCACGTGTTACCGACAAGTTGTCTCGGTTTTCTCCTGAAGTAGGTAGTCTAATGTGAGGCTGTAGCATTGCGCCCGAGCCTAGTGTGTCACCGTCAAGGCCGCGGTTTCCTCACGGTGAGCGACTATCAGCGGAGACGTGCAGCGACTATGTACATACACACACAGCCAGCTGTCGCAATTTAATGATGTCACCCACGTCTCAAAATAGATATATCAGAGAATCTCAGCCATCTACGCGTCGAATTAAATCAACAGTGTAACTGTTTATGAAGGTATTTTGTGACGATTTTTACAAACCACCACACCGCACACGTACACAGCTAAGTGGAAGTCTTGACTAGATTGCTCCAAACACTCGGTAGTAGAAATCTAAGGTCAGAGTGTTAGGAAAGTTTACAAAGTTTCGGCTAAACCATAGAAATCGGTTTGTTTTAAAATGTTTATGTTCTGTTTGTTATTTTACAGTTTTTCTATTTATTGTGTATTTAATTTTCGTTCTTACCTAAGGCCTGATTGCGCCAACACAGACTTAAGCAGGCGCGCAACGGTCAAGCGGCTTGAACAAGCCTTACGTGATTGAAGCAATGCTTGATCGTTGCCAGACGATGCTTGACGCGCTTGACAAGAAAACTACGTGCTTGACGGTGATTGATGTGCTTGATGGATTTTTATATTTTTTGTGCGGCTGTCTCGGCTTGATCAAGCCGCTTGACCGTTGCCGCGTCAGTCAGACGCTCCGCAGCGACAATGGAGGACGACTCGGAGTGCGTCGACACGAGTGCGTGCAGCGAGCGTGATTTTCTGGTGCATTTAATATCGTTATATAGAGATGCCCCCGAACTGTGGAGTGTAAAATCAAAATCATATTATGATAAAAATAAAAAATCGCTGGCTGTAACTAAGATATTGCAAGCTCTGCTTACATACGACCAAGACCTCACAGAAGACAAAGTTAAAAAAAAGATAAACATTTTGCGTACAAACTTTAAAAGAGAACACAATAAATGTGAAAAGTCCAAAAAATCTGGGGCAGGTGCAGACGACATATATGTCCCTAAACTTCAGATCTTCATAATCCATGCCAATTGCTAAAATCGTAAAGTCACCGACAACCTTTGAGTAACATGAATGGCTTGCCTCATATTAGTGTCTGCTTTTCAATGTTTGGTCGAATTAACTCCAATAAAGTTTCGAATCCTTCGTGGTCCATTCTTAGAAAATTTTTATAATCCTCGGGTTCCGTAATTTGGAGAACATTCAACAAATGTTCGTGGGTAAAACGATCTCATAACTTACAAGTTAAGAGAAAAAGAAAAAAGTTAAAAGAAAAAAGAAAAAAAAAACGCTGGTCGATAAAATGGTACGCCATTCTTTCGACCAGTGTTTTTTTTTCTTTTTTCTTGCGTGCACAGAGCCACAGTGATGGCGAGAAACGCTTCATCTGCGTTTGAGCACATTATTTTTTCGTCCTTCGTTGCTCACAACTGGCCGCCGCCTGGCGTACAAATGAATGAAATTGCTTGACGCTCTGCTTGAAGCTCCGTCAAGCACATCAAGCACAGCCTATCAATCACGTAAGGCTTGACGTGCTTGACGTGCTTGATGCTTGATCGTTGCGCGAGCGCTTTAGAGCCGATTGCGCTGAACACTGTTCAGTTTCTCAGACATTTATCCGCCTGGCTAGGCGGTAAGATTTCGCAAATAAAAAAAAATCCTTTAAATGCTGAAGTTATCTTCTTTATAATAAGTCCTATTGTGCTTACATACCTTTAACAACGTCCAAAGAATATTATTATTACACACGTAATATGATGCAACGTGATTACGCTATTCATAAATTACGCCGAACACTGAAAATGTGATATGCTTCGTGGCATTGTTTCGATAGTAGCGGCGGCGGAGGCAAGACAAAGTTGAAATGTCAACGGTTACGGCTCGTCCTCAAGTATTATGCAAATATGCTCTTAGCGGGTCGCTCTACGGCGAGAGAGCAAATATTTATATTGCTTAACTCGTTCCTATTGTCTGTACACTATAGCTTAACCAATGACACGGCTGTGATAATTGAATGCTTTGTGAGATGCAATACAAACAGCACTTAGGCAACATGGAATGGCCGCGACGACGCGTGAACGTGACTAGATGAAGAAATTCTGATGAAAGAGACGGCACCGCTCCGGTTCATATCTTTGCGGTGGCCAAAAAACTAAGCTGGTGAAATAAATCCTGACGTCAGTATGTTTGAATTAATTGTATCGTTTTATTAAGTTAAAAACGTTTCTAGCGTAATGTTAGTCTTTGAATAAAATTTTTAGTGTGTTATTTTTATGGAAATCACTAGGAAAAGAAAGAGATCTCATGTATTTGTATATCATATATCATATCATATCAATATTATAAGAACACACTTGAAGAGTAGTTCACATAACTTCTAATTTACAAAGAAGTTAAGTAGTTGCAATTTCAAACACTGAACAATGTAGGTGTATGCAATGAGAGCCTCGATGAGAGCGGAATCCAGTATTCAACTATAGGTGCAACCTCTTATATTTACCACGACTGCTACTGTCGCTACAGTTGCATCATGATCGTTGCACAATCAATCAATCTACATACAGAGACAAACACTAATGTCGGTGAAAAAGTATTCACAAACATTAAGCTTAGTGCTGAAAGCTTTAAAATATTCTTGTCTACTACGGATAGCTGCAATGTTCAAGTAATCTTCTGTAAAACTACACTAATCGAATACTTAGAAGTAATCCGAAATAGAGGTGAATAAGCGTCGCTTTCAATGAAGCGGAAAGGATTTTGCCACCTCCATTGAGGTTTAATGGAGCGTCTGCGGAGCTCACGGCCGCAACTCCCGCCCGACATTGTAATAATTCCATATTTCCCGATCCAGCTCCAATATCGCGATTATTTGTCGGAGGATCGCAAAACCATTATCAGGCTTCCGGAAGATAGATTCTGCTGGAGCACGGATCTGGTGTCCTTCGTCCTGTTAAACAAACTTTTGAATCGGTTGTATCTTGTAGAGTCGTGTAATAAAGTATATCTATGTATGTTAAAAATACGTAGGTACTCATCCGAAGATAAATCAACAAAATAATGAGGACACTCAAAATTTATTTTTATAGACAGCCGGCGCGGGTTTCAACCCAATACTTCAACGGAAGATCAGACACAGCCAATAACAACATTGCTCGCGAAACCACGCTCAGAGAGGCGCCATGCCGGCTATGAGGCGGACAAAAAGGTTGTCGTCTAATTTGTTGACACGCCTTTTGGAGATTCCCAGGTAATAGGTGGTGGGAAACACACTCACCGGAAGACCGTTCCATATTTTCACCAGATTTCGAAAAACGACGTGTTCTTAGAAATTAAATATTAGGATTAGGATGCTGTATTAAAAAACATAATAAGAGGATACAGAAATGGATTTTTACTTTTAGGTCACACCATACGTTTCAACGTCGACGTACTTGAATAAACGCTCCTTTGCTTCCTTTTTGGAGATTCTAGACTAATGTTTTCATCCTATTACGAGTAGGTCGTCCTCTTAGCTAATAGGCAGTGCTCAAAATACATATATTGTTCCCGACTCCACTGGAGCGTGAAGAGAGAAGTCACGAGTCCAGTTGCGGCAGTCTCCAGACAACAGAAGCGCCAAAGTGGGAAATGGCACTTGACCTGCCCGAGTAGACGGCATACGTGTCTGATAGATAACCTAAAAAGGTAAACATGTTTCATTGCATTCGCCATTGTCCAAGTCCAACCGCTCGCGACTGAGGCCGCCGCCGCCGTCGCCACCGCCGCCGCCTCCGCCGCTGTGCAGACACCACAAACACAGTTGCCTGACAACGAACCGATAGCGTTTGAAATACGGTTCCCGCGCAATATAGCCGCCAGCCGTACTATCGAACGTGCCACCGGAAACAGCGGAGGGAAAACAACTTTCAACGACACCTTCACCCTGGCTAAGGATTCGAATGCCTCGGAGCTGGATCTGCTGGACGAAAAAAGTAGACTGCTCCTTTCCTGTCTCAAAACCTTTATAGACCAAAAACTGACAGAGCACCAACGCTGTACCTCGGACCAACTTAAAAACTACCACGATAAACACGTCGAAATCTGTAAAAAATACGACGAACTCATCGAAACAATAAAATCATACTCCGACTCGTACGATGAGGTCACAAAGGAACTACAGGAAACCTCACACCTGAAAAAACGCATCGACAACCTTGAAACGCAGAACTCAGAACTAAAAAACAAAACAAACGTTTTAGAATCAAAATACGACGATCTTGAGCAGAAGCTTATGAGCCGCGAGTGTGAAATTCGAGGAATCCCTGAAAACTCAAATGAAAACCTGCCCGGAATTTTACAACAAATCAAACACCTAGTCAACGCCGACTTCTCCGATACCCAAATGATTCAAGCTCGCCGCGGACAACCACCAAAAAGGACTGGAGCGCCAACGCCAATCATCGTGGAATTCATCTCAGAGGACGTACGTGATCGTTTCTTGGAGGCTTTCAAAAATCGCAACAAAAAACGCATGGCACTAAAGCAAGACAGATTAAACTGCGGTGACCTGGACTTACCTCCGCCGACTGCGGCGCAGATAGTTGCGGCCCGCCCGGCTCCAGTACCCCCAGCGCCCACCGGTTCCGCCGCCGCCGCTGTATTCCTATACGTATCCGAGAGACTGACGCCGCGAACCAAAAGACTACTCGCCCTCACACGTAAAGCGGCCAAGGAAGCTGGCTACCGCTTTACCTGGACCAAAGCTGGACGTGTCTACGTACGCAAGACCAAAGAGGACAAGTCGTTCAGAATCTTCAACGAAGAACAATTACCCAATTTGTGACTACATACAGCTTGCGACTCTCTCGATGTATTGGCTATATTCTTGAACTTATTAACAAATATATTTGTAATTATTTTTGTACTTATTTACTACTGTAATAATAATAACACATATACTCACATAACATATATAATTATACACTATAGCACAAACAAACTACATAACAAACACATAACCCAGACATTATACACAAATAAAACACACGTATACCATAAATACACGTATGTTACTTACTTGCCTATTTGGAAATATATTGAAATACATTATTCACCGTACAACTCTTCTCAGCTTGCAACCTCTTCGCCTGAAACTATATACATTTTTCATTGTCGTCATCTCGTCTCATATTCCATAGATACACACGCCTACACTCACACCACTGACATACCAGGCTAATGGCTACTGATTTGATATTTGAATTGGATAACTTCGACTTAGTTGAAACCGCAGTCTGCGCTCGACCAGAAGAATGTTCAGAAATTATCAAACAAAATCATAATCTTAAGATAGTTACTGCAAATATACGCAGCCTAAACCGCAACTTTGACGAGTTCAAGATTCTCCTAGACCGATCCAATATTTCATTCGACGCTGTATGCCTAACTGAATGTCATTTAGAAAACACATCATTCATAAAACAACTACCTCAATACACATCTTACCAAACTACTAGTCACAAAAATAAGAATGATGGTTGCGTAGTTTACATTCACGAACGTTTACAAGTGAGGGAGGAAGTACCATTACTGAAAGATTGTAGCGCCCTCTCACTCACTATTAGTGAAAACACGTTATTAGTGGTTATCTATCGCTCACCCTCGTACCTCAATACAGATGCCTTTATAGACAGCCTTGATAGCTATATTAGGTCTATGAACTCCTTTAAAGAGATTATAATAACAGGAGATCTTAACCTCGATATATTAGATCCCGGAAATAAACCTGCCAATGAATTATTATCATGTGTTTTAGAGAAAGGATTCATCCCATCCATTAACAAGCCTACAAGAGGACTAGCCTGCCTAGATCACTTTATGGTTAAATCTAAAAATTAAATAAATGCCCTTATCTGTCAAAGTGCCCTGACGGATCATTTTCCCATAATGCTTAGTTTGGAAAGAGGATTACATGAGAAATTGGGACCTAAGTCTTACACTACATTAAATATGGATGCAATCTATTCTGAACTAAAAGACTATAACTGGAGTCAACTATACCTAATTCAGGATACAAATATTGCATTTACAAATTTCATTAACACTTTAAAATCCCTAATCGAGAAAAATCAAGAAACTAAAAATATTAAAAATAAGTCTTCTCCTCGAAAACCCTGGATGACTAAAAATCTTATTGTCTGTCTGAATAAACGCGATAAACTACACTTGAATCTAAAAAAAACTCCGGATGATATAGTATTAAAAGATTATTACAAAAAATACAGAAATATCTGCTCGAAAATCCTAAAAAAAAGTAAAATTTTACACTATAAAAATAAATTACAAAACAATATAAAAAACCCAAGGAAATGCTGGGAAACTCTCAGAGAATATACAGACACAGGTACAAAGAGTAATCGTAATAACTTAGCACAGGTTATCAATGAACTGGGAGAACAGAACACAAAACCGCTAAATGAAGTTAATAAATACTTTACTAGTATAGGTCAAGACCTAGCCTCCAACTTACTACATGAAATGGACACAGATGTTACGACACTAGCTAGCAAAGTAAAACCAACTACTAATAATACACCAATGCAATCTTTCTTCCTCTCAGCCACTAACCCTCTTGAAATTGGGAAACTACTATCCAATATAAAATCGACAAATTCCTGTGGTTCAGATGGAATTTCATCAAAACTATTAAAATGCGTCTCAGTACATATTGTGGAACCATTATCTTTTCTATTCAACCTGAGTATTACCACAGGAGTTTTTCCAGACATTCTTAAAACAGCAATAGTTATTCCAATATACAAAAATGGACCAGTCAATAATGTATCGAACTACAGACCAATTTCACTATTGAGTACATTGTCGAAACTGTTAGAAAAAATTATAAAAAGTCGTCTAATAAGTTATTTAGAAAAGAACGAGTTACTTTCCAAAAATCAATTCGGATTTCGTGAGAACCTCAATACAGAGGATGCTATCCTAAAGGTGACCAACTTTGTGTCGGGCGCCCTTGACAGTCAAGAGAAATGCATTGGTGTTTTTCTTGATTTGGCCAAGGCGTTCGACACAGTTGCCATCCCAATTCTAATTGCAAAACTAGAGGCTATTGGCATACGAGGTATACCACTAAACTGGTTCCAGTCTTATCTTACAGATCGTCAACAAGCTGTGAGATCCAACGAAGAGGCATCTATATCTGATTTCTTCCCTATTTCCTATGGTGTTCCACAAGGAAGCGTCCTCGGCCCGGTACTATTCCTAATCTACATTGATGGTCTGTGTAGGACAGAATTCGAACATGCTACTATAGTCACTTTTGCAGACGATACCGTAGTTCTCTTTAAAGGTAATACCTGGGAGGATATAGCCCAAAGAGCCCAAATGGGTCTTGACACTACATTAACTTGGTTACGAAATAATGTTCTCTCAGTAAATAGCACCAAAACTAAATTTCTAACGTTTTCAATAACACATAAGGGTCAGCCCAACAAAGATATTCTTTTGAAAGTTCATAGTCCAAATTGTAAACAACAAAATTTATGTAATTGTCCTAATCTGGAAAGGGTTGCTTGCATCAAATACCTAGGGATAATGATTGACAGGCATCTTAATTGGAAAAAACAAATTGAAAGTTTAACGAGTAGGGTTCGAAAACTGTTATACTTTTTCAGCCAAATTCGGGATATAGCCGACCCAGGACTACTGAAACAAGTGTACCACGGCCTATGCGTATCACTTATCAACTATGGGATACTGGCATGGGGTGGTGCAGCCAAAACAAACGTCCTCTTAATAGAAAGAGCACAACGCTCAGTACTAAAAGTGATGTTCTGCAAGCCTTTTAGATACCCGACGGCGAACCTCTACGCTGAGTGTGAATTGCTTAACGTCCGACAACTTTTCATGCTCCGACTCTGCGCACACGTACACAACAAAAAAGAAGAACACGCACAGGTTTCACACAACATACCAACAAGAGCAAACACCCGACAAGCCTTGACACGTGACAGACACAAGACATCATTCTTCAGACATACAACTAAGTTCCTAGGCCCCAATCTGTACAACCAAATACCCAAAGAATTAAAAACACTTTTTATTAAAAAAACTTTTACGTTTAAAATTAAAAAATGGCTCCTATCAAACTCCCATGACACATGTGAACATATGCTTTGCCACATAATGCAATAATGCACACACCCCACCTACTCACTTACACACACACACCATCACCCGACCCCCCACACACACACTCACCCTCATTCATACACACTATTATGTTAATCTAACAAAAGTATCATACACACGCACTGAAACAAGTGTTTCAGTAGGAATGATGAATGATGAAGTGATCATTCATTCATTATAGTTACCTACATTTACTTACCGACCTACATACACTCACATACATGCATACTTGAAAAAATAATTTGTATATTTATTTGTACATACATTTATTTTTTTATTTTTTGAGAACCGACCGAGAAAACGGGTTCGAGACGTCACAGACGAAAGTCCAGTGTCTCGACCTGAGCATCAAAAATTAAACAATCCTGTGAAGGGAACATGTTTTCAATTTATTTTTACGCAAATTGTTCTATGTTGTATACCATGTTTCTTTATTTAATAAATTATTTGAATATATTTGAATTTGAATTCGCGTTTATGCTACACTTTTAAAGGAATACAATAATCAACAGACAGTTGAACACTTTCCTTTCACTTTTGAGAAACTGAAGTCATTTTCTTAAGCGAGCATTTTGGTAAAGCTGTTGATTAACAAAATGCCTCCAACATAAGAAGCTTATGTGCGGTATGCTTCATTCATAAAATCTACAGTCACCAGAAATAATCTTCCAATCCGGTTGATATGAATAGGTTTGATTGAATGGGAAGGCAGAGCCTCGCCTTTCTTCGTCTCGATTTCTTTCACGAGGCCGAGTGGTTCGAAGAGCTCTCGACTCGTTTCCCAGGCGGCATGAAGTGTGCAGTCATAGCGAGCATAATAAGTACCTTCGGAGCCAACTGGGAGCGGAGACGAATGTATGTTTTCAATTAGGACGTTTTCGCAACATGGGTGTTGAGGGTCAGTTCACTTGACGCTAGAAGGCGCATTTCACACTCACGGACGGACGTGCGATTTCCCGGAAGCTTCCACACTATTATTAGCGTGGTGTGCGCGTGAGTGCTTCAATAGTTTAGCTAGCTCACGCGAGGAGCGCTCCGCTGACTCTAGTGGGCCTAGAGATTATTTCAACTGTCGATACGCCAGAAGCAGGAAACGCGTCGGATGGTGTTTTTGTTATGGTTCCGGGCTTTCAACGACTGTCTAATGCGCGGCTTGACGGCAAACAAGTGCGGATATTCTTGGTGATGTTCCTGATGTGCGTTTCGTGCATTGATTTCGAAAGTTATACTTACTAAGCAGAATCGACTCGTCTGAAGTCAAAGAGCTGTTATTTGTAGATACCGTTGGGTAAAGTATAGTGTGAGATATTTCCGGTGCAAGGATTCAATCGCATTCAGATTAATTTCGTATCTATTGTAGGCAGAACATATTTTTGTATGTGAATTAAGTGTATAGGCAGTTCCCCTTTTCGATTTCTAAATTGCTGCTGTGAAATATTTTGAATTTATTGAAATATGTGTTTTATCCATCGTACGTAACGCTAGTACGAGGGCTGCCTTTTAAGTCATGTCATTAAAAAAAAACTCAAACAATTTAAAGCTGAAATATCATTTTTCTTTTCAAAGAACTCGCCGCGATATTTCATTTCTATTCGCTCGGAGCAGTTTTGAAAACGCCACGAAGAGTGCTTGATATTTGGGAAGGAGAAGAAATCATTAGAGCTCAAGTCAGGGCAGTAGGGCATTTCCACATTTTGCCCATTTAAAAACGCACTTGTTTGCCGAGCAATGTGCGAGCTTGCGTTGTCATGGTGCAGTATCATACGGCGGCGTCTTGAGTTGTTTTTAAGGAATTCAGTGATAACTTGTGGCAAGTAGACACACGCGACACACGCACACGTTGTGTCGCGCCTACAAAGGCGTGTCTAATTAGACCAGAGTGGAAATTTATAGTTTCTTTGAGCCAAAGCAATACGTAAATGAATTATGCACAGCGCTTCGTTATTCGCTTCAAAGTTCTATTCGGAGATGCCGCGCCCGCGCCCGCGTGCGCCTTCCTCGCCTCGCTCTGAACGCGGAAGAGTTTGAACGAGACGTGGGCAGGTGGATCTCGTACTCGTAGGTGCTACAGTAACACATACCTAACTAGGAACTAATCATCGACCAAACATTCACGTACGCTGAGGCAACACCGTTCTAACCGAGGTAGAGTCAACTAACAAGTATGGAAAAAGCTCGGTGACACCAAAATATTGTGGGAACGCACAAAAGTCATCTCGAGGTCAAGAGTGTCGCATCGCCGACCAGTTCCGATTAGTATCGTGTCGAGGTAATTATTCATGAGCAGCACCACTTATCATCTCGGACGCGGGCGCTACCTCGCGCCGCGATACCGCGCGCCCGCGCATCTCAAAATATTCAAATGCTATGCGCGACCGCATTCGGATTCCCTTCCCACGGCTGCACGCGTGAAAGGTCAGCCGCACAAGCGATGCAGCTCCGACTCGGCTTCCTCGCTTTCGGCGATGCGCAAAATCCATTTAATTGGCAAAGGGTGCGGGAACTAGCGGGAGTCGGCGCGGCGACGCGCGTTCCGCTCGAGGATCAGGAGGCGGTCGTGGGCGCGTCGAATGTTGCGAGGTCTCGCGCGGCACGACCGCGACAATAGCCGTCATGTATTGTAGTGCAAATGTTGATGTGGCATTGTGAAGTGTAGCATACATTACGGGAAGCCGAGTCGGCCGGTCGGGGGGAACGGCGCGGCGGCGCGTCGACACACACCGCTGTTTACACACATCTTATCGAGCTCTCTCCGGCGCGCCGCCGCCGAGTTGCCGCCAGGGCTAGCGCGCTGCACGCCTCACCGCGCCGCCGCCAGAAACGCTCCGGCGGCGGCGGAGACGTACGTCGGAGACAGACGTAATGGAATAGCGAAGGACGTATGAAGCCGTTCCGTTCCCGGTTCCAGTATAAACAAGGTCTGAAAGTCTTTGCATAAGTGAAGGCTCGGTCGGAGTGCGCGCAAACAACCCTCGAAAGAGATACTTTCCGGACCCACCTCTCGAAGTCGCGAAGGACAGGGAGGCTTTCGAAGCTGCGGTGTCATGTCTTCAATGTTCGGTCCGGGCCTCGAAGAGTAATCTGGAACGAGAGAAGACACCTCTTAGTACACAAAGAAATTGAACTGGTATTAGTTCGATCCTGCGGTGTCTGAGCGACGATGTAATCGTTCTATTGTGGCTGTACAAACGTAGTTACCGGCTAGTGTTATTGAATTTCAAAGGGTTTGGAGGAAATGGAATCCGTTTGGGGTACAACCGCAAGGGCGGCGCTCGGACAAAAAGTTGGAACGTGTGACAGGTCTGAAGACGGCACCGGTTGCGAAGTTTCGCCAAAGTGTGAATTATTGTGGAGGGGCTAACGACAGGAGTTACCGTCGAGTCGGTGTCGGCGGTCCATTGTGTCTCGCGGGTGATAAATTGCCACCCAATAACGCGTTAACTTCTGGCGCGTCACGCTGTTATATTGCCGACCCTATCGGCGCTGCCGGGAACTCTCCCGCGCGAGCGACCTAGCCACGAGCACTCCCTCTGCCCTGCCGTCGTCGCTGCCTGCTCAAGATACGGGAGCACGCTTCAATGTTACTGTTATGATGATGGTGGCATATAAAATACAACTCAGTATTACTTGTTCTACTTTTTTTCGTTATTTCATCCATCATGCATATGGACCTATGTGTCTTCTACTGCGAGCCACGATAGTTGGCGAATAGAAAAATTGTGAAGTAAGAATTTACCCAGTTATATCCGTGTAATTGAGACAAACCAAATGACACCAGAATCGGACGAGTCGTTAAGGAGTTACAGTCATTCAAACACACACACACACACATACATACATACAAACATTCAGGCTCAACAACCCTTCCTTTGGTTTCGCCATAGTCAGGTAAAAATTAATTTTTATTTAGAGACTTTCATGAAATTGCTGCTATGGTTGCAAAAATGTCGTTCGAAGCGAAACGGGGAGTTGTTGTGTAGTGATAAAAATAGCCGAATTTAGACATTTAATTTGGCAAATTAGGAAAAGTAACCGCACCCTTCAAACCCTCTAAGAGCCGCGCACACGCATTAGATAGGGCTGACTGAAGCAGCATACCTATTATCTGTTCCGTTCAATTATGTAGTCGAAGGTTCGAGCCTGGAGTAGGCTTCCGTGATTTAGGTGGGCGCCTATTAGGCTGTCCGGGCAGCCGGTACTGCTTCGTTAGCCACCGCTCATCAAGCAGAAACCTCAAATTCGTGTTAGCTTTATTAGGCATCGGCGTTCGACTGTCTGCTAGCTGACACGCGCACTGTTCCGCCCGAATCCGCCAATATTGGGTTTAGTTTAGGTAATTAGGGTAATCGTGGCGAGCTAATTTCATTTGTAAACGTTTAGCACAGCTACTTTACATACAGGGACAATCTATGAAATGAATTGTTCAAGGACAGGATTACATTTATTTAATAACTAGCTGTGCCCGCGGCTCCGCCCGCTCTTATATTTGACTTCTCTGCTAACCTCATAAGCTATTTAGCGTGATAGTAAGTAGCCTATAGTTGATGGGAAGAATCAAGCTATCCGTAGAATTTTGTTTTATTAAAATCGGTTCAGTGGTTCTCGAGTTATAAGCGGACAGACAGACACTCAGACACTCAGACAGAAAGCAGACGTTGGATTTTATTATAGGTAAGGAAGGAAGGATAAAAATAGCTTTTATTTAAATATCACTTATGTAGGTATTTGTATTATTAATAAGTATTGTTATTGTTAAATATTTTATCTTCAATTCATAGTCAAGTCGTTTGCTACTACCTACTTACATTTCCCTATTTTTAATATTTTTATTTATTTATTTTAAATATCAAATTTTTTCAAACTTATGCTCTCTATATTTATCGACTCTCAAACAACTAAAGGTTGACTGGAAGAAATATCTGCAAGGTATAATTCCGCCTTTTGCACCTCATGTAAATGTAAAATATTTCTGGGGCAATGAAGTATTTTCTATGTATCTATTTAAATAAGGCTGCTACAATCTATGTACCTACGTAGATCAATTTGCTGAACAATGATCATTCCAGCAGCAGCGGGGGCGGTGCGTGGGAGTCGTTTGATAGCGGATGAACTGCGAAGACTACAATGGCGCCCGTTGACGGACGCAGATCGTGAGCTCAGCCCCGGCGAGTGCGAGTTGATAAGTATGGTAGGAAGGCACCTTGCCGACTATGCGCACAGCATAGCTAGGCCACTGTCGATGGCTGAGACAGGTGGACCGGTTGGTGATTCAGCGGAGGCCGCATATATTGCACTCGCGTATAGAAGCGCAAAAAGGCCGTTGAAAATTTTCCTAGTCAATTACCATACCGCGTATTTTATAATGTACGAGTAAGATAATGTATGATAGATAATTGAAGGGTTGAAATTCTATAAGGTCTAAGTGCCAAAAAATCGCAAAGCGATATTTTTACGGAAATACAATCAATGTGCCAAGGCTTAATAACATACAAAAGAGTCTTAAGTGCCTAGCTCCGTCCTACTACTACACAGACGCTGTTAAAGCAAGGACCGGTCTATGTGCCACTATGCGTGTATTTTTCAGTTTTTTGACATTGGAAATGTCTTTTCGATCGCTTCAGTATAGGCCCCGATTTCAGAAAAAGTGCGAATTAGCCCTGGTGTCGTGAATTTTAAAGTTACGTGAATATTTGTGGTCTCAAAAGACGCGTATTGACGATAGCTAGAAGATTGTGAAAAAAAAAATTTAGAAAATTTTAAAGTTTTTGAGAAAATCGCAAAAAACCGCTTAAAATAGCCGTTTTTAGGGGGTTTAAAAAGGGCACTTTTAAACATATTTATAAATATATATTTTGAACTTTTATATTTTTATATTGTAGATTGACTAAATATCTGGGGATGTTTTTCGAATTGTTTGAAAAAAGTCAAAATTTTGGGAGTTATGATTTTCTTAAATTTTCCATTACGCGAGTTTCGTGTCGTCTTTATCTTGCAGTGAAAATTGAGAATTTTAATTTAATGTTTTTTTTTTATTTTTTTTTTTTAATTCACATATTTCAGTATGAAAAAGCAAGTAAATTATAAACAAATTTTTAAATATGGATATATATTCTTTATTGAACATCAATTTATACAAATTAGGCACAATAGGTTAGACCGTGCTTAATGCCGTAAGGCATTCTATTCTAACTAACCTTTGGGATGTGGGAGAAGTAGTCATGTATATTATGTACAAGAATAATTTGTGGCAATGTTTTAAGTAATGCATTAAGATAAACTACAAACTAATCTCTACCTTTTCTCTATCTTCTTCTTCTACTTTTTATAAAAGGGAACGTCTGTCTGTTTGTATGTATGTATATATGTTTGAGGTAAACTCCGGAACCACTGAACAGATTTTGATGTGATTTGCACCAATGTAAAGATAGTTCTTGAAGCACACTATAGGCTATAAATACCATCACGCGAAATAGCCTTAGGACTGAGCAGTATCAAAGAAAGTATAGGAAAGTATAGTATGAAGTTCATACTATGAACGGAATTTAGTTTCGAATGGTTGTTGGTTTGGTAGAAGCGATGTTAGATATATATACTATAAATATTTAGATACAATTTTGGGAAGAAGATAGATTGCATCCTGGGTACTACCTTTTATCGAAAAAAAAAAAAAAACTGAAGGGGGGTGAAATAGGGAATGCAATTATGTTAGGGATATGAAGGGGGAAGGTTTAAGGAGGATGGGTGAAGGGGGAGGGGCGATGACGGAGGGGTGGGGATGGAGGAGAGGGATGATAAAGGTGGGGGCCGGAGACCAGGAGGTGGAGGGAGGTATAAAAGGGGAGGGAGGGAGGACGGTGGGAGGGGCGGGAAGGGAGGGGAGGGAGGTAGGGAGATGGAGCAGGTGGAAGGGATTTAGGGAAGGGGAGGTGTGTAAGATGAGTGGGAGATGAGGGAGAGCGTGTTGAGAAGAAGGGCGACGAACGAGCGGCATGGTTGAGGGAGGGAGGGGGAAGCGGCGGGGTATAGATGGTTGAATGAGGACTGAGATAGGGAGGGATAGAAGTGTCGGAGGGAGGGAGAGCTAGGGGGAGAAGGGAGGGGTGAATTGGAGGAGAGGGGAGATAGGAAGGGAGGAGCGAGTGAGGCGAGGGAGGAGGGAGGAGGGGAAAGAGTGAGAGGTAGGAAGGTGGTGGGTGGGGAAGATGAAAGGAGCGAGGGGGGACGGAGGGAGTGCGGATGGGGGAAAGAGGGGAGTAAGAGGGAGCGAGGGAGAAGGGAAGGAGGGAATTAGGGAGAGAGGTAGGCAGATAACGAGGTTAAAGAGAAGGGGAAAGAGGGGGATGGAGAAGAACGAGGGGCGGGAGGGGAACGGAGGGGAAGCGAGAGAGTTAGGGAGAAAGGGAGGAAGAAAGGATTCAGGGAGAGAGAGAGAGAGAGAGAAAATACAAAAGAAGCCATCGTTTATCATATTATCGTTTAAATCGGATTTGCTATTAAACCGACTTTACAGCGAGCCGCGGGTAAAAGCTAGTGCAATATGTAGCTAGTATGTATGCTAGTAGAAATGTATTTACTTCAGTAAGAATAGGAAAAGATTTCTCAAATTTACCTTAAATACATTCATAGACGTAGTGGAGTGTAAATGCACGGGCAGATTATTCCAGAGGCGAGCTTTTATACGTGTGCCGAAGACATGTTAGTATTTAGAGGAGTAGAAGTTATTATATAGTGAGCAGGTGCGCGCTGTTAGAATCTGGAGTGTGTTCGCTCTTTGAGTTCGTCGCTTCAGCCACACCAGGATATTTTCACGCCCCCAGTCGGCGATTCGCTATATGCTTATATTTGAATACGTCCTAAAAGTCATTTTCAATGTATCCGAAGGTTATGTAATGCATGAGATCTGTGAATTTTTGTTATATCTCGACTTAACTTTTAGGCACATAGACCCTATACTATAATTTCAACCCTTCAATTGTGGCAGCGCTCAATTTTTTTATGTATTCCGCATGGGTGGCTTAGTCAGAGGGGCCAAAGCACATGCTCCGACCAGCCAATAAAATCTCTGAGATGGTAGGTGCCATAATGGAGACTTCTTTTGGATTGTTGGCTATATTTGACTAGAGGAGAACACAGCCGAGGCTGCCATGTGGCCATCTTACATCCAGTACGGTGGTAACAACCCAGTCGGCTAGAATATGAGCCTACCACCTAGTAATCGGCAAGGGAAGGGAGCTATAGTTTAATTACTGTAACCGTGCGTGCATGTCATGGAATGGAAACCTCGCAGCTCCTTCCTATGCATTATAATTCCATAAACAATGTCGTTGTTACGGGCGCGAGAATGTTCCACAATGCCATGCCGCCGCCACCATGTCGGTTCATGTTCTTAGCCGACGACACTTTTAGCATACATATCACACACGCTGAACCCCGACAATAGGGGTAAGCAAAGTAATCGGTGTTGTGCTGCAAGAACTCTGGTAAATTACAGCACAACACCGACCATCACGTTTCGCAAGTATTCGAACAAGATTCAATCGATCAAGCAGCAGGTAAGGCACGAAGACCCACATGCTGCACGACGCGGTGGAAGTACCGTGCCAACGTGAGAGGTGGCGAGCCTGTCGCCCTTTAGCACGGCATCTTGTCCTTATCCCTTAGTCGGCTTTTACGACATGCATGGGGAGAGATGCAGTGGGGCTATTCTTTTTAAGTACCTACCGGCCCCACACTTTTAGCAATGCCCTTTAGCATAACAAAATTTTCTTGGAACATTATTAATTTCATGTCATTCAAATCAAATCAAATCAAAAGTGTTTATTTCTCAATGCACATTAATTACATACAATGATAAATACAAACAACTTATATCTAATTTGTGAATAGAGAAAGAGGCCTAGGCGCAGCTTGTGGCACTACCCTTGCAGTGCCGCTGATTTCAAGCCTATCCTAGTAAGTATTTTTTCAATAAAATAATGTTTATAAAATTTGTAAAAAATAACAGAAAATTAAAATTTACACGTACATGTTTTTAAGTAATTCTGAAATGCATGCATGTCATTCTGAAAGACCACTACTGGCCAATTCGAGGGCCAATTGCCATATTACAAAATGGCCTCAATAGCAAGTAGGGAAGTGTGGAGACAGCGAGTGTGACAGTTGCGTGACTGCCGAGGTGACTGCTTGTCTGTGTCACGGCGCATGCTTGTGCGCTCGCCTCAGACGGCGCCAGAGGGGCGGCGGCGGCGGCGTCGGACCGCGCGGGGTTACCTCGCGCCGTGTCCGGTGGCGTGGTGTGCCCAGCAGCGGCCAGGTATTCACATTCAGGCACCAGCGTCCGCGACATCAACACGTCGAACGGACACATGAATAGAACGAGCTCCGCCGCTTGTTGCTCGGCGACTCCATGTCGAAATTCCGCAATACGCGCATAATAGCGCTAATGATGTGCTCTGACTATTTGTTGACTGATTTTTCCAACACTTCTAAAGATACAAATTAAATAAACAGTTTGTTAAATTGGCTCTAGTCCACCTAGACCTCGATGCGAAGGTGAATTTTGGTGTAACTCCTCCATAAATAGGGCGAATAGGGCTGAAGGTTCAGAGAGACAACGCGACTAGTGTTTTGGGTACGGTGGTGGAGTCGGCGGAAACGGACGAAATTTATTTAATATAATTAAAATTTTAGTTTCATTATAATTATTTTACTTATAGTTATTAGTTTTAAGGTTGTTTCCAAAATAAGCCTTTCATACATTTAGAGTGCATAAATAAATTCCACCATAAACTAGAGATATAATTAAGTTCACACCATATAATAACAAAATGTGCCTCCGGAGCACTTTTCCTCGGGTTATAAAGGAGTATTCACACCATTAAATCAATAAATTGTGTAATTATCACCGCCGCGCCGCGGCGCCGCGCAGACACAACTGCCGACTAATTGTAAAATTATAGCATTGAACTGCCGAATATTTCTCACGGAGCGGAGCGGAGGCGGCAAATGCGCCGCCGCGCGCCAGTGCCGTTCGTTAGCCGTTAGCGCCGCCCTTGCTCCGAGATGAGTATACTTAGTAGAGAAAATACTTAGTAGCAGTTACTACAAACATATGCATGCCAGAGGTGAGGTAGTTTATACTGTGACTGACATCGGTTGAATATTTGAATCGAAAGGTAATCTGCCAATACTACCTACCATTGTTCAATTTTACTTCACTCACGCAAAAGCTCTTATATATAGTAATATTTACCCGACTGCACGAATCAAAAAGGATGGTTATGTTTTTCGAGTGTAGTGTATGTATGTATATTTCTATCGCACACGCTGTAACCTAAACGGTTTGATGGATTTTTAATATAATTATGAGGTGTTGTTGGATTCGTCTCACTCGCGAATGTCACAGGGTAAGTACCGCATCTTTCAAGAATTCAAAATGGCGGCCGTTATTTGCCATATTGTCCGAACTTTGAAAATAATTTTTCTTCAAACACTATCGAGTGGGGTATCAGTGTCAAGAGCTCAAAACTATACCACACTTAATGATTTGGAACTAAAATGAAATAAATGAATGTTTTTATTTTTGGGAGAGACATCTTTAAATAGAGATATAGAGATTATATAGGCCGCCGGTACTATGAGGTCGAGTAGCGGGATCCACGATCGACTTGCATATTTGCCACAGCACCAATCCATCGTAGAAGCACTTCCCTCCACTGCGCAATGTGTCGCTTCAACGATGCCGAGTATGTGCGCAGACTATAATCGCGAGGCTACTCCTGAGCCGAGATAATACCGCAGATTAGTCGATAATTGAGTTCGGATGAGGTTCTTAGTCCGTAAATTGGTTTTTGCGAGTGCACGATTCCACGAATAAGATGGAAATTAGAGCTTAGTGCAGACGGCTACGGTCTGTGGGGGCGGCGGCGGCGAAGGCCTCAACGATATTTCCGTATTAGATAATTTACGAAAGCGGAAAATTATGCTTTAATTGTGAGTTACTGTTTGGTACCGGGTAATAGCGAGTTCTGAGCGACTAGACTGTAGTGCGCGTGCAATCGCTTAGAAAAAATTAGAGCGCGCGCTGCGATGGCGGCGGCGCAGCGGCGGCGGCGCGGAGGTGGAGGCGCGTCCTGCATTTTAATTCAGTTAGATTAGTTGGAGTATCGGTTCCCAGGCGACTGACACGCTATATTTTTTCGATCGTTCCCAAGCGACGTCTTCGACTACTCCGTGAACGATGCTACGGGCTTAATAAAACGGAGAAATTAGAAAAAAAAAGAACACACAATAATTCGAGACAGAACGAATCGGCCGTTGCCGCGCGTTGATCGACTTCGCTGTTGGAGGTGAGTGATGGATGAAAAAAATACAATACTAATCCAAAGCAAACAAATGTAGTGCCTAATACGTTACTCACCGGGCTGCCGACTCTAACAAGATTTCCCACGGTTAAGTTTATGAGTCGGACCTAGCATAATCGGAAACGGAGTCCCCTATATTCTCTATTTGCGATCAGCGCAAAAGTAGCCGCAGTTCTGTCTCACTAGACGCATTGAGAAGCCCATTGGAGCGAGTAAAACGGATCATGAGAAATTGCTAGCAGCGATGAATTGCTAATAGAGAATAGCCACGCGGGAGGAGGAGATAACTGGAATATAGTAAATACGCAAGACATAGTACATACAACATAGGTGGGTACAACAGTTTCATCCCTAATGGCAGGCCGGCGAACATTATTTGCGCGAAGTCCGAATATTATACTCAAAATAATAGATCATGTCACGAATGCGGGTAATTCGTGGGATCCCAAAACCGCCGTCGACCTCCATAATTCATAAAAAGGTCCTCTTTAATGAGTCGCGAGTGCGGTCCGCGGCGATAATTATTGCTTAGCGTCTTGCGCTAGAGGAGCTCCCGAGTTGCCGAGCCCCGGGGACCGCAGCTCGGACCCCCGCTGCTCGCCGCCGGCCATATTTAACCGGATTATCTCCGTTTGTTTTAATGAAATATTCCTATAGTGGCAAACAAAGCGCGCCAAAACGCCTCCACTGCTCCACAATAAAAACGTTAAATCCGTCATAAGCGCGATTTAACACCAACGCGGCGGCGCCGCCGCCACTGCGTCCCCTCACTCCCGCCCGGCCGCCACCCCGCCGCGGCGCCTCCACTCGTATTCGCACCGAGTATTTAAAACACAATTCCCGAAAAATTATAAAATAAACGAGCGGAAACTGTCCCACCGTGCCTCCGCCGCCGCGCCGCCGCCGCCGCCGTGATGTCTGCAGCCGCGCCGCCCGCGCCCCACGGTGGTTCAGAATTGAAAAAAAACGGACATAGGGCTGTGGACGTTTCATAACACATTGTTATAGCACATTTTATTTGGCTAGCTATATATTCACACATATCTTAACCGCAATGTTGTAGACCGATCCATACTCGAGATATAATTTTTTTAAATTTTTTTTGTATGGAAGAAAACATGTTTTATTTTTTTCCATAAAAGTTCCCCTAGTAAGACATTCAATACTACATGCACATTAAAGGTATAATGGAAACATATCACATATAAAATATCCAGCTGCTACCTTTTGCTTCTTTTCAAGATTAGAAAAGTTTTATAATTTTTTGTATGGAAGAAAACACATTATATTTTTTTTCAGTAAAAATTGCTATGGAAAGACCTTTGATACTAATTAGACATTAAAGGTATTATGGAAACCTATCATATATAAAATATTCAGCTACTATGTTTTGCTTCTTTTCGAGATAACAAAAGTGTTATAATTTTTAGTGAAGAAAAACTTCAAAAAACACATTAAATTGTTTTCCGTATAATTCCACTGAGTATTCCACGTGTGTAACGTAACACGAAAGAAAGATTAATTATATTATTAAAATTTAAAATAATAAAATATCCAGCCACTATCTTTTGCTTATTTTCGAAATAAGAAAACTTGTATAATTTTTTCTAAAGAAAAATTAAACACCGCAAGTAAATTTTTTCAGTAAAAGTTCCATTGAGTACATGTGTAACACGAAATAAGGATTACAGATATTATTGAAATCTGTCATTGAAACCTATCCAGCTACTACCTTTTGCTTATTTTCGAGATAACAAAAGTTGTATAATTTTTTGTAAAGAAGAAAAAACACAAGTACATTTTTTCAGTAAAAGTTCCATTGAGTACATGTGTAATACTAAATAAGGATTACAGATATTATTAAAATCTATCATATATAAAATAATCAACTGATATTTCTATTCTGCAAGATAACAAAAGTTTTTCTTCTTCTTGTTCTTCTTCGTCAAACTTATTGTTTGACTGCAGAACCCGAACTTTTTACGAAATTACTGCTTTCTTGCTCTCTTTATGTCGTTGCCGCACCTGGTTATCATACCACGTTGCGTTGAAAGTGTTTGCTAGTACACTACTTGTTGGCTTCGGAAATCTTAGTTTTGATTAATTAAATCTCCGGCTAATTCTAAGGGATTTTGAGTTACTTCTGCATTGTCATCTATTTCCATTTGAAGCGATTCCGTTTCCTCTTCATCTAGAACGAGCAATTCAAGTGTTTGTAGGCTTACTGTATCGAGGTCTTATATGGGAAATTACGGGATCTGATGACACAAGCAAATTATGTAAAATGTCTTCATTCGTATGCTCTCGTCCTGTTTTTCTTGTGTGATGCTCCCTTATATTGCGGAAGTCTTTATTCCGTGCTTCGGAAGCCTCTTCGGACAGCTTCCCAATGGGAGTATGGGAAAAGTGTTGTATAATTTTTACTAATAGTATGTGCAAACTTGGCGGCATATAATACCACTCGTACAGTGATACATACATTTGACCAGTTTCTGTTGCGTATTTATCGAATTTATCGGCGTTAACCTTCTTGCCGGAACTGATAGCTTGCAGGAGAACAGCGATTCTCAATATAAGTGTTTCATTGAGACCTGTAATTGCAGCCGACAAAGAGTAATGTCTGAAAAACGCCCTTGCAACGTTCCTGTATTACTAGTACCCACACCTTGTTTGACGACATCTATTATAATACCCATTTTGTTGCGAAAATCTTTCGCTACTTGTTCCTTCTTCGTTTTTCTTGAATTCTTGTGCTCTTCTTCGCGTGCGCTCCATTTTTTAAAATCCAAATTATATGAAATGTGTAGTAAACACTCCAAGCAACGAATCCATAAATGCAGTGTAGACATGCCATACTTATAAAAGTCTGTTTTCAGTTGCTTGTGAGACAGCTTTTCAAGGTCATTCATTTGCGAGGGTTTTGAGTCACAAATGTTACATGTAGATGTTGGCGTATCGGTTATTGTACTACTTATTTTACCGTCTATCATGGTTAGAAACAGTTCGCGTTTTATCGATTTTCCTTTGTGCTGTGTAGGAAACAGTTTGCTGATTTCTTCTTCCATTCTCTCCATTTCTAGTTTGGTTTGTATAGCAGACTCTTGTACAAACTGAAACTTTACTGGTCTGCAAGAATGCGTTGATGAAGGCCGTGGATTTTCCCAAAAGATTTGATCATTTTTCACTAGTTTTAACGGTACTAGGCTAGTCATAAACACTGATGAGTCGCTGAAGCTGGCCTCAGATTGAGATTCTCCAAAACTTTGATTATACATACTCTGCCCGGAGGCACCATCGAACCCCCACTTGCTCACTAAAACCAGATCAGCTTCGTTTGAAGTTCTCTTATCAGTCGCTAAGTAATTTGGCGCTAGAGTACTGTTAGATGTCTACTTGATTAAGACGCTAGAGCGGCAACCGCATATTTTCATTCACAATTTTATAAAAAGATTGTTATTCTTTCAGTAGTACTCAAGAAGTGTGAGCAAGATATTTATTTATATATATAATAGATAACCTTTAATATCCATTAAGTATTAAAGATATAGTGAGGGAAAACTGTTAAAAACGTTTTTTTTTCTTACAAAAAATCATAAAACTTGTGTTATCTTGCAGAATAGTAGGAAATATTAGCTAAATACTTTAAATATGATAGTTTACAACAATATCTTTAATGCTTATTTAGTTTCATACATATACAAATAATTATAAAACTTTGGATATCTCAAAGAGAAGAAAAAGATATTAGCTGAATATTTTATATATGATAGATTTCAATAATATCTTTAATCATTATTTAGTGTTACATATGTTCTCAGTGGATTTATACGGAAAACAATTTAATGTGTTTTTTTTTTCTTCACAAAAAATTATAAATCTTTTGTTATCTCGAAAAGGAGCAAAAAATTGTAGCTGGATATTTTATATATGATAGGTTTCCATAATACCTTTAATGTCTAATTAGTATCAAAGGTCTTTCCATGGCAATTTTTACTGAAAAAAATATAATGTGTTTTCTTCCATACAAAAAATTATAAAACTTTTCTAATCTTGAAAAGAAGCAAAAGGTAGCAGCTGGATATTTTATATATGATATGTTTCCATAATACCTTTAATGTCCATGTAGTACTGAATGTCTTACTAGGGGAACTTTTTTGGAAAAAAATAAAACATGTTTTCTTCCATACAAAAAAAAATTGAAAAAATTATATCTCGAGTATGGATCAGTCTACAACACTGCGGTTAAGATATGTGTCAATATATAGCTAGCCAAATAAAATGTGCTATAACAATGTGTTATGAAACGTCCACAGCCCTATGTCCATTTTTTTTCAATTCTGAACCACCGTGCGCCCCCTCCGCCTGCGTCACTGGTATTGCTGACAGACACGAATGAAATGAGACAGCCACTCCCGCCTGGAGAATCAATTTTATCGATGAAGAAACGAAAAAAAGCACAATAAATTTTTTTATAAAACCAGACTATAAGACCAGGGTAAATCTACTGATCTTACCCTGTTTCCTTAATTTTGTTAGCAATTTGGTTTTATAATGTTATAAGGTTATATATATTATATATATGTTGGCACGACCGAAGGGAAGCATGACATAGCACCTAGTTCACCCAGTGTTATGGCCTGACATCGCGGATGTTGTAGGTGATGTAGCCGACAGTCAGTTTCCATATTTTTTTTAATTAAAATTTTTATTTAATTGAAATTAGTTTGGAACATTTGAATTGTTACCCTAAAGAATATACCCTACGATTCGTCTCACTCGCGCGAGTGAGACGAATCCAACAACACCTCGTATGTTAAAATTCATCAAGCCGTTTAGGCTACAGAGTGTGACACAGAAACATCCATACATACATACACTCGAAAAACAACCCTCCTTTTTGCTTCGCGTAGTCGGGTAAAAAGAAAACGACAGGAATATTTTGTTGCCGCGAGTCATTTGAGGGGGCGCGGCGTGTAAATGCCAATTTATTTTTACTCGAAGCCGCGTCGAGTGGGTACACCCCCCGCGACCGCACGTAGCGGCGCGGAGGGGCGGCGCGGAGGGGCGGCGCGGGTGGCGGGGGCGGCGGCCGGCGGCGGGCGGGCGGAGCGCCGGCCGCCTTCACATTTTTTCGGAAAACTTTTGCTTGTATTAGCGAAGTTTGTCAACACGAACGGAAGCTTAACGAGTTGTAGTCGGCGCGGCTTCAATCTGCCGCTTCTCATTACTTACAATGGGCCATTCGAGCCGCCGCGGTCATACTCTCCCGCTCCCCTATTTAAAATTAACTTTACGAGTTAAAGTTATATTTGAAGACGAAACGGCGACGGTTTACTCGGAAGGGATTTCGCAACGATTGCGGCGGAGGAGGCGGAGGCGGAGGCGGTGCGGGTGGGCGGGTACGAGAATCGCTAGTGCTTTACGTAATCCCGCGTCGCGCCTACCGCGACCCGAGCCGTCTCGCTCGTCTCGTCCGTCTGCCGGATCGCGAGTCATTTACTTTAAGTAGCTCTGTTCTCCGATTCCCCGATATACTTACACTCTTGCGTACACAAGTATTTTTAAAGCAGACTCGCGTAATGAGGCTGCGATTTGCATTTATACTGTTATTTTCAAGAGGTAATCGGATAGAGCGGTTTTGCGAGCTTGCGACAGAGCCGATAACATAGCATAGTGCATGTAGATACATAGTATTTGCGTCGGAGGTAATTAATCTAGGATCGTAAATCTTTATTGAAGAGGAGCGAGGGCGGGTCATGCAGCCGAGCTCACCCTTTAATCGACGGCGTCGACGCGAAAGCTCTCACTGTACTGAATACTAAATGTATTAGGTAATCGGCGGTTGTTAAAATATCATTAATTTTTATAAGCTCCCGTCAAACGTATTGGTAATGGGCGCCCGGCCGCACCGGTGCCCTTTGGAGTAAAATAAAACATAAAAGATCGAGAATGATTTGAAAAGGATATTACTATCAAGAAGCTTTATTCATTGTTTGAAGTTTGGGAATAAAACATAGCCAAAATCTAAAAGCCATAAGTGCCGGTAAGTTCCCTCCTCCACCACCATCTACGACCGGCGAAACACGAACTATACTTTCTACGCAGCCCGCTCGCGATAACGCACCAAATTCCGGTCAGATTAAAAATGTGCTCGGCGCGGCGACGAACGTGGGCGCGGCTCACCCTCTTACAGCACAGATCAAATTATTTTTTGTTGCTTCACAGGCGATTGTGTCTCACTAAATCCGAACAAGAAAAGGTGATCGATCGGGACGCATAGGCGATTAATTGGATACAAAAATTAGGACAGCAGCGGAGGTGAGGCGGGGCGCGGGTGGCGCGGCGGCAGCGGCGCTCGGGAGCGCGTCCCGTAAAGGACGCTCCGCCGGGAAATCAAAGGACGACCGACGCATTGAGTTTTTCCCACGAACGTTTAAGGAGCAGCATAGCGCCGCGCCGACTCCTCCGCCGCGAGTGTCATTAAAATTCCTTGACTCCTCGAAGATGCTCTCACCTTTTTCCTCGGCTTAAGGGGTCGATAATGTCGGTTAAGTTTGCGTAATTTGTTGGTAAATATTCTCTCGCAGGTTTAACGTTCGGTAATTAATTAAGGCGAGGGGTTAAGCGGGACGTTAACCGAGCGCCGCGCGGCACTCTGGCTCGAGAACGAGCTCCGCCCCGCCTCGCCCCGCGTCTCACCCCCGCGCCCGCAGAGCTCGCTCGTCGCAGTGCTCAGCTCAACTCAAACATCGCTAAAATTCTCGCGCCTAACAAAACTTCGCGAAGCTAATTAATTCATTTACTGGGCGCGAATATAAACTGCCGCGTTAGCTGCGTCGCACGCCGACGCGGCGGAGGAGGCTCGCGGGGGGCGCGGCGGCGCGTCGACACTTTTCAATAATAAATAATTATTATGTAGCCCATACTCTGAAATAATTACACTAGATTAATTGTTGACATCAGCAAATTGCGTCTATAAAAGGAATGTTTTGCTCATAATTTTCAAGATAATCAGATCCGCAGATACTCGTAACCTTGGTTTTGTGAGCTTTATTTGTGCATGGATTGATCGGAGAAACTTGACGAAGAAACTACTACCATTATGGTGGTTCGTCACTAATACTATCTACAAAAAGTGGTTCTCAATCTATGGTACGCGTACCACCGGGTGGTACTCGGAATGCTTCGAGGTGGTACGCGAAAAAATTTAACATGCTCTACAAAATTTAATAAGCGGTAATAACATGTGCCATAATCCTAATTCAGAATGTTTTGTTGATGAGCATAAATAGAATTTGAATTCTGATGTTCTTAACGATATAAAAACCCACTGACAAATGCTCATAGTGAGTTCCGAAGAATATTTTACCTAAACAAGATTTTTCAGAACTAAATTCGAGTAGAAATACATTTTTAGATTCGTTTCCGAGATCACTTACATTCGAGGAATGATAATAAATTTAGCTTTGGTGTGATGCTGCTAAACTCCAAAGAGAACTATTAAGAATGTAGAAGTAAGTATTGTTATTAGCTTCTTGTAGGGAAAGGTGGCACCAACATATTGGTTTTAGAGTTACCTGAAAAAAAGTTTGAGAACCCACTACAATACAATAAAGCACATAAGGAAATTTAAAGGTGTACATAGGTACATAATAATGTTAGTAGGTAGGTATAACCAGATACGTCAATACGCCAAATGTATCCCGCACCGCAGCTCCGCGGCGTCCTCGGCGGCGCACGATCGATAGTTCTCTAAGCGGCGGTAATCTCCGGGATTACTCGCAGCCGCCGCGCGCCGCCGCCGCCTCCGCCGTGCCGCGAGAAAAACAAAGGTAAGTAAGGAAGGCAATCCGGGAGGAGTTCGCCACTTGCACCTCCCGCGCTCGAGTCCCGCACGCCGCCGACCGCTCCCAGGGCGGGGCCGGGGCGGCGGCGGTACCGCGCGGGACCTAATCCTGCCAGACCCCCGGACCCAGATAATTGCCTCTCCTCTATCGACGCTGAAATAAACGCTGCATTTCGTCCTCTAATTCGACGGATGATTGCCTTTTCGGAAGCCGCGCAAGGGATTAGCGAAATCTTTTTAACTCGCCTTAGTGTACTTCCGGCGCACACTAAAAGCACGATCGGTTTCTTCTGTGTCCCAGCCAGCAGTACTGGCAAAGGCTTACTCGAATTTTCCATTGTGAGTTCAGTTATCTTTCGGGACGAACTCCAGAACGTGCCATCGACTACTCTTAGAGCATTGGCTGGCTTTGGGCATCACAAACTAGACGCTGACGTGCCTTCGTGTGTCTACCTGCAAGCTGCAGCGGATGGAGGAAGACATTACAGTTTCGCACCAGTTTCGAAAGATCAGCGAATTATCCAACATCAGATTATCGTGTGGGGTCAGTACTTCAAAATAATATTCCCACTGAATCTCTCCCGTGCATAAGGACTAAATGTCGTGCTAAAGGGCGACAGGATATCCACCTATCGCCCGGTCCTTCCACCGAGTCATGCCGCAGGTGGGTCTTCGTGCCTTACTTGCTGCTTGATAGTTATCTTGTCCGAATACTTTGGGTTGCGAAACGTGGTGGTCGAAGTTGTACTGTAACTTACCAGAGTTCTTGCAGCACAACACCGATTACTCTGCTTACCCCGATTGTCGGGATACAGTGTGCGGTATGTATTATGGAGTATGTACAACGTGTAAGAGTTAAGAAAACATTTCTGAGTAGGCACAAGTTTAGTCAGTAATCGAATCTCTGGTTCTCCGCACGCATGACCAACGTCTACCACCTGACCATTCGTGTGACGTCTAGCATTGTCCATTTGGTTAGTGCTCGCCCAGAATAACTGCGTATGTCAACGCAGTCGTTTCCAAACAGGTTACGGTCAGACCGGCCAACACATGACATGTGAAATGAAGCCGTCGAGACCGCAGAGTCGTTAATTCGTAACACAAACAAAATTTACCTTTAACCGACCTGAAAGTACATAGTAACACGGAACGCCGCTGTCGCGCGTCGCGTCGTCAGCGCGGCGACTGTCGCGTGTGGGAGTTATGTTTATGGTACACTGAGCGAGCGGTGTCACATTAGCAGGTTTAGGAGTCCACTGCACTTATGCGGCCGACATGTGCGGCAAAATGTCGCAAATTGTACATAATAATATAAAAAAAAAATTTTTCTGTATTTTTATAATTTTTTACGTGTTACAAATGAAATGAAATGAAATGTAAAAAATAATAATATATTATATGAAATGTAATGTGTGACATGTCTGAGCGGCAGTTTTGTCCAAAGATGAAATAAATGAACTATGAACTACGGTCGATGTGGATAACGAATTTTAGACTGTGTCGTTTTTTCAGGATAATTTTACCGGTTTTCTTTATGCGACTATCAATCGAACACATTACTCGGCATTGCGGTTATGGAGTCGGCACTACGGCCGTTTTGGTGGATATAAAGTACTAGTACAAGCGAAACGGCCTCGCATAACGCTCCGCCTTACGACTGCGAGCAGACACTCCCCGCAATGTTTCGGCGACGCACAAATGCTTCCGAATTATTGCGTGTCCGCCCGAGCGGCTCGAGAGAATATCCTGAACTTCCTCGTTACCAGTGGGAGTGAGGCGCGACGACGCTGAGTCCCGGAGCTCCAGTGGGCCGGGTATATCCGACGAACGACGTCGCTGCTTATATCTCATAAATAACACCGTTATTGTGCTGGAAAAAATATGATTCGTCCGACATTGCCTAATCCGCTAACGGGGTCGGACATTCGCACAGAAATGGAGGCATCACCATAATAACATTAATAAGACGCGACGTTGTTTTGTCGGAGGAAGCTTCGTATATTGGGTACCGGCCGGCCACCGCTCGGTCTCAACCGAAAATTTTATGTACATTACATACCACCTATACGGATCTTTCAGGATAGGCTTGAGAAACTTCAGGAATAGAAAGTACTAATTATTAGAAGAAAAAATCCTTATCACTCAAATCGCAATTCCGTATTTTTTTTCATACAAAAATTTAAAATTGTAATAAAAACTCGATGGATAGTGAGTATGGGGAGATTTGGCAACCATGCTTTATAGGTCTAGGAAGTTCGATGACCTAGTCGAGTCCCCTTTTCCTTTTGATGTCATTCAAATTTAAGTTTTTTTAATTTACCTACATGCAGTTCAATTCTACTAGTTAAGTATGTAAGTTAGTCATTTTATTTTTATTTAATAAAGGCGGACGTTAACCGTCCACTAAAGCTCGATCAAACGATTTTCACCAAAAAGTACTATGTATAAAATGACCGAATCTGGACCGAAAGTGTCAGAGCTTTTCGTCTTCAAATATGGACCCCTACCGAACCCTGAAGTTACGAAACCCTACCCTGAAACACCCTGTTGTTTTTCGGCATTACTACCGAATAGTGTACATTATGATTACTACCGAATATACATACATACATACATACATAGCGTCACGCCTGTTTCCCGGTGGGGTAGGCAGAGACAACGGATCTCCACGTGCCACGATCCTGACACACCTCTGCCGCCTCTTCCACTCCCATAATGTTCTTCATGCATGCTCGTCGGTTACGGGTACTACGCACTTGCCCCTTTTTGAGCACATGCCCGATCTGGTCCAGGTAAGTGCGTCTAGGGCGACCCTTCCCTACCGAATACTACCGAATATGTAGAGTACATTATGATTACTCAGATGAGTATATTAGATATAGTCGAAAAAGTTACCGAGCGATGATGCGGTCGGTGTTGGTACTAGGTACTTCGGTCGGATGTCGGATGTGAGGTCTGGCGGTGCTAACTCACACATACATTCGCCGATTTCAACCAATGGTCATGTCAGATGCATTACCCAACGCTTTCTTGTTCTTGTTCTTGTTCAACGGTTGACATCGATAAATACTCATACTTACACCGTTTGCAGCGGGTAACTCTAGTTCCGGAGAGTACAGCAGGCCGGGCGGAGCGCGAGCGGGGCGGGTACGGCGGAACTTAGGGAGGTGCTTTAGCACTACGTGCTTCAATTACACCACAATCTCTTACCCGCGCGACTCGAGGCGAACGATGCAAATCCGCTTCTAAAGTGCTAATTATTTTTAATCGCACGGACTTAGCGGATATCGAGTGCAGCGCCGCGCCGTCCTACGGCCCCGCGTGTGAAACGTTTTTGTTTCACGACGAGATAAGCGATTCCCGTCGCTGCGCCCCACGGAACAGTGCTGCGCCCTCTCACTCCACCGCTAGTTGCGCCCTCTCGCCCCACCGCTAGTTGCGGCTGCACTGCGCGACGTCGCGCCGCGCGCCGCCGCCGCGCCGTCGGAGAAGACGAGAAATAGTACAGATAGCTCGACGCGGGACGGGCTAGGCGACGACGACGACGGAGTATGGTGTTCGGGCGGACTCGCGATTTGCATGAAATGAGTTTCGTAACACGGCAAGTTCATCGTCCCGCCCCGCCCCGCCCCGACGTGCGACGCCCGCGAATCTTGATCGCGCGAAACCGTTTCAAAATATTAAGCAAATAAGAAAATTCGCGAGCGCGTTTATTATGAATTGTTTTATTATTCCCGGTGGATCGCGCAGAGAATTGAAATTCATTTGCGGGAGAGACGAGACGACTGGAGCCGACTGGAGCCGACGTCACATCGGCGACAACGTCTTGTTTAAAGCACCACAGAGTCTAGATTGAAGTGGCGCTCTGCAGAGCTATGTGTAATAGGATGTGTTGACGATGCAATTTTCTTATTAAGAGGATAATGAAGTGACCAATTCCCATACAACGACGCGCGTCTATTATCTATCTTAGTCAAATTAAGGAATATCCTCTGAAAATTTTCATATTAAAGGAATCAGCTTAGATCTATCCCCGTACTGTTTAATTTTTATACTTTACTTACATATTATAAAAGCCTCTAAAATTTAAAAATTTTGACATTTCTTTCTAACTAATTAACATCTTCTAAAAATATCATAATTGCATAATTAGAAAAAAAAAGTTAAACGTGAAATACAGTCTTCTTTTAATACAATAAAAAAAAATAACCACATTTTTACATTAGGGTTGTGTAATCATAATCAATCAGGCACGCCGCTAAAATCGACTTCATTGCTAAATTATAGGTAATTAGGCCTCTCAGTTGCAGTTACACCTTTTGCACGATTTAGAGAGACAGCGAAGAGAGAGAGAGAGACAGCAAAGAAAGTTAGTAAGGTCAGGTAAGACATCCAAAGCGAATTGTTTGCGCCGCAATAGCACTTGTTAGCGAGGGGAAGACGCACGAAGTAAGAATAAGAACAGCAGAGAGTTGCAGGGAGCTATCTAACGAATGCAAATATCTCAAATGAGCGTAGCGTAACAAGTGAGCAGGACGAGGGGAGGCGGAGGCCGGAGCAGCTGCTCGCAGCTAATGTTAGAATAATGGAAAAAAGAGATTTATCGCACAAACACCACTAATTCGCCAACAATTCAGATTACATCGGCAAAAACTCCCGAGCTGCGAGACACGAGCCGGAAAAGCGCGTCGAGTTTTTCTTCGCACCGCGCCTACTGATTGACACCCGGTAAATTGTCGAAATGTAATTAAAAGTTTATCAAGTAGGCGCTTAATATAAGCGTCTCTCGCGCCACTGGCGGGCGAGTGCGGCGCGCGGGGCGGGCGGCGTGCGAGATGCATAAACTTATACTAATTAGTGCGAAATTCTTTCGGAGTTGGGGCAAGATTTGAAAGTTTATTGCGAGTTCGTTTTCGCCAAAGTCTCGTACGAGCTGCGCCGGGAGCCGGTGAACGATTTAAACTTTTGTTTTACTTAAGTGTTGTCGCTTCAACTACGAGTAGGTACACAGTTTTAATTGGAAACGTCGCCGGAGCCGCGCCTCCTCCGCCGCCCCGCGCCGCCGCCGCCGCACAGTGGGGCGATACCGTAAAAAATGGGACATAGGATAATAATTTTTTTTTATTTTTATTTCTGAAATTTAAGTACGCTAAATTAATCTACCCATCATTAGAAATAACATTCATAGATTCATATTTTCTCATTTAAGCCTTATTTTTCGAGATATACCACTTTTTATTAATTTGTACTATGGAAATTGGGTAACTTTATTTTTTTTCTCGAAATGCTTAAAATAGCTAGACCCGTGGTTACTAAATAATGATTCCCCAAGTTAAAAAGATTATTACTGTGTAAAAACCGTATCCGACGACGTCCGACTTTTCCGTATAATGCCATTTTAATATTATAATAACATTTATTCCTGCAAAGCTCACCTTTATTCTTTTTTTTTTTTTTTATTGAAACTGACACGGTTGGCTACATCACCTACAACGTCCGTGATGTCAGCCCATAGCACCGGGTGAACTAGGTGCCATGTCAGTGCTTCCCCCTTTGATCGTGCCGGCTACACTGAACTGGTCGGAGAACACAAACTATTTACATAGCCGTTTCGACCGACGTTTCATTCAGTGCGGTGGTACCAACCCGGGCGGGTTAAACCCTACCACCAAGTAAGATTAGGAGGGAAGGGACCTACAGTTTTACGAGGAATCCGCTCGAATTACGAGGAATTCACTATATTCGTAACTTTCAGCTATATTCAAATAACAAATATTGTTTATTTGCATTGGATGTATATATTTGTATTTTAATGGTAAATATATTTCTCCATATCACCTATATATTTGAACTTGATGAAAATGTTTAATTTTTTTTTTATTGAAAGCGCGATGGCGCTGATGCACCCAGAAGGTGACAAACGACGCCCATCTAATTAACTTTGTACTTTTAGTTTCATTGGTCTATTTTGATAATAATCTACGGAGCCGCTATTATCGGCTGCTATACTTACTTATAATATCTCTTATAAATGCTTACCATTATATTAGGAATATTTTCAACTTCGCGAGGATTAGCGGATTAGGGATATTTATGTGAATTGTCACGTATTTCCATGAAAGCTCTCGAAGAAACAATTACACTGCATTGCTAATTGTTATCTACTTAACAAGGATTAACGATATACCAGGAATACTGCAAACTGTGCGAACTAATTAGCAGTATTCATTAGTGAACAACACAATCAATCTGACACTCAGTCTGCTCCAGTCGTTTGCACGAGTCAGTCTTCCTACCCGTGCTTTACATATTTAAAACTATTCAATACGAAAACATGGAGTCTTTTGTTAATAACATTGATATTTACGTGTTTATGAGAAATTGTGACAGTTTTCTGAATTACGCGGTATTGGTTGCCGCTATTGCCTCAATAGTTAGTGTAAATTTGCCCGAAGAGACACAAGTGAAAGAATTTTGTCGTAAATATTGTTACAATCTACACAAACGATGGGTGAAGTCAAGCTACAACGAGGAACGTTTTCTACAGAAGAATCGAGAATGGTTGGACTCGGCCATCAAGTGGCCCGAATTCGTAAAGAAACAACTGCCTTCAGCGAGTAGCGACCTCGCGGATAACCAAAAGGTTTGCACTTCTCAAATAATTTCTCCGGGACCATCGACAGCGCCTCCTATCTTTGTAGCATCTTCACATAAATCATCGCCGAGAAAACCATTTGAAAGTTTAGGAGCCAAACAAAAGCGAAGAAGAACCGAAGACATTCGCACAAACTATACATCGCAGGAACTAGCATTTGCGACCAAAATGCGTTTGAAGGCAAATGGGAACGAGGACCTGGGGAAAGTTTTGGACCATTTGCTTCAGAATCCAGGCGAAATCGAAAAAGTCAAAGAATTCATTGAAAAAAAGGAGTCCAAGACTATTTATTCATCTGAAAAAGCACTTGCGATTTTGGTGTCTTTAAAGCTATCAAGATGGCAATATATAACTTTAAGAGACATGGCTAAGGAAGAAGGTTCCGACCTCTATCCATCTTATTATAAAATTCAACATGCGAAAATTGAGTGTTACCCCCCAAAACAGGACATTGAAGTTACCGAAACACAGGCCAAAATTAAACTGCAAGCGCTTTTGGACCATACTGCAAAAAGAATTTTGAAAGTGGCGAACCGAAACCTCACAGGCTGCCAGCTAACATTAACAAGCAAGTGGGGATTCGATGGCGCTTCTGGCCAAAGTACATATAAACAAAGATTTCAAGAACTGAACGAAGGAGACGACTCAAGCATTTTCATGGCAAGTTTGGTTCCTATAAAACTGGTTTATGGAGACGAAGTGATCTGGGAAAATGAGACGCCATCTTCGACGAACTACTGCCGTCCTATCTTCTTCAAATTTATGAAGGAGACAATCGATAACGTGAAAAGTGAAATGGCTACCATAGAATCCGAAATACGAGATCTCAAAACCAGCGATTACGAAGGCGTTTTGATTGAGCATTCGTTAATTATGACGATGATCGATGGTAAAATTACGTCGATTATCTCCGGTACCTCTAATCAGTCATGTGATATTTGCAGAGCTAAACCGTCTGAGATGAATAACGTTAATATAATTAAAAGTAAAGAAGTAAACACAAATATGTACCGGTTCGGACTATCTACGTTGCATGCCTGGATTCGATGCATGGAATGCCTTCTCCATATTGCATACCGCATGGATTTTCAGCAGTGGTCGGCCAAAGGTAATAATAAAGAAATTATGACCGAGAAAAAAAAAACAAATTAAAGATAATTTCAGGAAAGAAACTGGTTTATTGATCGACGTGGTAAAACAAGGTTCAGGAACCACGAACGATGGCAACACTGCAAGGCGCTTTTTCCAGAATCCCGAGCAAACTGCCTCTATTACCGGTCTCGATAAGGATTTAATTAATAGATTCGCGGTGATCCTTAAGGCCATCTCCTCGGGAGAAAAAGTTTGCACTCAAAACTTTGAAATCTATGCTCAAGAAACAATTCAACTTTATATATCATTGTATAGCTGGTATCATATGCCAGCAAGTGTTCATAAACTTTTATTCCATGGATATGAAATAATAAAGCATTTTAACGTAATTCCAATTGGCATACTCTCCGAAGAGGCATCAGAAGCAAGAAATAAAGATTTCAAGAAGTACAGGGAACACTACTCTCGAAAATGCGATCGCAAATCGACTAATCAAGACATTCTCAACAACTTGCTCGTATCGTCGGATCCATATTTGTCTAGTATGAAGCCAAAACTTCAAAAACAAAAGCAGCCCTTATCCAGTGAAGTGCGACATTTGCTAATTATAGACGATAAAAATAAGGAAAATATTGAATTTATTGATACCAGTATTATCTGTGTTCAATCGGATGTGGAGGATGATGATGATTCTGACGCTGAAGACGCTTTAGGTTGTTCCAGTGATGAAAATGAAAATTTGTAGAAATATTGAGTAAATAAATTGTAATAAAAATAGGAAGCTTTATGTACTTTAAAAATATTTATTTAAAAGTTATTAAGTATGTTTTATTTTAAGGTTTTTGTAAGATTGAAATAAGATTTTTTCTCAGAAATATGTAGTTTGAATTTCTTTTTGTTATGCACGATAAACATACTTCAGAAAATTACTTTTATTCTTGACCATAATTTTTATTGATAGTTGGTATTTTTACATTAAATAGGCTCCGTTAAAAGCCATGGGTATTTCGGTAATAATGTATTATTACTTTGAAAACTTTTATTATTACTTTTAATAATGTATTATTACTTTTCTCATCATTAATAACTATTCTTAATGTTGATGTTATTAATTTTATACTTTGAAGTAGGTTTATAATATACTTTGACGGGGCAATTTTTTGCCTAATTATAATAAATTATAGTAAGTTTGATATATCGAAGTGTGCAGAGCCACCAAAATGACGAAATGAAAATACACAACGATATATATAACTTATAATAAGTTAATAATTCGGTAAGTTCCGTAAATACAAAAATATATGTAGTTAGTTAAATATGTAGTAATTTATATATGTTTAATTACTATCGCCAGATTAATTTGTAATATTTTATGCAAGTATGCGCCGTCTGATTGATTGTATTTTGTGTGTAATAAACGTACCATTCCACTACAATAATTTTATTCAGATTAGACTACTCAACTTGAAGAATCATTATTAAGTAACCACAGGTCTAGTTATTTTAAGCATTTCAATAAAAAAAGTTACTAAATCTCCATTGTACAAACTATTGAAAAGGATTATAACACCTTAACAGAAAATCTCTGAGAACAAAAGGTTTTTCTAAATGCTGGTAAAATGAATTCAAATATTCAGTTTTCCACATATCCCAATTTTTTTTACTAAAGAATTTTCAATGTGATATATCTAAAAAATAACAATTGAAACCGAAAATATGGAAGAGTAATACTAGTTACAAGAAAATGTTTTTTTTTAAAGTTCAAATTGCTATATCTCAGAAAATAAGACTTAAAATGGAAAATTTCTAAGAATAAAAGTAGTTTGTAATCATTAAGAGAATATATTAACATACTCACTTTTTACTATATTATAAATGTTTTTATAAGTGCTTATATCTCGGAAAATAATTTTTTTATCAAAAAATCTCACAGAATGAAAGTTGTTCGTAATTAATAGTAGAATCTATTTGCGTAGTCATTTCGCCCTATGTCCCGGTTTTTGCGGTATCGCCCCACTGTGCGCCGTCGCCGACACTGTCGTCGTCGTCACCAGTCACCACCCTCCTCGGCGCGCGGCGCTCGCTCACGGCGCGGCGCGGTGGCGGCGGCCTGCCTCAATTAAATTGATATAAGAAACTGTTATTATTAGGCAACTGGCGACAGTAACTTATACTTACGTCTTAACAGATAATAGGTATCTAAGCAAAACGTAATGTTTCATATATAAATATCCGACCACTGAATGTATTATAGGTGAGGATGGAATAAATTTTTCCATTCAATGAGTCAAAGCAAACGAGAGGGCGCCGGGCGCGGCGCGGTGCCTTCAAATAAAGTTAACAACAAGGTAGTTTGCGATTAAGCAGCAAACATTTTAGGAAATGGATCGCAATAATAATTTTATTATTGGATTCCTGCGGAACGTTCTGTCGCGTGTGCGACTGCGCGTCATAGCGATGGGCGATGGTCGAACGAAACGATATTACCGCTGCGAGCACATCAAGGATAACTTCGGAGGCAGGGTCGGCGCACATCAATACCGAGAATCGAGCGAGACAGTCCCAAATTAGATTTCATTCCTTAGTTCTACTCTTATTTTGTCTGCGCTTCAGTTGCAATTTCATCAAGTACACCGCCAACCGCGCCCGCCCGCACCGCGCCTGTGCAGTGTCCACCAAGGAACTGTTCATTTTACTTCGCTTTTGAGAGTACTTTTTAAATGAAATCCTGCATGGGCCGCTGTGCCGAGCGACCGATGGTGTAGAGGACATAGTCAAAGTCACCTCTCCTCGCGAAACCACGCTCGATGAGGCGCCAGCAAGAATTTGGGAAATACATTCGCCGGATGACAGTGTTCTACTTATCTTCAATAGGTATAGTGAACTCTGATCTGACACGCTCTTACTATTATTTAATGTTCAGTTCCACGACTGCGATCGAGATATTAAAAAATCGTACTCCGATATGCACTCCTAATAAATAAACGAATGAAACGTTGCAAAAGTGTTGCGCTGCTGCGTCACGAACGACTCTCGCCTGTGGCGGAGGAGGCGGCCGCGTTCGGCACACATGCAAGACACGAACTACTGTCGTGATTCACGCGATCGCGATGTCGCGGAGGCGCGGCGCGTGGTCGGCCAGCCCCAGTGCAGCCTTCTTGCACGGCGGCAACTCCGTCTACTAGTGGGCCATCCGGGACCCGGAGCAGCTACCTTCCGCCCGGTCGCAAAACCGCCATTAGGTGACTTCATACTCGCTCTGCCTGCACCTTTCGGCGGCATCATCGAAGCGAGACAAAGAGCTCGCGTGACACTGCGATGTGACATCGACGCTATTACGACGCCTTATCACGAGATGGCAACGCTTCGGTTAGTGTGCGGCGCGGCGCGTCGCCTCCGCCGAACACGAGCGTCGTAATAAGGCAGAAAGGCATTATGATTAATAGGAGCGGCGGCGGCGTAAGCTCGTAAGCGATACCGTACGGGCGGCCGATATGAGAGCTGCTTTCCGCCCCGCCTCCGCCTCCGCCGCCGCGCCGACTCCGAGTCGCGTCGTCTCGGTGGCGACTGTTTAAAGGCGCTCGTCACGCACCGGCTAATGAAGTACCCCACGACCCGCCCCGGAGCCCCGAACCCGCAGTGATTGATGGCGCGATGCGACACCCTTCATACGGAGCTTTCATTTTGATTAATACTCCCGCTAACTCCATTCGGAATGTTTTAATCTGCTCGCGAAGTCTTTCCTAACTTGCCTATTTAGCTTTATTCAATCGCGCAATTAGGCGCGTTCGTTGTGTCAAGTGTAGTGCTGCCGGCTTAATAAGAGGTTCAACTCGGACTAACTCGTTCTGGAACACACACTGATTTGGTGCAGAGCTTTGTAGAGTCAAATGTAAGCAGAACATTTAGAGTGGTGTCTTACGTAAGCCTTATTGCCTGAAGTGAACGGTAGGTAGGTGCCTAAGTGATTGAGCTCATTAATTGGTAAGATCAAAAATCTAAACGAAAACTAGTGGAATTGGAGGAGACTATTGCTCGAGCAACACGGTTCCATGAATCACAGCATCGCAGACTCGTCGATGACTAGTCAAGTGGAAAAGGGTCTGGAATACTAAAGGGTAAGTATTAAAGAAGCCGAACCGAGGCCTTTTCTCAGCCCTCGACTCTCCACGCCCACTCCCTCGAAATTAAACGTTCCGGATCAAAGAGCCGCCCGCGCCGACCGGCGGCGGCGCCGGCGGGGCGGCGGCACGGCGACCTCGCCCTACCTGTCGGAGACGTGCCCCATTTTCGTTGTCATTGGAACAAACCCCGTCGTCGCGGCGTAGCATTTATTAGGGCAATATTAGTGTATTCGAGCTTAAATTAATTAATTCAGGAACGTATTGTATGATGGAAACAATGGATATTATATAAAATGGTCGATTCTGTGATGATTAGAAGAAGTTGTGTGGCACGGCAAGAAACAGATGTGTTGAGGCGGTGGCGTCAGCGGCGGTTGGTCTCAGAAAATACCTAAATTGAGGACTTGTTGGACACGTCCTAGGAACAGACAACGGCAACCCTACATGCCACGGCTGACGGGCGGCACGCGATGCTTCGCTCCGCAGCTGCAATGAGTTTCCGCCGCCGCCTCTCTGTCCGCACACCGCACGCCGCCACACTCGCCGCATACCAGAACCCAGTCTCACTTATTCAATGCTAAGGAACAAATTCTCATTTACTTTTGCCGAGCTCGCTATGTCGCTTTTTGCTGACGGCGGCGCGCGCAGACAAACTTCCTAGTTCTCGCCGCGGTCGCCGACGTGCTGTCGGTGAAGGCGCCGCGGTGGTAGTCGCTCGTGGAGTATAATACTGGTTTTTGCGTTAAAATAAAAACAAAACTGTCGAAGTCAGCATCATTCGCCTCGGCGCATCGATCGCCGCCCGGTAAGCATTTCCCATGCGACCACAAAGACGAAAAGGAAACAAAACGGTCGACCGTCGAAAAATACGCAAGAGAAGAAACAAACAGCTTCAATAAATAAGTTAGAAGGAATAAATGTAGCAATCAATCTTTGGAGATACAAAGGGCAGGGAATTATCTCGGGTACGGAAAGAAACAATAAGGCGAGGAAAGCGGCGACGACGCGACGCGCGGGCCGAGTGCCATTATCAGAAAATTCAATCATCTCGTTGTTTGATGGGCCGGAGAGGCAGGAAGTTCGCGGAGGGCTCTTCATTATCGGATTCTGGCGGCGGATTCCGGGGCGGGCCGCGCCGCAGCCTCGCCGAAACACTCCCACCGCGTCCCATATAGGGCATACACGCCTCCTCTTGGTGTGGGTAGAGCGGGTGGACCCCGGTGGCGTTGCAGCAGCAGAGCGGCGGGGTCGGACGCCGCGGCCGCCGCCGGTCGACCGCACTCGGTCGCACACCGCAGGTAATCTAATTTCACATGAGCGATGGATGACGCTCACCGCGACCGCGGCCGCTCGCGACTGCCGACTCCTCAAGTAAACTTTGTTGTTGGATTCCGACGAGTCGTTAACTTTTATTATGTAGGTAGACAATTAATTATATTTTATTATTAAGCTAGTATTTAGATTTAATAAAGGCAAAGGCGTTTCTGACCTCTTTGTGAAACTTCGTTAGATTTTCCGAATCGTTTGCATTCAATCGTGGCCTTACTTCGGTGTCGGTCGCTGCTCGCAGACGAACGAAAGTATCTCATTTGCATCGGGCGCGCGGATGGTGCGGAGGTGGCGGTGGAGGCGCCCTACCTCGCCCGCCGCCGCGACAGGTGCATCGAGACCGGAATCAGACGGCGTCCTCGTCTACTCACCTCATCAGGCGAGTCAAAATAAATGCGTATTCACTATAACGTTCCATCAGCCTAAGATAATAATTGACGGTGAAGAGGCGACAGATCTCAACACTCGACACAAAAGAAGATAGATACATGCTACATGCATCTATCTTCATGTTGTGTTTTATGTCATCGCTCTCTCATTTTCGAAATTTTTGTATAAAGGAACCTTCACTGCTGTAATTTTATTTTACATGTTATGTTTTTAGGGTTACGTACCAAAATGGTAAAAACGTTAAATTACAATTTAAAAAACCCCCGACACTTAAAAAGTAAAAAAAATATTTCCGTTTACTTACTTAAAGGAGTCGAAGGACCGCTAAGTAAATATCCGCGCATCTCTAAGTTTTTATATTTTATTTATTTAGCATTCCCCAGGCTCCTGTAAGTAAGTAAACGGAAATTATTTTTGGCTTTTTAAGGGTCGGGGGTTTTTTAATTGGAATTGAACTTTTATTTCAAGCCTTAAAAAAAAACCGTATCCAAATCGGTCCATCCGTTTGGGAGCTACGATGCCACGGACATTCAGACACACCCATACACCCTTACACACAAACGTTAAACTTATAACACCCCTCTTTTTTCGTCGGGGGTTAAACATTTTCTGTATATCACAGCCCCGTAACTTCTACGCCATTAGGTAGTAAATAAGTAAAAGTAGTCAGACAATTTAAACTTTGTATGAAATTAGAATATATTAAAACGCACAAAGTTCAGGTGATTCATACGCGAAAAAATTTGTAGAGGCCACGGTGGGGTCATAAGGTTAAAAGCTAAATGGAAACGTTAAATGGAATATCGTTAAAAAGGGTACACTTTGAGGATAACAAACTATTTTTTTTAGATTACTTATTATAAGGTAACTTTATAAAAATATGCAAACACATCAAGTCTAATATTATGAAAAAAATGTATAATGCATATACTACACTGGTCAAAATTAAAGGAAACGTATGGCGAAATTATTATAAATTTTTGAGATATGACGCAAAACGGTCATCCATCCAAGTTCTGACCGCGCCCGGATGTACTTGTGTGTACGGATTTTTGAACTGCGTGTTTGTATGTGACGGGTAAACTGAAGAACGACTAAACCGATTTACATACAGTTTTCACCGGTTTTCACTGATATAATCTGGCATATCTCTGAATGGTTACATGCCGTTTTTGCCCGAGGTGCTCCTCATGTGAAATTATGTTTCCAAAAATACTGAAGTAAACAAAACATTCACACAACACATCACAAAACAACACAAACTCTATTGCAAAGCAATAATAAAACAACACAAGTAGAAAAACACAGTTGCTATCAGGAAATGATATACTGTTTCGCCGAGGTGCGTTCTGTCAAACGATATACTTTCCAATAAACAGGACACACTAAGGACGAGGCCGAAGGCCTTGCTGCGTTCAGGTAATGGATATACTTTTTTGAAAATTATAAGGCACAACGGGCGAGGCCGAAGGCCGAGTAAATTGGGGCCAGGTCGAAAACCGGTATGTGGTATGACATTACTGACTGATACGGAACGCTCAGCGCGCTGTACTGTGATTTCGTGATTTCGTAAATAAACAAAAGCACCTTCACAGGCGCACCCGCCTCCGCCGCGCCGCCGAAGATGAAAATATCAGTTTCAGACGCAGCATTCCGTATGAAACTCATATTTTAATATTTTATCGACACGCGGATGCTGATGCTGTTATACTTGCCGCAGACGATGATTGGATTGTGCTCTCACTCACCATCAAATATGCTCGGCGGTCGGCGGCTCCACCATTCCGGTTTTATCTGGAAACAAAAGAGCTCAATTAACGTCAAGGATCTTCAATCATTAATCGGTGAAATATTATGTGGGAGCAAAGTCATAGGTCAGACGTTGCTATTGTCCTAAGAAATCCCGGAGAACAAGGTCAGGTGGCTAGTTACACAAATAGTGCGGGCCCTTTGGAGTTGGGAGATCATTATTCACAATAAAAGTGGGGTCGCGGAGCGTAGCCGCTATCGGGCGTCGCATTAGTGAGCGTCGGGGTCGCGAAGGGTCCAATAAATAATCTGTAAACAAATAGGTACCGACAGCGGCGGCCGGGCGGTGGCGGTGGAGGCCAGCGCCGCGGCCTGGGCTGCGAGCATCGACTAGCTGCGCCGCATCGAAGGGAGAGTCATAAATTTGCCTTGTGCCGTGTGTGTAACGGCCGGCGGCTTGCCGTCACACCGCTGCCCTTGTCGGCCCTCCGGTGTCCTCTTCGATTACTCCTAGTCGCTACACGGTTTGCCGACACCGATCTGCTAGAAGGCTTAGTAGGCTCGCCTGACCGACTTCGGTCTGTGATTCCGAACTTTGTTCGACCCACATATTGTATAAGTCGGGCCGGTACATAGCGCGCGCACGTTTATAATGTAGCGACGAGACGGTGAGTGGCAGCGAGGCTTTGTCGGTGGGGTTAGCCCAGAAAACTGCTAGCTAGCTAGACCGACACGCAAACTTACGGCAGGGTGTTGAACCTGGTTGTAAATAGCGTTTAACAGGGTAGAGTATTTCCCAATATAAACATATTATACCTACGATTTGGATTCACATAAAATATCCTGCTCATTAGATCAGTACCTAAGGGGGACCAGTTCATAGAAACAACAGCAAGAGTGAAACGGTCGATCACCGAAATCATTAAAGTGGAGCGAAGCCGCCGCTCATAGATGACACATCCCGTCTGGCGGCATATTCCGTGAGGAGACCTCAGAGAGGAAACGAAGGCGGAGCGCGAATATTTTGTTTGAGATCAGCATACATACGACACATTGTCCCTTGTTGCGAATGAGCCGCCTACTACGGGCTGAAGGAAAAAGGCAGTACTCGACGCAAGATGATATTTAAGTAGATTTGAAACCATTAATACGCAGCGTGGAAACCCATCACGGAAGATATTTGTAGAAATATATTAATTATATTTAGTTTCTCTAAATCGTTCTTATGTCGCACTGCGAAGGTGTGGAATGGGTTTCCGGGGAATATTTTGCCCTATAGCTAATTTAGTTCGCCTTCAAGCCTCGAGGGTGAAATTGGCTGCGCCTGAGTCTACGACCTGGAGCACATAATAAAACTATAAATATATAACACAATAAAACAAATAAAATAAAATAAATAAAAAAACATTACCATCCTTTCTGCTTCGCGCAGTCGGATAAAAAAATTATACACAAAATGTTTAAATACAATTTTATTTACAAACTAGCTGTTGCCCGCGACTTCGCTCGCGTGAAATTCGTATTTCAAAGAAGAATGTATATAACTAAGGGCTAGGCCGAAGGCAGAGCTGCGTTCAGGTAAACGACAAACTTTCTCAAATAAAGTAAGTAACAAACGGCGAGGTCGAAGGCCCAGCAGCATCCTGGAAGACAATAAACCTTCTCGATGAAAGTAAGTAACTAAGGGCGAGGCCGAAGGCCGAGCTGCGTCCCGGAAGAAGATAAACCTTCTTGAAGAAATAAGTAACTAAGGGCGAGGCCGAAGGCCGAGCTTCGTTCAGGAGGACGATAAACCTTCTCGAAGAAAGTCAGTAACTATGGGCGAGGCCGAAGGCCGAGCTGCGTTCAGGAAGAAGATAAACCTTCTTGAAGAAGTAAGTGACTAAAGGCGAGGTCAAAGGCCGAGCTGTGTTCTGTAAGGAAGAAGATAAACCTTCTTGAAGAAGTAAGTGACTAAAGGCGAGGTCAAAGGCCGAGCTGTGTTCTGTAAGACGATAAACGTTCTCAAAGAAAGTCAGTAACTATGGGCGAGGTCGAAGACCGAGCTACGTTCAGGTCGTTTCCTTTTTTTAATTTACCTTTTTAAGTTCAGCAAACTTTCTCAAATAAAGTAAGTAACAAACGGCGAGGTCGAAGGCCCAGCTGCATCCTGGAAGACAATAAACCTTCTCGATGAAAGTAAGTAACTAAGGGCGAGGCCGAAGGCCGAGCTGCGTCCCGGAAGAAGATAAACCTTCTTGAAGAAGTAAGTAACTAAGGGCGAGGCCGAAGGCCGAGCTTCGTTCAGGAACACGATGAACCTTCTCGAAGAAAGTCAGTAACTTTGGGCGAGGCCCAAGGTCGAGCTGCGTTCAGGTAAACAATTAATCCTCTTCCGCCCTCGGGTCTCGCCCTTAATGACCTGCTTTCTTCGATATAATATAATATCATTTACGCGAACGAAGCTCGGCCTTTAGCCTCGCTCTTAGTCACTTAATTTTTTCGAGAAGGTTTATTGTTTACTTTAACGTAGTTCGGCCTTCGACATCGCTCTTAATTACTTTGTTTGAGAAAGTATATGGTTTAGCTATACGCAGCTCCTCCATCGGCGTCGTCATTAGGTAAATTTCTTCGTGAAGAATATCGTTTACGTGATCAGAGCTCGGCCTTCGGCCTCGCCTTAATTACTTACTTTCTTCAGGAATGTTTGACTTCTTTCTGAACGCAGCTCGGCCTGGACGGCTTTGCCGTCTTTCAGGATAGATACAGCTCGGCCTTCGGCCTCGCCCTTAGTTACTTACTTTCTTCGAGATGGTTTATTATTTATCAGAATGAAGCTCGGCCTTCGGCCTCGCTTTAGTTACTTTCCTTTCTTCAAGAAAGTTTTTCTTCTTTCTGAAAGCAGCCCGGACTTCGTCCCGGCCTTCAGTTACATACTTTCTTCTTTTGAAATTCGAATTTCACGCGGGCGAAGTCGCAGGCAACAGAAGTATAAATTGCACCAATGACATCGACAAAACGTGAACTTTCAATTATTTTTTTTTCATTAATAAAATATTTTTTCACCGGCCAGCTCTAAGACGTCGATATGACAGTTCTCCGTTGTCAACTTGATATTTTTAATTTTTTTGCATTTCATGAATCAAATAATTCGTCACCGGCCAGCTGTCGCCAATGTAACTGTCAATAAACCTGTACTTTGGCTGACGTGATTCTAAATGTTAATGATAACAATATATTTTTTTTATTTTTTTATATTTTTTTTGTGTATTATGTTATTCCGGCTTATACACTGCCACTATACAAAGTTTCGTCTAATTCCGTTCAGTGGTTTTTGCGTGATGCGCGTACAGACAAACAAACAAACAAAAATTTTAAAAACTGTTCTAACATGTTCAGTATCTCATTTTAAGCCACCCTGAAGCTCGATTCTGCTATAAGATTAGTGCGTGTGTTATGTTTGTGTTTCGTCAAAACCGCACGTTTCGCCGAAATGCTATTCTACTCGCTAAGTTAGAGCAAACGCGCGTGTTATGTTATGTTATGTTTGTGAAACACTAACACGCCGTCTGCTTCAAAGTAACGATGTGTTTAGGTGAAAACATATTATTTTTGAGGTGATTTCGAATGTTTTGTTTTTAGTTTTGGGTTTAATTTTAAATTGTTGTTTGTGAAAGTTTCGAAAAATGGCAGAAAGGTATCTAGAAATGAGAATGAGGAGACAGGGATCGCCGAGAGAAAACGGAGATACGCGTCAAACCCTCTCGACGTACCGATGAATTTGCTATTATAATATTTATGATTTATTATTTATTACTTGTTACTTGTCACTTGTCACTTGTCACTTGTCACTTGTCACTTGTCACTTGTCATCTGTCACTTGTCACCTGTCACCTGTCACCTGTCACTTGTCACTTGTCACTTGTCACTTATTATTTATTATTTATTATTGGTTGTTAGTTATTTGTTATTTATTATTTATTTATTTAAATCCTTTATTTCACATTTTTTATTGTTTATTGTATAATTTCATCCACAGGTAGGTAACCTACGCTTGGACATGTCGAAAATTCCGCCAGTTCTAAATTCAATGCGAAGAAGAACTGACAAACAAACTTCGCAAGTCACAATGTTTTGTTAGTACCTTAAAAGTATTATATTATAGTAACTTACAAATAATTAACCCATACTACCGCTCACAAGAGCATTAATATTTACAGCATAAACATGAATACTGAAGAATCTGACCACACTGCCTATTTAAATTACCTATATCTGGTGTAAGTGCCATCGTCAATTTTGATATTTCATATTATATCAAGTCAAATAAAACAATTACTTTACGTTTATTACAAAGAAATGTAATAAGTCATATTAAAAATCAAATGATACAAAGTGTATCGAATTGTCAAAATTTGTTAGTGGGAAAAATAGTAGTCAGACTCTTAGATAAAATTACGGTCAGTTAATGCATCCTTAATACTGTAATAACTCTTTTCAATTAACATTATTTTAATCCGTCGTTTAAAATTATTGTCATCTAATTGTTTTATGTTAGGAGACAGTTTATTATAAAATCTAACACTATTACAAATAAAGCTTTTTGTAGTTTTAGCTAATCTATGTCTTATTAGTTGTACATTATTCTTACCCCGTGTGTCATAGTTATGATTGTCGGAATTGAGAGAGGAATCATGAATGTATTTTCTGGCATAGCATATGTTCTGGTAAACATATGCACTTGGTAAAGTCATGACTCCTATCTCTCCGAACGCTGTCCTACAAGTATCTCTAGTTTTCATATTTAGGATGTACCTTAAGGCCCTCTTCTGTAATAAAAATATTCTATTTGAGTCTGCTGCATTTCCCCAAAACATTAGGCCATATGACATGATGCTCTCAAAATAAGCATGATAAACCGTTTTTGCAGGATGGGTCCCGCCTAGCTCTTTAATTTTTTTGATAGCATAACATGCGGAACTCAACTTACCAGCTAAAGAGTTTATGTGGGCTTTCCAAGTAAAACTTTTATCAAATATTACCCCAAGAAAAGTTAGTTCATTAGCAAGGTTTAATGACAAGTTATCTGCAGTTTTTAATATGCTATCATTGTTATTACGTCTATGAGTCCCAAGAGCAAAGTGCATAATATTAGTTTTGTTGACATTTAGCAATAGATTGTTGCACTCAAACCAAGATTTTAGAGATTCTAGTACAGTTAAAAAGGATTCTCTCAGTTTACTTATATCATTGTTTTTCAGTACAACTGAGATATCATCTGCAAACATTACCATCTCTATATCGTCTGTTATACAGCTCGAGATGTCGTTAACATATATTAGAAACAATAATGGTCCCAGGATAGAACCCTGCGGCACACCCATTGTGATTGATTCTACATTCGATTTTAAGCCATTGACGTCACATATTTGAGCTCTATTTTCTAAATATGATTGAAATATACGCAATTCATTGTCTCTTATGCCATAATGTTCCAGCTTCATTAATAATATTTCGTGATTTACACAGTCAAAGGCTTTGGATAGGTCACAAAAAATTCCATAAGTATGCTGAGAGTTGTCTAGAGAAGTTAATATTGATTTTACCATAGAAGCTATAGCATCACCCGTTGAGAGTCCTTTCCGAAATCCAAATTGTTTACAATTTAAAAGTTCATTATCTGTAAGGAATTTAATTAGCCGTTTTTCCAAAATTTTTTCAAAAACCTTACTGAAAACTGGCAATATAGAAACAGGACGATAGTTCTCAACATTGTTATGGCATCCCTTTTTATACAAAGGTATAACTTTGGCTACTTTTAATGAATCTGGGAATATGCCATTTTCTAGACAGTCATTTACAATATCTGTTAGCGGGCCGATAACACTTGTTACAGATTTCAATAATACAGGTGATAGACTCCACAGGTCTAGGGAACGTTTAGATTTCAGGTCCTTTATTACTCTCTCAGTCTCTAGGTATGTGACAGATGCAAATTTCGCTGATTCAGAATTCCGAGGGATAAATGATTTGAGGTAGTTTAACGATACTTCTTTACTAGCCTTTAGACTTTGAGTAGTATTATGGGCTATTGTGGAAAAAAATTTATTCACATGATTGGCAATCGCTGTATTATCTGAAATAATTTCTGATCCAATTTTTAACTCTAGCTTGGTGTTACAGTCTTTAGATTTGCCAGTTTCTTCTTTAATTATGTTCCAGGCCATTTTGATTTTATTATCTGAATTCATAATTTTGTTTTTAAGGAACAGTTGCTTGGCTTTAATGGTAACTTGTTTAAAGATTTTGCTGTAATTTTAAATGTTATATTAATTTTACATATTTAAACTAAAACTAATAAAAAATACATAAAATGTACAAATTTAATAAAAACGGTAATTATTAATTATTCATGTTTGCCGTTTTGGCTTCTAAATAAATTATGTTAACGTACCTACTATTCAGATTATTTCAGTGAAATTATATTAATTGTAATATCACTTACTTTTATGCATATTATATTTTATATCTATGTAATAATAATTATATAACAATTTGTAAAAATGATTCTCTCTAGCAAATAAATCCCCAACAAAGAGGGATTTGTAAAATGGTATCACATCTATGAGCGTGTCGCCAAGCGACGAAAATCAGTAAACATTTGCATTCAATTTGAACAAAATAAATGTATAACTCGCTTAATTATGAATGTTTGTTACAATAATTAATTCTTGCATATTTTTATGCACCTATTACGCATAATTCATTATTTTTATTGGTAAGTATTTAAAAGAAAAAACTTTAGTCAACATTATTGTCAGAATTTTTCGCGTTAGGCGACGCGATGTCAAACCTTCACCTAAGCTCCGCCTCCTGTTACCATAGACACTAACTAAACGTGTTTTGTAAATAGCAGAATAGCATCATGTGGAAACCACGTCCAAACTTACTCGTGTTATGTTTGACTAAAACACAACACACGAAGTATGTTTGAAAATTGTGCAATTAGCAGAATCGAGCTTCTGGTTAGTTTTTTTCCGAATACATTCAATGTACAGACTTTCTTACCTTTACGATTTTATTATATGTATAAGATATTGCTATCTATAAAAACAAATATTAGAAGCAGGAATGGCAAGGTAAAAATATAAGCGGAACGTTCAAGAATATTGAAACAGAATTTGAGCTTGAAATTTAAAAAGCTTGAAGTGCATTATAAAGGAAACATCAGTAGAAAATGCTGTAGTCTGGCTGTCTGTCTATTCGAGTCCTTCTAAACGCCCGACTACAGCATTTTCTACCGATCTTTCATGGTTTCCTCATTTTATAGCAGTCGAGTTTTATAGATTTTTTATTTAATTCATTTTAGTTCAAAACCATCAAGTGTGGTATATTTTTGAAATCGCGAAAATATATTTCGAGCTCTTGATAAAGATACCCCTCTCAATGGGGTTGACGGCCGCCAGACGAATCCAACGACACCTCATATGTAATATGTTGAATCCATCAAGCCGTTTACGCTACACAGTGTGCCAAAAAAATAGACATACATACCTACATACACACATATACTACACTCGAAAAACATAACCCTCCTTTTTGGTTCGCGCAGTCGGGTAAAAAGTGACTATCGGACACCCATCAACTACACAACATGGTCACGAAGTTAACTACTTTCCCAAACATTTGTCCGGATATTTCGTGTACTTGTAAAATACGAAAGCTCTACGAGATGCAGGCGGCGGGCTCTCAGTGGTTGCGGGGGAGGCGCGGCGCGGAGGAGGCTTCACGAGTTATTCGATCGAGGGAGTTATACGACTGTGCGATCGTTTGTGGCGCTCAGTTTCGCGAGTGAGGCGCGGGTGGTTTCGGGGGTCGCGGGCGGGGCCGTGGGGGAGGCGAGGAGTTTCGCCGCCTATTCCCGAGGAGGAACGTAAATCCACCGGCTTGATTAAAACTATTAGGAGTTGCGCGACGGAGTCACGCGCGCCTCATATTTATCGCATACGTCGCGCCAGTATACCGCGCCGGTCCCGCGTCGTGACGACGCCCCAGTCGACCTAACTTCACCGATTCCGGCCGACTGTGTCCGTAGTGCTATTATCGCTGCACTCGGCTGGCGAAACAATGGCTCAGGGGAAGATTGCGTAATATTACGGTGCCTCTGAGGCTCGGTAGCGCGGAGCGGTGGAGGTCCTCATATCTGGAAGCAGAGCGGAGCTAAGTTACCCTCCCTGGCCAGCAACCGAGAGCTCAGGGACGTACGGATAAACACTTCTATTTCTGCGCGTGCCCTGGGATCTCGCCTAGGATATTCCCAGTGCGACCGGATGTGCTTACCACCAAAGTATTCCTCATTTTTAGGGTTCCGTATCCGGTACGGGACCCTATTACTAAGCCTACGCCGTCCGTCTGTCTGTCTGTCCGTCCGTCCGTCCGTCTGTTTGTCTGTCCAAGGGCAGTACCTCTTGAACCGTAATAGGTAGGCCGTTGAAATTTTCACAGAATATGTGTTTTTATGGCCGATATAACAACAAATCATAAAAATAAGAAAAAGTAAAAAATTCACGGGGTTCCCATAGAAGAAACCAAAAAGTGTATGCGCGCGCGCCATCTACTGAATAGAGTGTGAAGCATTTTAACTAATCATGACATTTAACTAATATGAAGCATTTCATAACACGCCATAGATGGCGTGAGTGGCGCTAACCATGACATGGCGATAAGGAACCCTCGGTGCGCGAGCTCGACTCGCACTTGTCCGGTTTTTTATACATTAAAAACTCAGCATTTTTTTCACAGTACTTTTATTTTCCGAAATAATCGATGTTTTATGCGGTAGGAAAGAGTCGCCAAAACCGTGTCCAACATCGGAAACTGGCCTTTTAATGGCGATTATGTCTCGAAAAATACGAGTATTTTTTTAAACTTATTCCACGAGGAATCCTTTGGTGCTAAGAAATCCGGTCGAACCGGGACACAGAATACATATACATTATTATTAATAGAATATAAGTTTACATACTCGTTTCTTCGTAGGTTGCTTCACCCCTGGCAGAGTCCCCTTTCCTCGTACATGCAATATATCCGCGGGTGAGACGATGCGAGAAGGCGTTCTTAGATAAATGTAGCGAAGGCGTCCTGCGAGTTTGGCTGAGGAGCGAGGTGCTTCACTGCAAGACGCGGCGAGACAAGCCGAGGCGTGTAATTATGCAGGGACGTGCGCGAGACTACACGTCCTGAGACCTGACAGCTTCTGAGACGAAGAGACATGCGGCGAGGGAAGCGGAGACTCCGAGTGAGTAACGAGAGAGGCACGGACAGCGTGCTGCAGTGCTGTAGGCAGCACGCCGCGCCCTCCTCTCCTATGCGATGTGTATATAAGGTCTTTCAATAGTAGGTAACGATATGCTAAGGGGTGTATGTGTATCAGATACTGATTACGTTCCCATACCATTTTTTTTACGATATAAAAAACGTACTTATTATATTAAGGTGAAATACGCGCACTTCACGTATTAAATTTGAGGAGTGAGTACGTTTTTTATATCGTAAAAAAAAATTGGTATGGGAACGTGATCAGTATCTGATACACATACACCCCTTAGCGTATCGTTACCTACTAATTACATACCTTATATTATGTATGTGGATAGTTTATAATATTTATAAAAAAAAATCCTGCCAAGTTTCCTACCGACTCTTCTTTCATTGCACCCAATCGAACCGGATGAAACAAAAATGTGACAACTTCGAGAGTAATTCTAGATAGAGCATTAATTTAATAATTTTTTTAAAGTTAATATTTGGGTCCTTTATTCTCATTATCTTCTATACATATAATAAAATCGTTAAATTAATAATCTCTCTTTGTCGGTACGCGCATCACGCAAAAACCACTGGACGGAATTTGACGAAACTTTGTATAGTGACAGTGTATATCCCGGATTAACATAATAATCTTCTATACATATAATAAAATCGTTAAATTAATAATCTCTCTTTGTCTGTACGCGCATCACGCAAAAACCACTGGACGGAATTTGACGAAACTTTGTATAGTGACAGTGTATATCCCGGATTAACATAATAAACAAAAAAATATAATAAAAATTTAAATTATTATAAAATTTAAATGACAAGTTGACAACGGAGAACTGTCATCTCGACGTGAGCTGGCCGGTGACAAAATGTTTGATAAATAAAAAATAAAAAAAATTTAAGTCGCACTTATGTCGCTGTCATTGGTGCAATTTATATTTCTGTTGCCCGCGGCTTCGCTAGCGTGAAATTCGTATTAAAAAAAAAAGTAAGTAACTAAAGGCGGAGCCGAAGGCGGATCTGCGCTCACGTAAACGATATTCTTTCTCGATGAAACTAACTAAGGGCGAGGCGGAAGTCGGAGCTGAGTTCAGGAAGAAAAAAAACATTCTTTCTTGAATGAAGTAAGTAACTATGGGCAGGCCGCAGGCCGAGCTGCGTTCAGGAAGAAGCTAAACCATCTTGAAGAAAGTAAGTAACTAAGGCGAGGCCGAAGGCCGAGCTACATTCTGATAAATAATAAACCATATCGAAGAAAGCAATTAACTAAGGGCGAGGCCGAAGGCCTAGCTGCATTCAGGAAGAAGCTAAACCATATTGAAGAAAGTAAGTAACTAAGGCGAGGCCGAAGGCCGAGCTTCGTTCTGATAAATAATAAACCATCGCGAAGAAAGGAAGTAACTAAGGGCGAGGCCGAGGGCCGAGCTGCGTTCAGGAAAAAGCTAAACCATCTTGAAGAAAGTGAGTAACTAAGGCGAGGCCGAAGGCCGAGCTACATTCTGATAAATAATAAACCATATCGTAGAAAGCAATTAACTAAGGGCGAGGCCGAAGGCCGAGCTGCGTTCAGGAAGAAGCTAAACCATATTGAAGAAAGTAAGTAACTAAGGCGAGGCCGAAGGCCGAGCTTCGTTCTGATAAATAATAAACCATCTCGAAGAAAGGAAGTAACTAAGGGCGAGGCCGAGGGCCGAGCTGCGTTCAGGAAAAAGCTAAACCATCTTGAAGAAAGTGAGTGACTAAGGCGAGGCCGAAGGCCGAGCTACATTCTGATAAATAATAAAACATCTTGAAGAAAGCAAGTAAATAAGGGCGAGGCCGAAGGCCGAGCTGCATTCGGGAAGAAGCTAAACCATCTCGAAGAAAGCAAGTAACTAAGGGCTAGGCCGAAGGCCGAGCTGCGTTCAGGAAGAAGGTAAACCTTCTTGAAGAAAGTAAGTAACTAAGGCGAGGCCGAAGGCCGAGCTGCGTTCTGGATGAAGCTAAACCATCTCGAATAAAGTAGGTAACTAAGCGATATTAAGATTGAGTTAAATTAATTTAAATTGTATTATAAAGTCCACGCTTCTGACGGCAAAAATACCGTGCATCCTAAAACCTTGCGGTTATTCCCGGCTGGATGGCAAGAGGCCCGATGGTATCACCTTAGTTCCATGGGCCAAGGGTAGGTCTTTGATGTGGGACGCCATTTGTGTTCTCACATTGGCTCCAAGTCACGTTCGGGCATCTTCAAGACCGGCCGGCGCGGCCGAGGCCTGGGCGGACAGCCTCAAACGCAATAAATATTATAGATATATAATTCAAGATTTCGAATTTGTTGCGTTTGCGGTTGAAACCCTCGGTCCGTGGAGCAGTCATTGAAGCCAAAAGCTTCTTGAAGAGGCTTGGGTCTCTGCTGGTGGACGCAACTGGTGTCCCGCAACCAAGGGCCTACTTCATTCAAACATCCAGCGGGGTAATGCCGCAAGTGTTCTAGGAACATTTGAAAACGCCCCTTTTATGATAGTTATTTTAATGTTCGTTAGGTAGGTTTTAATTATTTAGTTATTAATATTACTTTTTCATATATTTTATTAAATAAATAGATGGAGTAAACGATATTATATGCTATCGAAGAAAGGAAGTCATTTAAGGTGAGGCCCGAAGGCAGAAGAGGGTTTTTTGTTTACCTGAACGCAGCTCGGCCTTCGGCCTCGCCCTTAGTTACCTACTTTCTTCGAGAAGGTTTATCGTCTTCCTGAACGCAGCTCGGCCTTCGGCCTCGCCCTTAGTTAGGTACTTACTTTCTTCGTGAAGGTTTATTGTCTTCCAGGATGCAGCTGGGCCTTCGGCCTCGCCGTTAGTTGCTTACTTTATTTGAGAAGATTTATCGTTTACCTGAACGCAGCTCGGCCTTCGGCCTCGCCCTTAGTTACTTAGATTCTTCTTTGAAATACGAATTTCACGAGAGCGAAGCCGCGGGCAACAGCTAGTGTACAAATATTTTAATATCATACATAACACTTTCGGTAAATAATCACTTGATGTACATCACATGATATTCACATACTCTCTCCCTGCCCATATATTTTCCCCTAAGTACAGTCTCGGGTCATTCAAGAGAAGCGTGAATAGGCCGGCATGGCATTCGCAACCCCCGCATACGTCCGAATGTCCATGGGCGTCGTTAGGTTGGGTCAGCGTCACATGTCGCGCATTCAATAAAAAATATATTTCGTAATATTGATATTTTGTTTCTCATTTACGTTCTGTTTTGTAAATTTCTTGTTTTCGTTTTATTGTAAGCCCATGCCTGTGAATGACAGCTATGTAATAGCTGGCATTCTTCATCTAACAGTAGATTTGAAGGGTATACAGGGAAATAATGTGCTTTGTCAGTTGAGCTTAATTTTTCACAATTGCATTTTTTAAGTTAATCACCTTATAACTTTTTTTGTACTAACTTTATTGATACTTAGGTATTATTACAGAAAACTATACTTATACATCTGTTTTTAACACAAGTTTGTCACAAAAGCTTTTCGTACACGCTGCGGGATTCGAACGTCGGACCTCTCCCAAAAGAAGCCCAAACCACTCGGCCACCCGCCGCATATACAACGACAGCGCTTTTTGGTGCAGTTGCTTTTCCCGCATCTTGCTTTTCCAATACTCGAATGACTTGTTAAAAGTAGAGGGAATCAAAATCAATAACGGAAAGCTGTTGAAGAGAATATCCGATAATATACCCTGAACATCGGTAGGCAAGTCTGCTTAGCGGAATCATGTGAAATTCTCCAGACAGTCAGGTCAGGGCACAGTCTCAGAGCGGAGAACACAGCACTCTTCCGGCGAGCGTCTTGGCTTGTGGCATTGCATCGAGAGGGTATTAAACGATCATTACCACAGTTTACGCCTGGGAAGTAAGTGCTGAGTCACGCATCTAACACATTATCGAGCCGCGAGTGCGGCGCGTGCGTTTTGAGAAATTAGAACGACCATCTAACCGAGCATTAGCTGCAATTTGAGCGGATTCGTCTGGACGATCGCTCATGATTGCGTAAGTAAGCACCTTTATTCACATAGATCATCTTGTTTCGTTATGCGCACCTCCAACGTGATTCATAGAAATGAGATTCTTGATTCATTCGGTGTAATGACTAATGAGACGACGAGCGTGCGACAGGCTGTCTTCCAGTCTGTCTGCAATACAACTAAATAATTAAGGAAAATAATTAAAATCCTGTAACAAGAAATTGATGGGACCGACATCATTCAGTACAGAGAGATTTAGAAACTTACAATCAGGATCGCATAGACGATACGATTTCAGCCCATTTTTGTTTCTGAGGTTTATCCGTTTGGTATAATTATTTTAAAGTTCGTTCCGGTACGGGAGGCGCTGGCGGCAGACGGGTGGGTCTGGCTGAATTAATGTTCCTTGTGTCCTGGGTGTAGGTACCGGGCGGGTGTTGCGGCCGTCGGACAAATAGCCGGGAGCCGTTTCGTTAGTGCGCGTCGGATTAGCCGCGACCTGATTAACTTTACCCCCGCCCCGCCCCGCGCTCGTGAAATATCGCCCCAGCTCCCGATTGATGCTCGCCATCCACTTACACATCGTTCAGGCTGCCCTCTAATCACTCTCGCGCGCCTTGCACGACCACCGCCGCACCGCCACCGCGTCGTCTGCCGCTGCCCCGCTCCTCCCGTCCCCATCTACGTTTAGCAGATCTGCCAAGCCCGACCGACCCCAATGTTTATCATATCTCCAAGATCCCATCGAATTCGGGACCTAATTACAGCCAGTGGAGTGTCCGCGAGGCTCCTGCCTATTCATCCGGAGCGGCGGCGGCGGCGGAGGGGTCGATGGAGGGCGTCCGGGCGGCGGCGATGGCGGCGAGGGGTGCGATTTATCTCACAAGATTGCGGCTCCGGGGACGGGGGCAGGTGAGCTCTGACTTAAGACGGTCGCCGCGGTGCCGAGGGTGGAGCGGCGGGGGTTTTAAATAGGCCGAGGAGATGTCTCGTCACGCGCCTGACGGTTGTTATCCTGCTAAGTGTAACAGCGGAGCCACGCTGCCGGCTCCGCTCGGCCCTGCCGTTGCCGCACCGCTGTTTGCTCACCGTCGCGAGGCTGAGCTGAGGACGAGCGAGAAGAAGAATAAACCAACGGATTGGTTTACGCCCTACGGAGGGGGCGGCGGTGGTGTGGGAGTTCGCGTCGTGACCGACCTAGAGACGCAGCAGGGCTCGTTGGTATTGTTTGCAGGGAAAACCTCTAGCGTTTGTTTTAATGGCCACTCGATCGAGGGAGAGCGCTTACAAATCTGAAAAGATTGAAGGAGAAATCGCTCATAATATGCATTTAAAATATGAAATTTGGGGACACGATGACAATCTGTCCAAATTAACGACAAGTTTATTAAACATTCATTTTTAAAGACGGTTTAATTAATTTCATAATACAAGCGAAGAAAGGCACGTACTATAATAATTATTAATTCTCGTCCACGTGGAATAAATTGGAGTAATTAAACCGAGACAAGCTGAGTTTGTGGTGATGTTAATAATGAATGCATGTAGATAGAGATGGGGTATAACACAATAACGACTCCTACATGAGCCCCGCAGTTGAGCCATAAAGCCAACAAGCGTCGTTCGAATTTTTATGAAGATTTAGAGTCGAACATTAAAGCGAGCTAATGAACGTTGACGCTTCAATAAATATTTCGTGTTTTGATTGCACTGACAATTTACTGGGTATTACAAAATGAACTTTCCCAGCGGCCTTTCTAAAGAGCGTGCCGTACAATTACAAGCATGCTTCAATGTGTCATGACGAGAGCGCGTCTTCGTTTAGTAGGCTGAGATTTGGAAGAGCATTCGTAGCAATTAAATCGACATTATAGTAAATCTAGAACTAGCAATCCATCGGATAATCTGAAAATTAGCTCACAGTACACGCTGCAATATACACAACTGTATGAGCTAATGGAACTCCCACTAGGACTACAACGTGCTATAACGCGAGTAGTCGCTTCGCTCTCCGCCGCAACGCCGTCTGTGTAAAACAGTTGCGAACTCGCTCGTTTGCCGATAATAGTGACAGGCCGCGCTGAGCTGCGTCATCGTTGTCGTCGTCTCCGCAGGCAGAGCGGCCGCCGCCGGCCAAGAAATCAAACATGAGTCAGTCAGTTCGGTGCACGAGGATGTATGAAGGATGATGCTGCGCTGCACGCGGCCCGCGTGCATCCTACGCGCGCCCTCCGCGCAGTCATTTGTGAGCGGCCCGGGCGCGGGCGGGGGCATTGAGCTCCTTAATCGACCGAATTGAATGAATCGGCGGCGGCGGGAAGAGGCTGGTTCCGTCGAGTAACGAACGACCGACCATGTATAACTGTCGGTCGCATACAGACAGAGCGGCTCGGACGGCGCGGCGCGGTGACAGATGCTCGCCCCCATCATATTTGTCAATCTCGACACCGCCGATTCATTTCTAATCTCCTACATTGGCTTCATCGGGGGTATCAACGGAGTTATTTATAGCTTCCAACCACCACCACTCCCAAATACCTCATTTAATTCCTCAAATTGTTACTACCACTTCACATCAGAACGACCTGTTCTTCTTTTTGACTCATTTGTTTTTCCTATTTCTGGGTTAAGTCATACGGACGGGGACGCAAAAAGAGGGGTGTTATATATAAGTTTGACGCCTAAGTCTGTCTGTCTGTCTAAATCATCGTAGCTCCCAAACTGATGGACCGATTAGGATGCGTTTTTTTTCATTAGAAAGCTGTTTTAACCGGGATGGGTCTTAGTTATGTTGATGAAGATTAGGTGAACCGATTCGAAGACATCAGTACTTATCCTATTACGTATCTCAAAAAGCTTGAAATAAAAGTAAAATCACATATGAAAAAACCCAGACACATCAGCAACCCTTAAAAAGTCTAAAATAATTTCCATTTAGTTACTTAAATGTGCCGGGGGACCAGCAAGTAAATAAAATAAAACTCAGAGCTGCGCCGTTCGAGGGACGCGACGTCACAGAGTGAGCGATCCGAACGCGGGCAGACGAGTGAGGGCATACGTCGCGTCGTTGAAATTTTTGTCATTTTTTTCGATTATGTTTCGAGTATTGTTTTTTACTCGTAAGATAGAGGTCCTAAAGAGTCTCACATTTTTTTGGACGGGACATTAAGAAGGTAACGAATGTGTTCACGGAGCCATTTTCAATCTTTTCGTTACCAAAATAAAACCTCACGACGAGACGTAAAGACGAACTAAATCCCAGCGTCGACGGCGATTTGATTTGAGTACCTAGAATCAAATCGCCGACGACGACGTCTTATGATGATTTACCGGGTGTGCCATTTGTGAAGTGATTGGCAATTCGTTATAAACAAACAAGGCTTAGGCATTTCGAATCCCACTTCGCAAATTCGACAACTCGAAGTGGAAATGGAGCGGGGGGGAGGGGGGCGGGGCGTCGCCGCGGAGGGACCACAACTTTGTTCAACTTGCTCGGGCGACCTGCGCGTCGCCTCCCGCCTCATATAAACTTGCGCCTCTGATGCCCACCCCCCGCACTGTACTGACTGATCTTTCTCTGGTCCCCTCCAGTGCCATTGATAAACCAAAGCAATTCGTGCAGAGTATCTTGGGGAGCTGTTTGTGAGCGTCGCTGCAACCGGTATTGGAAACTCGATGCCTCGCCGGTCGCGCTATCTCCGCCGGCATGCGGTGCGGTGGCAACTAGTGGCAAGGTTGTAAAGTAAAGTTAACCATGAGGCAGATAACGAGCTGTCAGTTAAGCTAGCTAATTAGTCCGAGTGTTCTCTAACGAGAAAGCGGTGACGAGGCGTTCCCGCCAACAACGTGAAAAGAGCGTGGCATGTTTTTCGAGGTGCGGCGGCAGACGGAATAGGGAGGCGCCATATGCCCCGCCGGTGCGCGCTTTGGGTTTAGAAATTGTAAAAGGGTATAAAAATAAAGAGGGAAACGTCATCGGCGAGAGTCCGGTTCAGTCCGATCATATAAAGATAGAACGGGACGGGTTGGCGAAATCCTTCGCTCGGAAATTTTACTTCAATCCGATGGCGGCTTCCTTGCGTATTAACTTTGCCGAGCTCGCCTCTTATCGGGGGCCTTGCAATCTGACGCTCCACGCCGCCGCCGGTGCCCCGCAGCCGCCGCCCCCGAGAATAATGTGCACAAATATTATATGGATTACTTTATCAGTTGCTTGAGCGGATACGAGCGCACTATTTTCTCATTGACGAGTACTAAATAAGTTGACAAATCTGCCAGAAAGATTACCTCATTCATATAATGTTATGTGTTTAGGCCTGCTTGCTCTTTACAATATCCAGTCACATTCTGTTCAGAGACGCGATATTCGGTCGACAAGAGATATAATTAATGAAACGTTTTCAGCATTGTCCTCGTAATTGCATGAAGCTCGAAAATTTCGTTATTTAATTAGTCAAATGTCCGTATCCGCGGGCCATCATTACGTTAATTGAATAAATCAATCGTTACATATTTGCCGATCGGCAGAGTCGACTGCGTGGTTTGCTCTAATTACGATTATATGATGCACTTTGATTTCGAAGCTTTGATTAGCCTAAATCGGTCGTCTCCACCGCCCTCGCATCGCACTGCACGAGTCGGCATGCGGCGGCTGAATACCTCACTTTATTAGTAGGCGACTGTAGTAGGCGCGCGTATTGTTTCGTGTTGCATTGAGTTATTGTCGGTATTCTATTTTGAATTAATCAACTCGTAACTCGTACACCGACTAAATGTAAAAGTAACCCGAGTATGCGAGGGTAAATAGCGATCTGCGAGTATTGCTAATAGACAGTTTGGAGGAAGAGGTAAAAGTGTGGAGAGATGTCAGCTTCCTCTGTCTCTACTGTGTTGGCTGCGCAGCTTGCTGTTGTCTGGGCTGCTTGAGCGTGGAGATAATTTGTGTTAAGTGGTTGAAGGAAAGTATGGCATCTGACATTTGTTCGTTAAGCGCCATCTCACGGCATGATGTGAAACCTTGTTGTGCCTGCAGCGTGAAGCTCTCGTTATCAATTTTCCAAAGAGTTTGTATTACGTCGCTGCGCTCCTTTATAGAGAGAATGTGAGCGTTGGTGAGGTGAAGCTTCGTTGGTGAGGGCCACGAAGCGCGTTCGGGTCCGATCGACAGTCATCGGCCGTGCTTCGTCGCGCGATGCAGAGGGATCAATTTCTTAGTTTTATTCCTAAAATTCAGCCAAAATGGTCAACTGTTGCGTTTTAATTTGCAAATCTGACTCAAAGGAGGAGACTAGAATCGTGAATGGTCTAAGATTCCACAGGTAATTGGTATTTTGGTGATATTTTAACCGGGAGCGACGGCGGTGGCGGATTTCCTATAGAACGTGCTAAGTCTAAATCATATTTTTTCCCGAATATTTATATAATAATCCATGTGATTACGTAATTAATTTAAGTAGCACTAGCTTTTGCCTGCGGCTTCGCTCGCGTGAAATTTGGATTTAAAAATAAGAAAGTAATTAAGCCCGCCCCCGTACCTTTTCGGTTTGTATGACAGCCACATCATAGCGTAACCGGAACTCAATTTTATTTAGCCTATCCTATGTCTCGTATAGGTAAATGTCCTTGTACTAAGTTTCATCGAATTCGGATGATCGGTTTAAGAGCTATCGTGGAACGTAGATAGTTACATACATACAGAAAATAGTTCTAAAAATCGTCAATTTAGTTTTAGTATCATACATAGAGTCTGCAAACGCAATATCTAATAAAATAAAGTAATTTACTCCATGGCCATCACTTACAGATTTATTATTAGTATTGATGATAAAGTTCCAAAATAGGAGGCAGATATGATCTTTCGTGTATTTTTTTTTAAAACCAAGTAAAAGTCAATACTCTATGGAAGGACTTTAGAGCTCGGTTACTTTATTAAACGACGCATGTTCGTTCACGTAGGTATCTTATGTTATGAAGCATTTTATTTTTTCAAAAAATGGCCGCCATTTCGAAACGAATGGAATGAGCTTAACGAAAATCACGCATATACCTACCTTCGTTCTTAAGCAACCCTGAGCGCGGTCAGTACTTGGAAAGGGTGACCGCTCGACCGTTGGAGCTGACCGTGGTTCGGATTCCACGTTAACCTGTAGGCCCCTTCTCTTCATACCTTACTAGGTGGTAGGGTTTATCCCGGCCGGGTTGGTAACACCGCTCTGACGAAACGTCGGTCGAAACGGCTATGTAAATAGTTCGTGTTTTCCGAGCAGTTCAGTGTAGCTGACATGAAATGAAGGGAAGCACCGACATGGTACCTAGCTCACCGGGTGTTATGGACTGACATCGCGGATGTTGTAGGTGATGTAGGTGCCAACCGTGTCAGATTCCATAAAAAAACGCCCAAATATGGACTATTTAGTATGTATACTGGTTTCCGAGTAATTTTGTTTAGTGAAAGATGGCAATTAGGTAATTTTCAATTAGGTACCTTTGGTTTTAAGGTTTCCCAAAAATTCTGAAAAAATTAAACTGTGGGAGGCCGCAATAAAAAGAACAGGAAACACTTACAGCCGTATTTGTTCTCGACATTTTAAAGAAGACTCTTTTATATTGCACCAGATGGAGATAGAAAACTCAAAGATCATCATCAATACCAATAGTCCAATCAACGAATGGCCCAAAAGGAGGTGTAGAGTGCGTGAGCAGGGTCAAAAGCGATTTCTTCAGAAACCTGTTCGCGGTGCTTAGGGAGTAAACATACTAAAAGTCCTGGCGTCTACGAGGTGAGCCGGAGGGAGGGTGGGGGGGAGGGGGGGGCCAAATAAGGTCCCGCTGTTGGGTTTTTCGCTGCGATCTCGAAAACAGTGCCCCGTAGAGAAAAATTGCGTTATACCGAATGAAAGCTCATAAAATTCTCTACAACTTTTATTCTATTCACTTTTTTCGAATTCCGAACCGTTTTCGAGCTACATGCTGAGGAAAAGTGAAAATTTTCGAAAAATTGATTTTTACCTCATATTTCTCATCAAACATTCCTTCATATCGTCTAAACTATTCATCTGAGAAAGATATTGTCAAGAAGTTATAGAGAATTTAATTCCCTTTAAAAATGTGTATACCATCATTGATTTTATAACCCTGTCGGGACAGATAGACCACTCCATATAAAAAATTTGGTAACGTTGTAAATCGTAAAACCAACAGAGGGCGTTAATAATTTTTCTTGATGTTGTCGTAAAACAAACAGGTGGCGTTAATGTTTGTTAATACTTCTATACTAAGGGCGCTATCTAGTTGAAATACAACAGTATCTAGGTACCTTTAATTGCCACTAGGCTGTAGAATTACTGCTACTAGACAAAAGATGGCGCTTTCATTTATATTTATAAAGAACATTATTTATGTAAATTCCAAAATTTTTAATTATATTTGAATAATAAAATTATGACAATTTACAATTAAACTAACACTTCTTATCAAATTAAATAAAATAAAAAAATGTTTTTAAAATAATTTGGTATACGGAACAAAATATTATTATGATTGTAATTTCCTGTTTGTGCGCTTTTAATAGATAGATCCACAGAGCACGGAATACCCCCGCGCGCGCGCGCGCGGTATTCCGTGCTCTGTGGATAGAACGTATTTATTTAGTTGAACAGTTAAACAAATACTCGTCACTCTTCACTCTAATAATGTCAGCATTGTATGTAAAAAAAAAAAATATGAAAACTGCCTTAAAAAATTTATGAAATTAAAAAAATCGAACCCTAGAGTTGAAGGCGGTACTAAAGAAGGCTACACAAAACACAAATCACAAAGGATATCATCCACGCATGTTTTCTTTCATGTATCAATTTTGCTTGCTTTAGCACCGCCTTCAACTCTAGGGTTCGATTTTTTTTATTTCATACATTTTTGAAGGCGGTTTTTATATATTTTTTTAAATAGTTTTTTATTTCACAGTTTTTTTTTTGAATTTTTTGCTATTAATGTACTCGGCGGAATCGCTCGACCTTCGGCCTCGCGATTCCGCCTCGCTTTCCAATCTGATCTCGACCAAATTAAAATGGAACCACCTCATGGTTATCCCCTTTAAAAAAAAAAAAAGAATTTTCAAAATCGGCCCACAAAGGGTGGGTTTAATGTCTTTGGCCCACAATAATTGACGGAGTAATCGCGTAACAAACATCCAAAAAAAGAAAACATACCGTCGAATTGAGAATCTCCTAGGTCTAAAGTAAATTGCTCGTGAAGACAAATTCAACGAGCCCAAACACGATGGGTTTATCATGTGTAGTTTAGGAGTTCCTATGGCCACCTTCCGTCTCCGTCATCAGACCAGCTCGATGGTACTCGTACTCGTATTATAATATATTAAGCGCATCTGGCCGGTCGGAAAAGATTTCAAATTTAGAATATTCATGAAACAAGGGTCCGAATATGAATGACAATATCGATTCATGTATTTCAATACAATGACAGAGAAAATTTCAAAATATTAGGTACCTATTTAATACTTTTTAGTTCTAGTTTATTTTTTTTTAAGTCGGTTTTATATTTTTAAAACCATATTACATAAAAAACAATAATCGAAATCGAATAATCGAAATCGGTTGAAGTGGTACAGAATTATTCGCCATGTGTCAAACTGCAAATTGCTGAAAAAGTCCACATCACAAAAGTTTTGCTGAAGGTAACCACACACCAATAGTATTTTGTTGCTTTTTCATAAATCGCTCAATCAATTTCAATAAAATTTCAATGGGAGCACCTCTAAAGTATGACCTACCAAACAAAAAAAGAATTTTCAAAATCAGCCCACAATTAACACGTTGAACGCCATACGACCCACCGGTGGGCCTAGCGTACTTTTCCGTTCGGGCCAAGCCAAACTCATTATATCCGTAATTTTCATCAACTTGAGATTTTCATCACAAAGTTTATAAAATGCGGTAATTTGTAAGGAAAATAAAAAATTGCGACTTTTACCGTCTAATTTTCGAGATATAGCAAAAGGCTCACGGGTGGATCGTGTGGCCTCCTATGAAGGATTTGTATTTTTCTGTTGGCTGGGGCCGCGGGGTCACGCCGCGGCCCACCCGTTGCGCGCGCGCCGCGGACGCAGCGATCAATCCCGGTCCGGCTGCGTCGACAATTGAGGATTTTTTACGCTTTTCTCGCCAAAAATGGATTATTTTGAAGATTTCGAGTTAACACAAGAAGCGCTGACGCAGTTAGAAAACATCGAGATAGATCTTCTGAACCGTAGTTTCGGAATAGATTCTATGAAGACGTAGTTCAACCAACGAAAAGAAGATGCTGTCGAATTCTTTTGTCGGAGAGTGAGGATAGCGACGATGAAATGCGTATAGAAAGACGGAAGAGAATGAAACACACTCTGGAAAGGAAAGAGGGATTGGCCAGAAAAGTGAGAAGAACATGTCACCAATGTTATGCAAAGAACGTACCAATAATGGGTAGCAAACAGGCTAAAACCAAGTCGAAAAAAGTATCCACTTATTGCCAAAGCAGCCCAACTAAACCATTCCTTTGTTTGCCTTGTTTTAACAAGACTCACGGATAATTCTTTATTGTTTATGGTTAAGAGCCAAAGGGTTAGGATGATTGATTATTTTAAATACTGAAGTGTCATAATGTTGTGATTGTTCAATTTCATAAATATTTTCTTTTGTTCAATTTCATAAATTATTTTCGTAATAAATAATGTCTTCTTATTTGGTAATGAAGAAAATATTATGTTCATTTTTATTTTGACGAATATTTTCTTATTATTTTCTGGTTTTATTAATTCTATTAATAAAAATATTATTTTCTACCTTATCGTTAAGAGCAGCCCTAGCATCGTTACAATTAACTTAATAAAAAACTACAAGTTTCTATTGGATTTGAAAACCACGCCGTCCGCTTCGACTACAAGGCCATGCGGCTCACTTCCATATTGGCTTTGTAGCTGCGCTCTGTGGCTTGTAGGAAGCGTTTACGTAGGACCTCTCACGCGGCTCACCGGTGACCCCCATGACCTGAATAGTTCAGTAAGGAAAGGCTCACGCTCAGGCTATGATACACGGTGTAAGAATAATGTACAACTAATAAGACATAGATTAGCTAAAACCTCAAAAAGCTTTATTTGTAATAGTGTTAGATTTTATAATAAACTGTCTTCTAACATAAAACAATTAGATGATAATAATTTCAAACGACAGATTAAATTAATGTTAATTGAAAAGAGTTATTACACTATTAAGGATGCATTAACTGACCGTAATTTTATCTAAGAGTTTGACTACTGTTTTTTCCACTAACAAACTTTGACAATTTGACAATTAGATACACTTTGTATCATTACATTTTTTTTATATGACTTATTACATCTCTTTGTAATAAATGTAAACTAATTTTTATTTATTTTTTGACTTGATATAATATGAAGTATCAAAATTGACGATGGCACTATACACCAGATATAGGTAATTTAAATAGGCAGTGTGGTCAAATTCTTCAGTATTCATGTTTATGCTGTAAATATTAATGCTCTTGTGAGCGGAAGTATGGGTTAATTATTTGTAAGTTACTATAATATAATACTTATAAGGTACTAACAAAACATTGTGACTTGCGAAGTTTGCTTGTCAGTTCTTCTTCGCATTGAATTTAGAACTGGCGGAATTTTCGACATGTCCAAGCGTAGGTTACCTACCTATGGATGAAATTATACAATAAACAATAAACAATAAACCGGTGAGCGGTGAGCCCCGTGGCCCAAACGGAAATACTGGATTTTTCATGTGGCGTTGAACGTGTAAGATTGTAATTTCCTGTTTGCGGTTTTACTCCGGTCCAAAGAGTTTACAAACTCTTTGGTTGTACCTAGCTCCGCTTATTTGTTGTTATATCCGCTATAGTAACACATATTCTGTGAAAATTTCAACGGGCTTCCTATTACGGTTCAAGAGATACAGCCCTCGGACAGACAAACGGACGGACGGACAGACAGACTGCGGAGGCTTAGTAATAGGCTTCCGTACAGGGATACGGAAACCTAAAAATAAGGGGTGAAATAGGGGTGAAAGTTTTTGTATGGGGAATCCATGATTTCTCTAGGTAAGGATATGAAAATTTATTATCTAGGCTTTTGGCACAGATTACTCAATAGTTACTGCTTTTGGTAAGAAATCATGAATAATGGTCAGGAAGAGGAAGGGGGAGTGGGTGGGAGGTACGTTTGTCAGCCTCGGTAGCTCAGTGGTGCAGGCAACCCTGGGCGCGGTCAACACTTGGATGGGTGACCGCTCGACCATTGGAGGCTGACCGTGGTTCGGATTCCACGTAAAACTGTAGCACCCTTCCCTTCTTACCTTACTAGGGTTGGTACCACCGCACTGAATAAAACGTATGTCGAAACGGCTATGTAAATCAAAGAGATTTGATGTAAATAGTAATTTTTTTCGTTTTTGTCCGTCCAGTTCAGTATAGCCGGCACGACATGTCCGACATCACGGATGTTGTAGGTGATGTATCCAACCATGTCAGTTTCCATAAAAAAAAGAAGAAGAGGGTAGGTGTGGGGGAGGGAGGTAGTAGAGGGAACGAGGAGGAATGGATATCGAGGGAGTGAGAGGTTGGAAGGGGGAAGGGGCGGGGTAAGAGGGGGTTGCGGACAGGATGAGGGGTAGTAGGGGAGGAATGGAATGCGAGGGTGATGGGAAGGAGGGGCGGCATGAGGGGAGGAAGGGAAGTAGGGAGAGAGGGAGGGAATGGGCGAAAGGGAAGGTGGCAAAGAGGGGGTCCGTGAAGGGTGAGGGGAAGGAGGGGAGGAAGGCGGGATCGAGGAGAGAAGACAGGGAGAGAGGTGAGTGAGAGATGGGCGAGGAAGGAATCCCTTCCTTCCTCCCGAAAAAGATAGAGAATATAAGAGAAGCGATGGTTTATTATCAATTTTGCATTTAAATCAGATTTACTATTTTTTTATTTTATTCGTCGTCGTGTCGTCGTCGGTAAAATCTCCAATTTTATTTGAATTTTATTGATAAAATATCATTGACTTATATATTCTGTAAAGTTTATCACAAATACATTAAACCCACCCTCTTTTAATCTCTTTGGTATAAGACCACCAGCAGCATCGTAGATGGAAAAAATAGCCCTGGACTCAACCTGGACTCAACTTTTTTTAATTCGGTGCCTGGACTCCGTACTTCATACTCAAAGACATTGTGTTCATACTTCAACTATTACTAAAACGAGACACCGCGATTATGGTAGGATGCGTATCGCGTGAATACAGAACTGACCGTCTCAAGAGATCGCATCGATATTGTGTCATCCTTTTTCCACGCGCAGTAACCCGTATCGCTTGCCTGCACGCTCCACGCAAACATTTGCGTGTTCCAAAACAAGCGAACGCCGCGCGTCGATCGATAAATGAGGATCAGTACAACAACAAAATAATTGAATAAAATATTTAAAATAAAAATATAAAAACCGCCTTCAAAAATATATGAAATAAAAACCTAAAAAAAAAAAAACGAACCCTAGAGTTGAAGGCGGTGCTAAAGCAAGCAAAAATTATGCATGAAAGAAAACATGAGTGGATGATAATATCCTTTGTGATTTGTAAAGCAAGCAAAAATGATGCATGAAAGAAAACATGAGTGGATGATAATATCCTTTGTGATTTGAGTAGCCTTTTTAGCACCGCCTTCAACTCTAGGGTTCGTTTTTTTTTTTTTAGGTTTTTATTTCATATATTTTTGAAGGCGGTTTTTATATTTTTATTTTAAATAGTTTTTTAGTTTTACTTTTTTTAGGAAGTCGGTTTTATGTTTTTTAAAACTTTTTTTTGACAGTCTTTAATCGTCATTTGTGTTGCGCAGAAACTGAAAAATTTGTCTGCAGTATGTGGAGTAGGCTGTTCTTTGAAACTGTGCATTAAGTAATGCACTGAGATTGCCGTTGCAGTATGATAGCCAAAATAATTCATGAGTTGACATTGCCCTTCTTTCATGTTGCTCACGACATAGCTTAAAAAAGTCCCTTCATTAAAATTTTCAACTTGTGGCGTGGCGTTTCGTGAACTGGAACCGATATCTTTGGCTTTAATGAACTTTTCTGAAGTGCCTACATTGGCCAGTCGTGATTTTGCCCAATAACACTTGGTATCGGTGGTCGATGGTTCTTCGCTCCTGCGATGAACCCACATCAAAAAGGCGACTAAAAAGGGTACTAGAAAAATACTGAAGCATATGAAATTAGGTATTAGGTGTAGAATGTAATACATCAGTAGGTGGGCAATGTAGGTGGGCTCAATTTTTTTATTTATTTTTTATGGATACTGACACGGTTGGTTACAAGGCTACATGACCTACTACATCCTTGATGTCAGCCCATAACCTTTCATCCATATCACCTTGGTGAACTAGGTGCCATGTCAGTGCTTCCCTTCGGTCGTGCCGGCTACAGTAAACTGGACTGAAAACACGATCTATCTACATAGCCGTTTCCACCGACCTTTCATTCAGTGCGGTGGTACCAACCCGGGCGGATTAAACCCTACCACCTAGTAAGGTAAGAAGGGAAGGCACCTACAGTTTTAAGCGGAATGCGAACCACGGTCAGCCTCCAACGCAACGGTCGTACTTAGATGGGTGACCCCATCTAAGTACTGACCGCGCCCAGGTGTGCTTATGATTACGAACTGACAGTCAACCAACCGCACCACTGAGCTACCGAGGCTGACAAAACATCAATGACAAGATTACTTAGATAAACATATTGTACTCGTAAGAGTGCACCTATCGACAAGGCAATAAAAAGGAAATAGTAGGTACCTACATACATTAGAAACTTACCTTTCAAGTTTTGCACCACGAATCTCCACGCTCGCGTAGTCAGAATTTTTGTTGAAGAAATCAACCACCATTAGCGTATCAACTTTGGGAAGGTTGTCAGATTGAGCTTTCACGTATCCGACGTCCACCATTGTATTTATATATAAGTATAACAGTGAATCAAGAAAGTAGGTATAAACAATTAAGATTAAGAAAAGAACACACAACAACACAAGACGAATGCCGGAGGATATCTGAAGGAATCTGCGTAGAGTTGCGTGCGTATGGCCTGCGCGGGCAGGCGAGCGCAGCGCGTCGTCACTCGACAAAGAAAGTGACGAAGGCGGTGGGCGGAGCTTCACTTAAAATTTCTTGATTTCAAATGACTCTAGAATCGTCATTTTTGTATCGCATCGACTTTTTTTTTCACAGTCGCTCATGGTTTAATGAGATTAATAATTATATGTAATTTTTAAAAATCATTATTTATCCTCATTGCCGCAACGGCTAAAAACTATGGAGGTGGCTTTTTACTTTCGAGCGACTGTAAGGAGAAAGGAAGTATTGTGATCGTCCAAAATGTCGAAGTTTAGAATGCGACTGATTTTTTTTTTTTTTTATTGAAACTGGCACGGTTGTCTACATCACCTACAACATCCGTGATGCCCATAACACCGGGTGAACTTGGTGCCACGTCAGTGCTTACCTTCGGTCGTGCCGGCTACACTGAACTGGACGGAAAACACAAAATATTTACATAGCCGTTTGGACCGACCTTTCATTCAGTGCGGTGGTACCAACCCGGGCGGGTTAAACCCTACCACCTAGTAATATAAGAAGGGGGTCATATCCCTTAGTCGCCTTTTACGACATACACGGGGAGAGATTCAGTGGGGGCATTCTTTTAAAGTACCGGCCCCACACAGTACAGATTTGGGCTATATATCTGTCAACGATCCCAAAAAAGTGGTTTGGAGAAACATGTATGTGTGTGTGTGTATGTGTGTGTGTGTGTGTGTGTGTCCGTCCAGCGACCTTGTGCCTAAACTGCTCAACCGATTTCGTTCAAAATTCGTATTTAGTAGTTTGAAATGATAATCTAGGGGTAAATTTTTTTACTTTTTCAAAATTCGAAAAAATAAGGGTAGCCGTCATACAAATTTTTCTATGGCAATGTGTCCAGCGACGTTACGCCTCAACCGCTCAACCGATTTCGTTGAAAATTCATATTTAGTAGTTTGAAACGATTATCTAGGGGTACCTTTTTTAGTTTTTTTTAATTTAAAAAAATAAGGGTAGCTGTCATACAAATTATTTCGATGAGGTCGATTTTCTTATAAATGGCTAACGATTTTTATTATTATTATAATATTTAATCCATCGTGTTTGTTTCCGTTTTCAAAGGTGGTGAGGTAAAAAAATATAATTTTAAAGAAAGTATCTCCACTTTATCCTAACCGCACGCGCGTATTTGAATTGCACGCAGGTTTGGTTGGTGGGTATTTGGCACGAGTCAGTAAGCCTGGATACGAAATACGGCATCGTTTGTATGAGAACCGAGGTAGCCGCCAAAGGGGTGTGAAGTCTGAGGCGGGAGCGGCGCATGGAACGCCGTGATTGGCCGAGCGAGTAGGTAGCCACGTGACGCCAGTCTTCCATACGTTTGAACGGGATTCATACAATAAGTCGCTCATTGTGTCGATTCGCGATGAAAAGATGAAACGGATTTAACAATATTTAACCCTTCTTTACATCAAGGGAATAATATAACTTTCTCTTAAATGAACAAAGGCAACGCCCCTTTCACAATTTTGCGAATTTGCAGATTTTCGCATAAACACGATAATAGTTCTAAGTTCTGAGATACCTCGGATACTTTATTATAAATCTACATCAAATTTCCAAAACAATGATATGTAAGACCTCGTACATTGGTATTATCTTATTGGAGTATTTGTTATTGGAATTTTCCAAAATTAAAAAAATAATGTTATAAAGTCGAAAAGTTTTGTAACCAAAAAAAAAAATTATTATATTATTAACAACTATTTGCTAATTACTTAGCCAACGATATGACAAATTATATTGCAATATGACTTCGCGAAAAATTCGCGAAAATCTACCCTACCATAAAAAATTTATGAGTACCCACCTCGATATTTAATTTTTTTACGGTAAAATGAGGTTTTCCAGGCTTTGCCTTTTTTAACAAACTAACCAGCCATACCCACCTGGATATTTAATTTTTTTAGGGTAAAATGAGGTTTTCCAGGCTTTGCCTTTTTTAACAAACTAACCAGCCATGCAGCTAGAGCCTTATAAAATGTACCATGCGTCTCTCTGTCAGTTTGACGGTGTGAATTCGTTATATAAGGGTTAATAAAATAACAAATGAAAGGCTGTGTAGTCTGTAATAGAAACATATATTTGAAACAGAACAATAAATTACTTAATTATTTATTTATAGATCGGTATCTATATTAAAATTTTCATTTGGTAACTTTTGAACAATTGAATTAAATTTAAAAGCACAATTTACGACATTTACATTGTTACTGTTTACATTGTTGACATTTACATTGTTATTGTTGAACTAAAGAACTAAAGAACTAACATGTGTCTCGAGAGATGGTCGCGCAACAGATGGATAGATCTCACCGAGACCTAAAGTTTGAGTACCAACACGATGGGTCTAGCACCAGTGGTTCTCGAGTTATGACCAAAACAAAAGTTCATGTGACAGATGGATAGATCTCACCGAGACCTGAAGTTTGAGTACCAACACGATGGGTCTAGCACCAGTGGTTCTCGAGTTATGACCAAAACAAAAGTTCATGTGACAGATGGATAGATCTCACCGAGACCTAAAGTTTGAGTACCAACACGATGGATCTAGCACCAGTGGTTCTCGAGTTATGACCAAAACAAAAATTCATGTGACAGATGGATAGATCTCACCGAGACCTGAAGTTTGAGTACCAACACGATGGGTCTAGCACCAGTGGTTCTCGAGTTATGACCAAAACAATAGTTAATGTGACAGATGGATAGATCTCATCGAGACGTTCAGATTGAGTACCAACACGATGGGTCTAAGTCCAGTGGTTCTGTAGATATGACCAAAACTAATGATCACGTGACAGATGATAATTCCGACCCCTCACTCGCATGATCGCATCGCATTTCGCATTTAGATGCTAGCTAGCTAGCTAGCAGCGGAGCGCAGGCGCTATATAGTATTTAGCATTTAGCAGTACCACAGATAAATAGCACATACTTCATTGCTTTGTGCGTTCCAAAACAAACGAACCAACAAAGTTTTACGAACGAAACAGCAATGCTAATTAAAATTAAATGTGATTATTGCTTAGCATTTAGCATTAATTTTTATTCATCAGGGCGCTTAGCAGTGCTAAATGCTAACGGGGTATTCATTATGAATTAATTTTGTTAATGCTAAGCATAACAAGACTAATTCCCGGTAGACGCATGACCTAAAGAAATTAATTCCTTTAGAGTCGCTCAAAAGTAAAAACCGGTAGGTACTGGTTGAATGAAAAAAGCGCGATAAACGAATATTGAACGAGGAAACCTGCTGAGGTTGACTAGAAGAAATGTCCTTTGGCAATAAGGCAGAATGCATGAAATATCTGTATACATTTAACATACATATTTATCAATAAACAAAAAAAATTACAAGAGCTAACTGCATCCAACACGATAGTCGACCTATGGTGGGTAAGCAGAAAAGAGCTCTCCATACATATTTACGCCGATGTTTGTTACTGAAATTCAAGCGAAAAATGCTATCAAATTGAATGAAAGTACTTACTCGTGAAAGGTGACTCCATCTGTGTTCAAGTTTGAATTTTTCGACGACTTTTTGCACCAAAGCACTGCACAATGAGGCTTACTGACTCGTGGTATTTGGCAACTAAAAATATAATAAGAAATAGGCGTGCCATCTATAGACAAATAGGACAACTTAACTTTGGTCTGACATCTATGATGCAGAAGCGGCGAAATTATACATTTTATCCGCCAAGCTCACGGACTGACAAAACATGAAAATATTTATTGGAAAAATTATGAAAACCTTAAAATACACTATTTTGAAATTTTTACTTAATATAAAATAATCTTTAAATTTAACTATGCTGTTCCCACTTAGCATCGTTCTATAATTAGCAGATTTAAAAATATAATAAATTATTTAATTCAAATTCGATACTCCTGGCGCCATCTTAGGACATAATTGAAGACTAATTTCATGTTACCTTTAAAACATCGCTGACGGTACATCTGACTCCCCCTATAAAATCAATGTATACCATATAATAATATGTCACACTTGAAAGCGGGTTAAATGCAGTAAATGGAAATCATGTCACTGGAAGAAATGGAAAATTGTATTTTATAGATAATAAATAAAAGTCTGTTATATATAAGGTAAGTAATTTTATTTTATTTTAATAAATCATTGTTTTACTTCCAAGAAGTTTCATCCTCTTTGGACGTGAGGGCCCTGGTAAGGGTTCTTCCTCCATGGCATTTTCATCCTCAGTGGTGGGTGGTTCTTGATGAAGGGCCTCTGCGTGCTGTTTAGCTGCGCTCTCAGTTGGTGGGCGCGAACTAATTTCAGGCTATATACTAGCCACTGTCCTCATAAACGACTGTAAGCGGTACTGGTTGAGAGAGGTCTGTCTTGCTGGTGCCCACTCCTTCCACCCAAGACATCCCGCTACTGAAACCCGGCCGAGGAAAAACCAAAACAATAGTACTGTCCACCCAAGAGATGCAGCAGCGTAGATTTGAACACATCCTGTTTTTACATTCATCTACCGGCTGCGACACAACATCCGCAACTTTCAGGAGAAGTAAAGTGGGCTTCTTAAAATTGTACTTGAAGTCGGAAGTCATCAAGGAAGCGGCAGTGATCTTTTGCAACCCCGCCTCCACTCACGGCGAGGTTGAACAGGCTGGGAAGATGTGCTTCCTCAAATAGTATGGGGCACCAGCAAGACAGGCCTCCCTCAACCAGTACATCTTCCAGTCGTTTATGAGGTCAGTGGCTAATATAAAGCCTGAAATTAGCTCGCTCCCACCGACTGAGAGCGCAGGTAAACAGCACGCAGAGGCCCTTCATCAAGAACCACCCATCACTGAGGATGAAGATGCCATGGATGAAGAACCCTTACCAGGGCCCTCACGTCCAAAGAGGATGAAAACTTCTTGGAAGTAAAACAATGAATAATTATTAAAATAAAATAAAATTACTTACCTTATAACAAACTTTTATTTATCCCATCAACTATAGACTACTTACTATCACGCTAAATGGCTTATGAGGTTAGCAGTGAAGTGAAATATGAGAGCGGGCGGAGCCGCGGGCACAGCTTGTCATCTATAAAATACAATTTTCCATTTTTTCAAGTGACATGATTTTCATTTACTGCATTTAACCCGCTTTCAAGTGTGACATATTATTAGATGATACATAGGTGTAACAAACGATAGTTGTTGTGACTCAGGAATGACCAAAACAACTTTTTCTGAAAATGATGAAATTTTACAAAAATATCTTAAAATTGGTGCAACTGTTGACCGGCTGGAGATAAATTAGCCTATATGTACACACTATTGAAGGTAATTGAATTATCTATAACTTCTTGTTTGACAATATCTTTCTCAGGTGAATAGTTTAGACGATATGAAGGAATGTTTGATGAGAAATATGAGGTAAAAATCAATTTTTCGGAAATTTTCACTTTTCCTAAGCGTGTAGCGCGAAAACGGTTCGAAATTTGAAAAAAGTGAATAGAATAAAAGTTGTAGATAATGTTATGAGCTTTCATTCGGTATAAGACAATTTTACCCTACGGGGCACCGTTTTCGAGATCATAGCGAAAAACCCAAAAGCGGGACCTTATTTTGATCATAAATTTTGATTTACAAAACTTTTGTTATGTTGTTTTTTTTTCCACTCATTTGTCGTAAATACGAATCTTTCATAATGGCAAGTACCTGAGCGATCGAGCTTTGCTGGGTGTCTACGTAGATCTATGTAGATGAATAAACTTGAAAAAGTAACATTATCTAAATACAATTAAATTTCGTCGAAATCGTTAGAGCCGTTTCCGAGAAACAAATATATACATACAAGTTTAGCTCACTTAAAGTAATAGGATAAAGTAATAAAAGTAAGCACCGCACCGTAAGAATTCAATATATTAAGGTACCTACAACCTCACTTACAATACAAATTAAATTTTGCAAAATAAGAGATACATTGTTTCTACGCTTGGACGCTTTCCGTTCGCGCATGCCCGAGTAGGAGCCGAACGTCGTTCCCCTGCCCGCACTACACCCCGCAGCGGGCTTCATTCTTTCTCGTAGCCGTGTGCCCATAGGGTCGCTCTATAAAGGAGCGCAGCGACGTAATACAAACTCTTTGCAGCGACGTAATACAAACTCTTTGCAATTTTCATGCTGTGGTTAGAGCCTAGTAGAAGTCGCCACAACAATAGTAACCCAGCGTGCAGTGTGCTAGAAAGGTCCTTTATATATTATATTTTCTTGTTAAAATTTTAATTTTCTACGACTTTATCCCAGTTAAAGTATGAGTAAACGAGAACGCATTAAGTAGGTAGAAGCGACTAAGGATAAAATAAATGTACGAAACAAAGACATCTTCATTTGAGACGTTACGAGCGCGTAAGACCGTGGTCCTTTAGGGAAGTTTCGGCGTCATCCAGACTTTATGGCTTTAATCTACGTCGTCAATCCCAAGGGATGACATTCCGCCGACCCGCCCCTCACCGCACCCCGCGCCCCCATTACTCCCTGCCTGCTCGCACCGGGGGAGACATTTAAATCTACGATTGCATTACAATTTTAAAGCAAGCTACGAAACTGAATTTGCCGTCGCGTTATCGTTTGCCGAACGAAATACGGGACAAAATCAAACCGCTGCGGCTACCGCGGAATAAAGATTTGCGGTGGGAAAACACAACATTTACATGCGATTCGTTCGGTTCCAATTAATGAAACTTGTACGCGCCGTGCGCCGCCGCACCTCCGCCGCCGGTACCGCAATCAAGGACGACGCCAAACATGCCAATCTCTATACCAAACAACGTACAAATTGCACGTGCAAATAAACCTATGAGAGACGGATTGTAATAGGTAAGTTGTATTGTTTGGCATTCTGTTCGCGGCGAGACGCACGCGCGTGGCGTGCCGCGTGACACGTGCCGACGGACGCGACGTCTTCGCCGCTCCGCGCATCGTCAGCGAACCCACATCATCGCTTATGAAGTGTTTTACTAAAGCATTACATTAGCTGAAACGTTCGTTTGATGTGACAAGTGAGGCGGAGTGAGGAGACGGTGTGAGGAATATTAATCTCTAGTATAATTTCCTCCGGGTAATGTTAATGTACGGCCATGATTGATGGCGTCTCCCGATGACGCGGGTCGACCCTCTCCTTACCGGAGAAGTGCGTAAGTAAGTATTGTGTCGCAATTGAACGCGCCGCTCTCCTCAATCTACGTATTAACTGCCTGCGACGAGACGAGAAAGCCATTTTTCATCGCGGGACGTTTCCCTCGAGCGCGCGGCGGATATTAATATAAGCCTCGGGGATGTACGCGAGTCGACATATATTTCTTAGCGATTTCCCAAAAAAAATCTTATAGAAATAAAGGCGGCGACGACGAGCACGAGGCGTCTCCTCGAGGAAACACTCAACTCGCCGGGAATAATCAAATATTGTACACGAGCGAGTAGGATCGGTGCTAACAAAAAGTGCTGTGAAAAGGCACATTAGCATTCGGCGTGCACTTAGCCAGAGACGCGACCCGCATTAATCGCGACGCCTCTGTGGAGCTGCGGAGCGTGTCCGGGCCGGGCGACGCGGCGGAGCCCCCGAGCCCCGGCTCGGACTTGCGGGTCTCGTATGTCGCTCGACCTGACACCCCTCGTCTGCTCTGAATAAACTTGACGATAGCCGCTGGCGCATACTTCGCAGTTTTATCGACTAGCGAGCCACAGCTACGCTGCTCTAAGTTAACAGCTGTAAACACTGCCGCTAAAACGCTAAATAGTGCCAGGATTGTGCAAACTGGAGTAACCCATACGTATTCGAGTGCCGAGCCGAGTCTTCCGCTTAATACAGACCGCGCGCGGGTTGAGACTTAGGTCCATGCGATGGAGTCTCTCGGTGCTGCGGCGGAGGTTGCTCTCACATATTTACTATTGCACTTTAATGCTCGGCTATACTTTTACGGCGGCGTAGAGAACTCTTAAGAGCTTAATGGTTAGTCTCGTATGTTCCCGAGCGGTTCCGAGGGCCCTCCAAGCCACGGCGTGCGGGGCGGGGCGGGACGTGAGGCGAGGAAAGCGGCAGCGTCGTGTTTGTTTGCGAGGGTCGAGTGTGAAGTAGCGATGCCGTTCCACATGCGCGAGCGTTCTCTACTCTACGAGAAGCGGAGAAAGCGAACGTGACGGTGGCGAGGCGAGTTCAAGAAGTGACATCAAGTGTAAGAGAAGATATTTCATTAAATCGACCGTCGAGTTCAAGAGTGTACAAGCTTGAATGGAATATAATACGTTGTCTAATTGATGCAGCTTCACTGGTAAAATTATTGTTTCAGTTCAGTGAAGGCGGGCAAGAAAGTATAAACAATACTTTCGTGGCATCCAAGGCCTGGCGTCACCTGGCGTAATAGCATCCACCAGCCAGTACAAAGGTATTTTAAAGACCATCACGTGGAGAGGCCTATCGCATCAGGCGAAAGGCGAAACTGAACGAATTGCTTCAGTCGTTCCGTCCGGCGGCCCCGGTATGACGCACACCTCGATGACAAATGCATACATACGACAATTTCAAGAAATATTACCAGCACAGATCACGTTCCAATCAAATGCATCATCAGACGGGCATAAACAGCGCGCGTGGAGTGTTTGGTGTCGCCAACAAAGTATTCGCGCGAACTTCGCGCGCCTTTGTCATTGTAAAATGCACGAGGGTTGTGGTGTGGGTGTGGAGAACCGCCGCTATTGTTGCTCATAGATGAAAGGGTACATGGTTTAGGGTTCCGTGGTGCCCTGGGGACGTCGAGAGTTGAGCGATAGCCTTGGACGTGACGAGCAAGTGCGCGCGGAGAGAGCGGTGCTCGACCTCGGCTCACGTTTCAAAAGGGATTCCCATAATATCACGATACAGTATAGGTTGACTAGCATCACATTTTGTATTTAATCTTTCACACGTGCTTCCTGCACACGACGTATCACTAAGTACTACACCCGCAATAATAATACGCCGTATAATAAAATGCTGCATTGCAACGAATTTCAAGTAATAGGTGTTTAAAGAAATAAAAATGCTTCCTTATTGACGCGATGGATGACTTCACACTTTTTGATATCTATGGATGACAGGTTGACGTTTGGTTAATCAGCCTGATGCCCTTCGAATGATACTGTTTATTTTATTTTATTTTATTATTTTATATATTTATTTTATTTTATTTGGGAAACCATAATGATAATCATATGTATCCCTCGGCTCATTCGCAGGGGACGAGACGGGTGCAGATTTTCAAGCGCGCCGACAAGACGCCTTGCTTGCCCCTCACCGCGCCCCGTCACAAGTGCGTATGTTGTTTCAATCTTGGGATCCGGCGAGCTCGATTTCAGCTTCTGGGACTGCGTGTGTAGGCTCTTCTCTGTTTATTGACACACTCCTCCTGTGCCGATGCTTGTGCAGGAGAAACGCGCAAATTGCCGTTGTTGTGCGGAGACCTCGAGCGACACGAGATGGACATAAGTTCCGAGGTGCGATTTAGATTCCATCTAAGTATAATTTTATTTGGCAAGGTGGTTTTGTGTGCATGTATGGCGAGTGCAGATTGGCAGATCTCTACGCGAACGAGTGCGTAGTGTGGCTTACAGGAGACAATACTCGTTACGCATATCGGATTTCTGTTCTGGTGGTTCCGATGCCGCGTCATAGCGTCAGCATGCGTGCCGCTCTGCTGAGCACCAACGACCTGGGTGAACTAGCTCGTTTATATTATTTTATTACTTATCTATCCCCTTCCGTCACTCGTAGCTAATGTTAGCACCACCGTTGGTACCACCGCACTGAATGAAAGGTCGGTCGAAACGGCTATGTAAATAGTTTGTGTTTTCCGTCCAGTTCAGTGTAGCCGGCACGACCGAAGGGAAGCACTGACGTGGCACCAAGTTCACCCGGTGTTATGGGCTGACATCACGGATGTTGTAGGTGATATAGTCAACCGTGTCAGTTTCCATAAAAAAAAAAGACAGAACACATTATTCGCACAATCATATGCACACTCTGTACGTATACCACCAACACTTGCATGAGGTGTACGTGTGAGTACCTTATGATAATATGATCAGATTTGGCGGTGCACGCATGCTATGAAATAAAGGTAAATTAAAAACAAATTATGTCATTGAACCCAGCTAGGGCAAATCATAAGTTCCGTGCTTATCTTTATCAACCAATGAAGTCAATAGGTAAGTAACGTAATATTGAACATGTTATATTTTGTATATTTCAATAAATGCATGTCTCCCTCAAGCTTTCAGAGTGGCTAAAATATGTCGATTCAAGGGATAAGCCTGTCGTTCGCATTTCGCATACATAGGCACCTATCTGTAGTAGTTCCTGTAAAAACTTTAAGGATCAATAATGTAATTTATGCATCTAAAACTAAAGTAATTCCTCCAAACTCTTTCTCCAATTTCCGTCAAAGTTCATGTTCACACGTTTTCTCAATATTTTTCACGCACACAACATCTTATAGGCATGCGCGGCGCGGCAGTGCGCAGCGCGCGAGCGTGGGCCCTCATCATGCATCGATGCCCTCGTATCGTATCAATTAAGGTCGATATAAAATTAATATCGCCTCAGTACACGTCGGCTACAGTCAATAGTCCGGTGCTCTACTGGCATTGTTTGTGTACACTTCTTCTATCTTCACTTGTCGAGTATTACTTTTTCCAAGTGTTTACGTTTGCATAAGAAAGTACACATCGCTCCGTTTCAAGATAGACAAGCCGGAGTTGGTCGCATGCAACATGCAACCCCAATTCCGTATCGTGCTGGCGACGACGAGTCCAGCCCAAACGAGTTTTTACATTTTTAAAGAATCGTCAGTTCGGAGTTCGCCCGAGGTCGCAGAGAACACTGTTGTGGAAATAAATAAAAAAATGTGAACCTGTCTATAACGAATTCGGTGAGTAGACGAACTTAATTTTGAATGAATTAATAAAACGAATGAATTAATATGACACCCTCTCTTTTCATAATTTGGAATGTGGTGGTGCGATTTATATTGTAATTTACAACAAATTGTTATAAATGTGTACGGCTTACAAGGGCTAATTTTAAGTTGAATAAATGAAATTACAAAAATTGAAATTAAACGAAAAAAAAAAAATGGCGCAACGTCGCTGCACACTTTGCCACATACAAATTTTGTATGACAGCTACCCTTATTTTTTCGAATAAAAAAATAAATAAAAAAAGGTACCCCTAGATAATCGTTTCAAACTACTAAATACGAATTTTGAACGAAATCGGTTGAGCGGTTGAGGCGCAAGGTCGCTGGACGGACACACACACACACACATACATGTTTTTCAAAACCACTTTTTTGGGATCGTTGACAGATATATAGCCCAAATCAATCGAAATCTCAACTTCGAAATTTTGGACGATCACAATACTTCCTTTCTCCTTACAGTCGCTCGAAAGTAAAAGGTAAACTTATGAACACTGGCGGCTGGTCCTGAAGTGCGCTCGTGCGCCGCACTACCGTACCACGAGAAGTCTTCACTTCACTCAAAATAAATAATATCTTACAACATACCTACATTAAAACCATAAAGATCGTACTCCAAATAAATAAGAATGTGAATTCGACCTTATTTTATAGATCACAAGGCAATTTTTTGCGAGTAAATGCGCGCCCCGTGCGGAATCGAAACGCGCACGCGGGTCTCCCATACTGAATGTATGGGGATCGGCAAAACACCGCTGGCGCGTGAGACAAAAGACACTTCATAGAAATAGTATGGACCGAAATGGAGTTCTGCGTGCGGCGCACGAGCGCCAAACAAGGACGCTATATCGTGAATAGCCGCGCGTACGACACGTCGCGTCGCGAGCGATTCGTTTTGCGCGAGTCCGTCTACAGTTCTGTTAATTAAAGCTGGCACGTACTAACACTATCGCGTAGTGTCTGTGTGTAAGCGCACGGGTGACGTCGCACTGCATACGCCCGATCTGTATCACTCGCACTTGCACAATTGCATTGGTGTGAGTACTGTGAACGCGCCAGCAGCTAGCTAGCTAGAGTCAGCGCGCTGTCATGTGATGTCACATACCCGTTAGCGCGCGAATATTTAAAATGGATATGGTTAGATTTTGTGCTTTCTGTCACGTGATACTGTGAATTAAATGGTGCCGATATTTGCCTAAGAGTTGGTTAAAGGTAAGGCTTTACAATCAGCTGATCCCGGGTTCAATTCCTACTTTTCAAATGCTTTTATTTTTATATATATTTTTTAATTATTTTTAGAATATTACTACTTTTTCTTTTTGAAAGCTGCAGTAGTGTTGTGGTCTATGGGTATATTCATAAGGGTACTAAAAATGAGTTAAAAAACTTGTTTGGTTTATTTTTTCTTGTTTTTTGCAGCTCATTGAGTGTCTTGAGAATATTCATATTCATATTCATTCGATAAAACGCAGGCGTTTAAAAAATTCGCAAGTCCCGATCTTAAAATAACATTGTGAATGTATTGGGAAATTTGGTATTTAAGTAGGTAGGTACTTAGCGCACTACCGGTCACTGAAGTCACCAGCCGCCACTGCTTATGAAGTTCTGTTCAATTATCAATACAAGTTGAAATGTTTCATATTATTCAGTGTTAGGTACTTAAGTTTTATTTTATGTAGCTGATATTGCAGCAGCATACGTAATTAATCGGTTAAGGTTAAATAGTCGTTTAGTTAGACACGCACGAGAGTTGCGCAACCACTCAGTTGGAGAATGGTATCTGAAGATTGTATACAAGTGTTTCATAATAAGTTCTCACTTCTCACAGGCTGTATAAAGCTAGCTAAAGGTGACAGATAGACAGATGAATAGATAGAAGAGTGATTAAATAAGAATACCATGTTTGTTAGAAAGCTCTAACATACCAAAATAAAGATAAGATACCAGAAGTCAACAATGAGAATACGAATATCTAATCATTATATCTAATCATTATTAAAAAAAAAATTTAAACCAAAATGTATAAAATTATTTCCATGAAAATCTTCTAAGTTTTAAAACGAAAAACGTAGGGCGCATGCAATAGTAAAAGTAATAATGTTTAAGTTGCACGTGCGACGTGCAATTGAATTACTACTCCACCTAGCTAGGTGCTACCAACATTTTACAAAAACACAATATGTAATGAGCTGCAATGGTGGTATTGCCGACATAACGTCACATTATTAGATGCATCGTTGGAACACCACACCATAACTATTTGTAAATATTGTAAATCGATTCTAGAGACTCCCCTTAATAAAAAAATAGTTTCAAGTGTCACGTGACGGCAGTTTGTTGTCCGTTGTCACAACACGCAGCGGCGAAAGTGAGTGAGGTGAGGGCATATGGCGCAAGAGTATCTTATCTCGTCTGGGGGCGGGAGGCGCCGCGCCGGAGTCGCTCTCTGTAGGCTATAAACGCCTTACGATGGTTTTCATACTTACGCCGTGCTCTGTCTATGGGATAGATAAAGAACGAACAGTTCATTAGTTTTTATAGTTCAAATTGGGGCCAGAGGGCGCCTGCCCCATCCTCTAACAAGAACCATTAAAACTATATCTAGAGCTTAAAGATTATTTTATTAACATTGTACAAATATGAAATTAAATTGAATGTGTTTTATTTATCCTATAACCTATAAACGCAATAGCTGTGTGAAACGGCAACAAATAAATATATACGGAGAAAATGGGCACCAATTCAGCATTTTGCTACAGAAGCGTACCATGCAGCGTTGGCTTTCAGTTTACATACGACTACGTGTGAGAGACAAAACATCAATGTAGAACCAATTATTATAAGTAATAAAAGTACGAGTAAAAAGTACGTTAGATAAAAACATAAAAATAACTATGTTATTGATTAGAAAGAAACAGTAATTCAACCCAACCAATGCACACTCTTGCGGCGAGAGTCGCGCTTGCGCGGTGGGCACGGCACGCGGCGGCGCGGGGCCGGCGGCGGCGGCGGCAGGGCACGTCTTGTAGCTCCAATTTGTACGAACTACGTAAACAGAGAACTTTCGATTGCACGGCGCGTGCGCTGGTCCTCGTGGGCTTTTGTAATGCTCGAAGGCTATCTTTGTTTAGTCACGTAGAGTTGTCGAACGAAAAAAATACACTGGAATTGTATTCTCCCGTCCTGAATAAAATCTAGCAATTTGCATACTTGGCACGAAGTAACTATTCCTTAATGTGTGACTTGGATGTGAATTAAAGTTTATTTTAAACCTCAAATAAAAATGTAATACAAGGTATGAATAGTTCAAATAGATCAACTTCCGGACACACAGACAAAGAAGGCAATTTACAGTTTATTTATTAATACAACAGTCACTTAAATCCCATCGTAATAACTTAACTGCATGCGTGTTTTTAAAAACGGTAATTCTAAATATATTTTTAATATTCATCCTCGAATAAAAAAGGAACAGACAGAATATTAAAACGAAGAAGTGGTGCGTGACACGAAAATTAAGGAGTGAGCGGGCTAGAGGGGGAGGTAGATTTGATTGGATAATTTCACTGCACAGTAGACAAGATAATTAATACATTGTGTAAAGTGTTCGACTAGTCACGGTTGTGCCATGAACTTTGTTAGTAGGCATAGAAATCTTCGAAATTCAGCCTTAGCACGTTTACCGGTAATATGACATAATGTGATATTTTTTTCCTTGTGCATATTACAAAACGATCCGTTTACAATAAAATACAAATATCCCTCTGCAAATCAACAATATGGTGCGAACAAAACAATATATTGCAAAATTCTTTTATGACCTCTGGCTAGATTTCGAAGATTCCCAAATAATTATCACTGTATAATTCAGTTGAACATTATGTAGCAGAACTCTTGCCAATAAATTGAACAGTTTAAGCCAGTTTAAGGGGACGTAGAGGAGAAAAGCGTTAGATAGACGTAATTTGAACTAAATGTTTAAAGTTAAACTATAATAATATACCTACCAAAGTTTAATTATTGTCGGTAGACTGACTACTAGAAACCCGCAAAAAAAAAATTAATTATAATGTTTTGCCTTTAGAGGTATTTTTTGAAATTCAGCGACTAATATGGGCAACTAAGTATAAATTACTATGCAAGCGGTGCACAATGTCGCCAGCGCCACACCACCATTCGTATTATTTGGTATATATAATGTGAAAAGTCGACAACGCCGGCAATCTTAAAAAAAAAACTGGCCAAGTGCGAGTCGAACTCGCGCACCGAGGGTTCCGTATCGCCATGTCATGGTCAGCGCGACTCACACCATCTATGTAAGTATTAGCTAAAATGCTTCATACTCTTTTCGGTAGATGCCGCGCATACACTTTTTAGTTTCTTATATGGGGACCCCCGTGAATTTTGAATTTTTTATTATTTTTATTATATTTTGTTATATCGGCCATAATAACACATATTCTCTAAAAATTTCAACCGGCTATCTATTACGGTTCAAAAGATACAGGCCTCGAACTGACAGACAGACAAACAGACAGACGGCGTAGGCACAGTAATAGGCTTCCGTATGGACACGGACCCCTAAAAAAAGATCAGCCGCAGACGGCACTTGAAGTTCTTTTAATAAGCTAATTGTGGGTTTCTTCGTTAATTTAATGAATTATTAGTGGGCGTGGCCCGAGCACCGCGCCAAGCCGGTTATTAAAAGATGCTTTTACTATTTTTAATCTACAACAAAAATGACAAGCGATGAGGGAGTGTAATTATAATTATAGAGACATAGAAAGTACCAAAGGGAGACGCGTAAGAACGCTGAAAAGCTTTTCAAGGAGACAGAAGCCGGCTCAGCAATTAGATAAATTGTACTAATTATTTAGATGTTAGTAAAGTTTGAATACACATAAATATATTACTAGATTCTATTGAATTAGATTTAGACTTCAATTAGCTAATTATTTAATTGTTTTTTAGATAATTTTCTCTATTATTGCTAATTAACTTTTATAGACATACGTTTTAGACATATTGTTTTTTATGGAAAGCGGCTGTGGCATCGTTACACCTATAAGTAGATGTCTAACTATGCCCGTGAAAATTCTGTGATGCACTGGGACTGCGAATGCCATGCCGGCCTACAGGAGCCTTTTCACGCCCCTTTTGAAAAACCCCAGGCTGTACTTACAAATTCTTAGATTAATTTATACTATATATCCCATATACAACGTGTCCCAAAACTCAACGTCAAGCGGGAACCAGTGAGTAGGGCAGTTTATGACTACCCAGGGAAAAATAAGAAAAAAAATCGGAGTTATTTGTTTTTTATGATATGAGCATTTTTTTTAAAAAGTTTCGTACATCATTTTTAGGTACTACGACTACAAATTTGAAAATTAATTGTTAATTTTTTTTTATTGGTAGCCTAAATAACTCTGCTATTGATCAGTATCATAAATAAAACCAAAATGGCCATAGATTTATCACAAAAAATATTAAGTAAAATTTCAAAAAATGCTCATATCATAAAAACAAATGACTCTGATTTTTTTTCTCATTTTTCCCTGGGTAGTCATAAACTGGCCTACTTCCTGGTTCCCGCTTGACGTTGAGTTTTGGGACACGTTGTATATAGTAAAGACTAATTTTACCCGATGTTAATATCGTTCAGCAAGATTATTCTGCAAGTCGAAATTGTTTCGCTATTATCAAGTTCTTTGTAACGTTTTTATTTCCGAATGAAAAACGTAAAATGTCGAAGTAATCTAAGCATCACCTTGGCTTTCTACTAAGCGTTAAAATCTAATAATAATTTATTATTTATCAAAGCGTTTAAAGTGTACTTACACCGTAGAGCAGCTTTCTTTATTTATTTATACTATGTGTGAAGTTCATAGCGCGTTACTAGCGCATGTATTTTCACACGTCGTATGAGACACGACACTGCGTCGCTAATTCTGACACCCTCACCCACCTCGTCTCCCGACTTTGAGACTTGCTTGAGCAATATGTGTCTAGTTACCTACTTGTTTGAAGTACCAACTAGCACGTAGCCTTATAAAGAATGCTTTTGAACATAACAAGTGCATTAATCGTCTATGCACACACATTTTAACTCTCGACGCTATCTTTTTCGCAAAGTTATGTGAGAGATAAAAAGTCGCCAGTGTGCATGGGTCCTCGCCCTGCGCATGTAGTACGCTACTCTAGTTTCAATGCGCACTAACTCAAAAAAACATAATTATGAGATAATGAGCAACTAAGATTGATTGCAACACATCGCTAAAAAATTGCCTAATTAATTTCCAAGTTGCATTATCTCGATTACGCGGCATGCGTAAGAAACAAGCAAGTTTGCAAAAAAAAAAAAACCAAAGAAACACGTACTCCAAGAGCGTTTGGATCCATGGGCTTGGAATTTCGTGTTATTGCTCTCTAGAACAATTTAGCATATTGAATTTTGGATTATTTCTCATACTTTGCCAAACGGTCAGTACTTGGATGGGTGACCACCCGACCCCGTTGGAGGCTAACCGTGGTTCGGATTCCACGTAAAACTTAGGTCCCGTCCCTTCCCTTCTTTCCTTAGTAGGTGGTAGGGTTTAACCTGCCCGGGTTGGTACCACCGCACCTTGGTTCACCAAGATGTTATGGGCTGACATCATGCAAGTAGTAGGTGATGTAGCCAACCGTCAGTAAAAAAAAATGTAAGAAATATTTTTAATGCTCGCCTGTACTTTAATTGGCTAATTTCGATGGGCGCCTTCAGACTGGGGCGGGGACAGGGAATTCTCTGATAAGTAAGCGAGCGCATCGCCCGTGAAAATAACGGCCATTTCCAGCTTTTTATTACAAAACATTTTAATAAACTCATAAAAATTGTGGGGGAGACCCTTCCCCACTCCTCTGCACTTCGAAGTTACATCTCACCCCCCAATATTTATTTACTAACATAGGTATTTTAACGTCGTTCTGTTAATGGTTTTCACTTAAAATAGAAATGGTTTACTGCTGTTTTATCGATTTTGTGATTTGTGGCGAGACTGTTGCGCGCGGCGCGCTGTCATGTCGGTTCCGGTGTGGACAGGTGCGAGGCGAGATGAAACTATATTTAAAATCATAGGGGTAAATAGAAGTTAATATTATTACACCTATACACAGTGTCAAATATGACCATAAAATCGGACACGTCCTTTTTATTCCAGAAATTTATAGATTTAGTTATTTAAAATGCTAGAGTAAAACTCCCCCGCCTCTGCGACTTTTAGTTTAGGAGAAATAAATTTTTGAAAATTACACTTTTTTAGTTTCGTAAAAACGAAAAATAATTCTACAATTAAAACTAAGCTACTTATTTAAATTTCACTCAGCCTTATCAAAGACCCGTTCGAATATCCACATTTGAAAAGTTATTCGAAGCTGTGAAAGTTTACAGAAATCGAATTATATATTTTTTTAATTTTTTTTATTTTATTTTTTTTCTCCCCGTCTAACGCACGCCGTACGCCTAATTCCATGGGATTAAGAAGTTATGCTCATTTTAGTGCAATTATCAAGTTTCGGGCAATAGGGTTGGCACTTTACAAACTCTTTTATTTTTCCGCAAAATGATGATATGGTCCCAGCAGTCGATGTATATGGACTGGTCAGTTAGTCAGTCAGTGTGTATGTGTTCACTGCTGGACATACGCCTCCCCAATTTTAAACATAGTAGCCGACATGAAATGAAGGGAAACACTGACATGGTATGCATACTTAGTTCTCCCGGTGTTATGGGCTGACATCACGGATGCTGGTAGTGTAGGTGATTTAGCGAGCCGTGTCAGTTTCCATAAAAAAAATAAATAAAAAAAAAAACAAAAACAAAAACCAAAACTAGCTAATTATTATTAAAAGAAATCACGAAACAATACAATAAAATTAATCAAATGTCAAAAATAAATAAATAAAAAATGGGAAAATTTTTATTCATTCTAGTAACAACCCTAGCCCATAGCGAATAACTCCTGTAACTTCTTAATCCCATGGAATTAGGCGTCGGTTTTTTTTAACGGACAGAGGAAACAGTGAACTATTTTCGGTATAAATATCTCCGCCTACTACTATGGGATCTAGGAGAAAAAAAATAAAATAAAAAAAATAAAAAATAAATATAATTCGATTTCTGTAAACTTTCACAGCCTCGAATAACTTTTCAAATGTGGATATTCGAAAGGGTCTTTGATAAGGCTGAGTGAAATTTAAATAAGTAGCTTAGTTTTAATTGTAGAATTATTTTTCGTTTTTCCGAAACTAAAAAAGTGTAATTTTCAAAAAATTATTTCTCCTAAACTAAAAGTCGCAGAGGCGGGGGAGTTTTACTCTAGCATTTTAAATAACTAAATCTATTAATTTCTGGAATAAAAAGAACGTGTCCGATTTTAAGGTCATATTTGACACTGTGCTATAGTCCGACCGCTGAGAGAATGCGTTCCTGACGTCTGTCAGTTGGTCATTTCATCACTCATTTTACAAGTTTTTAGGGTTCCGTATGCGGTACGGGACCCTATTACTAAGCCTACGCCGTCTGTCTGTCTGTCTGTCTATCCGTCCGTCTATCCGTCTGTCCGAGGGCTGTATCTCTTGAACAGTAATAAGTAGCCCGATTAAATTTTCACAGAATGTGTTATTTATTTTATTATTTATGACCGATATAACAAATATTAAAAATAAGAAAAAGTAAAAAATTCACGGGGGTTCCCATAGAAGAAACTAAAAAGTGTATGCGCGCGAAAACAGTATGAAGCATTTTATCTATTATATTATGAAGCATTTCATAAACACGCCATAGATGGCACGAGTGGCGCTGACCATGACATGGCGATACGGAACCCTCGCTGCGCGAGTTCGACTCGCACTTGGCAGGTTTGTTTATTACTCACTCTTGCAACGAACTGAGGTAATTATGAACATTTTCTATTGTTTATGCGGTTTCGTACTAGTTTGACAAGCTTGCCGTAATTTTTAGGCAATCCAGACTGGCACATGCACCACTGTGACCAACTGACAGACTAGACGTCAGGAACGCATTCTCTCAGCGACCGGACTCTAGGTAGAGGTTGACTGACACTGCTCGAAGCGTGAATATTACCGAATGCATGCACATCACGAGCGTGCGTGCCTGTGGCAAGGCAAGACCGAGGCACCTACCCTATTGCGAGGTAGTATCATAGACAAATTACTTTCCAGACATTGCGTCGTTTAGGTAATCTAAGTTTTAGGCATTCGGCTGTTCAGGTTAATTACGTTTTGGATGTTGTGCATCTTAGGGAATTTGAGTTTTAGGCATTTTGCAATTAAGGCAAATAGATTTTTAGACATTGATTTTAGGCATTTTGCTACTTAGGCATTTTGCGTTTTAGACGTCGTCGCGCTCACGAGGGGACGCGACATTACATTTATGACTTTTCGTATGATCAATGTGAATTATTTTTTAATTGAAACTAAAATAGCTATTTGACCATTGCTTTGACCAAACAATGTCACCTATGTATGGCACAACCTTCTAAAAGAAAAGACTTAGTGGCTGCGAAAACGTTTAATAGATCGAGCGGTGTCCGAGGTCCAACCAAGGGAAACTAAATGCCTGCTTTGGCGTGCGCAGTAGGGATGCGCAAGGAATATAGTGTTGTATACTCGATGTCGATAAGCTAGAGACAGTTTAGGTGACAGTGTACATCAAACAATTACTTGATTTTGCATCCCGAGTACAGTGTGTGCGTCTATATATTATGTACACGTAGATAATTATTTTTATGTACAAATCATTTTTAATAATCAGTGGTTTAATTACTAACATAAGGTAGCGGTAGGACATGCCTATAACAACTCAATTAAATGTCCTCACTAAAGCCATAGTTAGTAAGAAAGCCTAAAATGACAAAAAAATACTATTTGGAAACTGAATATAGCAGCATACTATACTTACGTTATGTTATATTTCGATTATTTTTATTTAATAAATTAGTAAATTTGAGGTTATAGTCTGAATGAAACTGTCAGGCCGGCGTGACATTCGCAACCCCCGCATACACCGAGCCCGCATACGACCGAATGTTCGTGGGCGTCGTTAGACACCTTATGGGTGGCGCGACGCCACATGTCGCGCCTTCAATAAAAAATAATAAGTACGCATTTTATAAGCATTATTTTTGACTACCACTTTAGTAAGTGAGGACATCATTGAGTTAGTATTACTATCGTATGGGCGGGCATGTCCTTAGTGTCCTTACGGTGGTGTGGTAGTAATATAAGTCAATCTTTTACATTAAATCTTTGATAAAATGTAATACAATTTTGATTTGATTTAATTTGATTTGATAATGTTATTAAATCAGTCCTATATTATTATGTATGATGGTTGATCGTATGCCATTATGGTATTTCTATTTATTTTATTCAGGTGTACTGTACCATACGATACGTGGTAGCGGGTCGCACGCACGCACGCGGCGCGCGGCGGCAACGGGCGGCGCGGCTGCGCGGCAGACAGGAGTGGAGGATGACACGAGGATGATAGATAATGACACGGTCGCTTTTGACAGCTGCCATAACTGTTTCCGGTGCTGCCATAACTGTTTCCGTTTGTTTGTGCCCTCACAAAATGGTGTTTTATTCTATTATATATAATTTGGAATTTAGACAAACGTTTCGGAATAGTGGAGTGAATTTCAAGGTACCTACCTAATTAACGGAACACGAAAAATATAAATAAGTACTATTACTTAACTACCTATTTATGTGAATTATGTGCTTAATATTAACCCGCAAAAGTACCTACGAGTATTTGAACAAATGTTTTTATGATATCATATTATTGTATCCTAGCTAATAAAGTTCAAAATCTGCAACGAATTATAGAATATTTAATGGTATTCTACAACTACTCAATCTCAAACATGGGGTATTCTTCCACTGACGTTTTCTGGTACATTTAAGGATAGTGGATATAATATAATATGTGCTACTGCGACTACTGCGAGCGAAGCCCTGGGAATAGCAAGCGTAAGCTGTCCGATAGTGTTTGCTTGCACTATGCGTTAATAATAAGCTATAATTTGTAACACGAACAAAATAAAGGCCTCCCGCTGAAGGCCGGGAGGACTGGAGGAAAATTTGAGAGGCGTATGTCCAGCAGTGGACGCTTACACGCTGACTGAATAAAGTCGCGACAGAGCGAAGGCTTTCGCCCGGAGTTGCTGCGTAATCGAGTGCGAAACTCATCATAAACATTTACGTACATAAGGCATATAAAACATTTGGCACGATAATGTAAGTGTTGAATTAGAGAGGACGCACTCGTCCGCTGACACGAGGAAAATCCGCAACAGTTGGCCGTTCTAATTTGCAAGTACGTGGTCGCCTTAACCTCAATGTTAGTGTTTAAACTGTAGTGTGTCTCTCTACAAACAACGTATGCATATTGTCTACGCACGTACGAGAACGCTCGACCCACAACGCGAGTCAGGCAGGTTGGCTGGTTATACGTACACAAAGACGTTCAAACTACCTAGATAGTTCAATCTACGTACTAGATCGTACAAAGCGACCAAAATTTTTAACCGACTTCAAAAAAGGAGGAGGTTCTATGTTCGGCTGTATGTATTTTTTTTTATGTATGTTCAGCAATATCTTCCCCAATTGTGAACCGATTTCGATGATTCTTTTTGTGTTCGGTTCAGTCTAGCTCCAAGGTGGTCCCATTTTTTTTTGGTCAAGATCGGATTGGAAAGCGAGGTACATTAATAGCAAAGTACGCCGAGTACATTAATAGCAAATAAAAATTACCTAAAAAAAATGTGAAATAAAAAACTATTTAAAAAAAATATAAAAACCGCCTTCAAAAATGTATGAAATAAAAAAATAAAAATCGAACCCTAGAGTTGAAGGCGGTGGTGCTAAAGCAAGCAAAAATAACCGACCGCCTTAAACTCTAGGGTTCGATTTTTATTTTTTTATTTCATACATTTTTGAAGGCGGTTTTTATATTTTTTTTAAATAGTTTTTTATCTACTACTTGTTATCTACTACCTAGGTAACAAGTCGCTCATACTACCTAGTGTGACACGCCCGCCTGACGATCGATGCACAAAACATTGACGTTCGAGATCAAAGTTTTTGTATGAAAATGTTCCCAATGCCCACTCTAGTATAACATAATAAATATTTAAATCTCCTTGGTTTGTACATATTTTCATGAGTTTGAGTAAATAAGACAATTTTGTCTATTCTGCACTACAATTTTGGAATCCTACAAATACTTAACTTCACAAAGGCTGACATAATCGAAAATATAACATTCCGCTAAGACCAATAAATATGTAATTTGGTTCCAGGAATAATAATAAACGGCCAGTTAGCGCGACTGCTCGATCTCAACACAAACAAACGTAAATCTAGTTTGATTCGGAATCAAAATAGAAATTTACAAGCGCGAAGCAAACAAAGCGCGCATTAATTTTATTACCGATGGGGTCATCAAATACGCCTTGACCTCCAAACGTTGTGGAGTTTCTACATTTCTATAGAGCGCATGATTGATTACGCGTTGTTACGACTCAGCTGGCGGCGCGCACGCGGAGAGACGTCTTCTAGGCGACGACGAGACGCACTCGTCCAGTGCGTTCAGCTCAGCCCAGCCCAGAGGCTCGATTGTGATTTTTTTTTTTCGATATTTCGTTGAGTACAATTTTATTAACTGTTCAAGTAAATATTTCTGTCAACTTTGGTACAAACTGGTCCGCTAGAGGCGCTGTATCCTTTCTTCATAAAAATATTTACTTGTACGCAACGAAATGTAAAAAAAAAACTCATAATCGAGCCTCAGGTTGTCGACAGTCGACCGACAGTCCGGCCGTCTCGGTCTCGTACTGACGTTAGTTTACGGGGTTCCGTAGTAAAACCAGGAACCGTCGTCCGTTCCTCCATCCGTCCTTTACCCTTTAAATTTCGGGGTAAGTATTGAGCGGGGTTTAATGTGCCGTCGTCAAGTAAATAAGCTATAAGGTTGACATTTAGACGTAAAATGACCTAATTATTTTTTCAAAGTAGCATGTCCTATGAAAACTTTATTCGAGGGACTCTTCATACATGTAAGGGAGTCGAAAAAAATTCACCTAAACATATGCGACATATCGTTGTTAAGGGCACGTTGAATAGAATACAATATTTAAAAAAAAAAACTGGAATTAAAATCGCGAATTTTATTGGTTAAAATTTAATTAAAAAGCGCCAAGTACAGTCTCGGGTCCTTCAAGAGGGATGTGAATGGGCACCTGTCAGGCCGGAATGACATTCGCAACCTCCTCATAAGACCGAATGTCCATGGGCGCCGTTAGACACGGTATGGGTGGCTCAGCGCCATTATGTCGCGCTTTCAATAAAAAAAGCTGCTAAGTGCGAGTTGGACTCGCGCACCGAGGGTTCCGTACCATCACACAATATATTTGTATTATGTATGTACAAAAATTATTATGTATTTTATCGCCTGGTCCATTTTTGAAACGACTTAAGCTAAGATTAACAACCAAAATCTGCATCGTTGTGCATAGCCTGTAGTTAAACAGTAATGAAGAACTTTTCAGATTGATGAAGGGATCCAGCCAGAGTCATAATTGAATTTCCGTGAATTTCCCCGCGCAGCTTTTGGCATTTAAATTTTTTGCAAGGAAACAGGTGTGGGCGCCAACGCCTCACGCCACAACTTGACAACTACAAAAATTGTTCTCCAGTTAAATGAGCTTCATTTCCCGCCCGACTATGGAGTCCTCGGTGAGCAAGTAAAAACTCGCTTATGATTACCATACCATACCATACCTCACTACGCAATTCATAAGAAGGGCCGGCGGCTAATTAAATCGACAGACTCGTACTAATTTTATAATTATCCGCTCAGCCGAAAAGTTCCGGAATTATTCAATCAATATTCCGGTGCTGGCGAGCGAGGCGGTGCGGAGGCGGTGCGGGGCGCGGAGGCGGTGCGGTCGGGCCGAGCGGCACGACCGCACGGCGCATCTGACATTTGCCCGCGAGACTCGCAGAAATTCCACCCCCGGAACGCCCATTGAAAGGCCGAGTCGCTCGCTGAACTTTTTGCACTTATTTCCGCGAACCTCCTATCTCGCATTTAATTGTTGCTAAAAGATGGCGCGTGCATTCGCGTCGCGCGTCGCCGCCGGGAGACGGGGCGGAGGCTGCGGGCGAGCGTTGAGCCGGCCGCTCCTCATTACGGTCCGACCCTAATTACAACCCGACGATTGATATAGGGAGACACCTGTAATTTACTCGACCACTCTCGTCGCCGCTCTCGTTGCTCGACAGCGATGAGAAAAAAAAACACGGACAATGCGAGGCGACTCAGCGGGATCTCGGGCCGAATGCGAGAATGATTGAATATTTAATTGAATGCGGAGCGCGTCATGAGATAGAAGAATGCCGGAGGTTGTCGACCGCACAATGCACTGACGGTCCGGCCCGGAGGCGGCGGGGCGGCGCGGCGGTGTGGCGGCGACGCGCGGCTGCGCGAGGTGTCGCTTGCGTAATGGTAAAAGTTATCGCCGGAGAAATGCGCGCTTAATCGGGTTGACATGAAGAACACGAACTGTGTCATTGTGATGACGAGCAAGCGGATGCATAACGTCTACTATCGCAACTGCAAATGCAGAGGCGGCACGACGTAAGAAGACGGTGGGCAAGAACAATTCACACTGCTTTGTTGTGAAGCTTGAAGATTGGAAAAATATAGTAGAGAACTTAAAATAGATACAGAGGGCGTGTAATACGGGCAAGGCAAGACAGTTACAAGAGTTTTATTATGAGATAGTAAGACATCTCTTTGTCTTACAATCGATTTCTTACAAGTCTAATATAATAATTAGAAATTTTAAAAGCATTTCAATTTCAACTGTATTTCCCACACGACACCACATCTAAGTACTAAATATTCTGTGGTACGACGTCGATCATACCCTGACTGAATTCGCTTGCCATACGATTTGGTTCACGGTACACATCATCGTCGCCACCGGTGTGAATACATAATGGTCGTGATTTAGGAGTCAAATCAGTAATTCGGCGTGATAAAACATTGTATCAAGAAGTGTTCACCGGGACACAGATTAGGAACAGGGGCACCGATCACTGATGCATTAAAAAGCCCATGTGCGATAACTGTCCATATTATTGACTTTTGTCCCCGTTATAACTTTTTACGCTTTAACGAGCATGCAGTTCGCATTATCCGATTTTGTGATTCTGGTTTTTTTGTTGTTGTAGCGCGAGGGGTCGCTCCCCAAGGACTCGCCGCCCCAAAAATGTGAAACTTGTCATTCGCTTCAGTTACGACCGCTTTATGGAAATGCTGCTATGGAGGATGTGGGTAGAATATTTAGGAATGAATTTTATTTTGTACCGTGAGCTTTGTGTCACTCAAACTGCGTTTGGCGCTCTCCGGAGAGGGGTGCACACATAAATGACCGAAATTCGTATCGATCCATATTCAGTAGACGCCTCTGGCCTAATAGATAGGAAAGCGAAATAGCGCAGGAACAAGGACGAGAATATTTCGCAGCACAGGCGTTGTTTTGTTATCCCACGCATCATGCCGTCCGTCAGAAACGCCGCTACAAGAAAGCGGTCTCCCACCGGCCGTGCCACCGCCGTGCCGCCCCGGTGAGAGCGGCGGCGACGAGGGCGGGCGCACCGGTCGCGTGTTGGCCGTAGAACAATGTCGGCTGGCTAAACTGATTGTGATGACGATGCATCGATCAGCGTCGCTCGTCCGTGCAAATACAAAAACATGGCCGCCGTCCGCGGCGCTTCGTCGTCGTCGTCGGTGGCGGCAGATGCGACCGGGCGCAATCAACGTCGGTGCTAATTTGGCTCAAAGCGCCCCCACCGCGCCTCACGACCGCCGCCCTAACTAGATCTCAGTTTCATCAGCTCGCCAGCAGCGCCGCCCCTCGGCCCACGCCGCGCCGCCTCCGCACTCCGCGCTTTGTGCACCACTTCGGCGCGCGGTGCGCCGCGCCGACATGTTACACCACTGTGTCGGCGTGATGCACCTTACTGCACACTCGAGACTATGCATCAAAATACCTAAAGGTCGACAATGGGTGTCGATCTTCATACCTACTGCGCAAATATAGGAGTGCAAATTTACGCACATACATAAAGTTGAAGTGTACGCACGAGGTATAGCGTGCAGGATTTTTAATAAAAAAAATTGGCGTATTTTATTAGCTTTCTCCATTACCACAATAAGTATCTGACACACAAGTTAAAAAATGTAAAGCATATTATAAGTATCTGTTTAAAAATTGCCTAAGTGATCAATTAATTTCAAAACAATTCCATCCTTTGTTCCCGAAAGTCCCGGATTACCGAGGCAGCTGTTAATTCGAACCAATAGCTCGTTTAATCGATCACAGCGCGCGCGTTCTGGCTGGATCGCTCGGCTCTTACTTATTGGGCCGTAAAAATTACGGTTTAATTTATTAAAATATTGAGAGGTCCGAGGCCCCAGTTGGGGGTCGGGGTCCACGGACGCATTGGTCGCTGTTTGTGCTACATCTGCACCGCTTAATGCCAATATTGTTGGTCAGTGATAGATTTATATAATAAAGTCGAGCAGAAAATGTCAATCCAATCGAAAGTGTGTAGCGTAAATTTTGTTCATTACTTGAAAAAAGTAGTAACTTATTGTTTATTGTATAATTTCATACATAGGTACATTTTAATGCGAAGGAGAACTAACTTCCCAAGTCACATTGTTTAGGTTAGTATAATATATTATAGTTATTTATTACCAATATTATAGTTACTTACAAATAATTAACTCACTCATAGTACCGGTCACAAGAACAGTATTATTTCTATTATCTGCTTCACACATCACAGTCCCAGGACTAGCGTGGAAGCAGAAATTGTAATAAAATGCAATGCTAACGTCTTTTCACGTATTTCTTCATGTTATTGTTATTATATCAAATCAAATCCAGGGTAGGTGCAACAAAACATAGTCTTAGATAATAGAAGAATAGAAAAACAAAGATTCATATTATATATACATATAATACATACATATAATAACCATATAGTAACCATAGTAAATCGTAAATATATATAAGCATCTACAAAAATAAAACTCAGACAATGATGAAAGACAGACAAACATGTTATGTATTTACTCAGAAACCGATGAAGTCCGAAACAGAAGGAGATGAGGTTTAGGGTTTGAGGAAATGGTCTTTCAAGAGCACTCTGAACGTGTGGTGTATATAAGTGTTGTGTTTGTATATGTTCTTATTAATAAATGATTTTGATTTTATTTTATTTTTACAGCATAAATGTGAATACTTTACATTAGAATCTGATCGCTCTAGATATCGATGGCTCTGTGTATTTACATTGCCTTACGTGCAGATTTAAAATGTTTAGAAACTCTATCTATTTATATTTTACTTCGATAAGAATTAGAACTGACGATGTGTTCGTAGAAAATGAATTTGCTCACATATCTTATCACCTCCGCGTGTTTGTACGTGTTATGTATGAGTAATTCCATGCTAATAACGTACTCGCACTAGCTAGAGTACGGGCTTTGGTTCATGCACACACGCATCGGCACACAGCACACATAACCCTTCATCATTGCTGCTCGCCAGCTCTTCTCTGGCTCGATAAATCACCAAAATGGCTCTTGCATCCGGGCATGAGAGCTCCACATTCAACACGCGCCGACTGCGACATAAACTACTCGGTATTTCGTCGATCGTCTAAGCCTCGCTATTTACATTTCTCATAAAAACATATTTCGCGAACTAAACGTGGCTTTGTACCGCAAGACGGCGGCGAATAAAAATATTTCCCAAACATTTACATAATTTCAGGCGCACAAAGAGGCTATTGACTGCGCCTTTGAAGAACAAATGCGGTGGAGTGGGAGTGGGGTGGGCGGGAGGTAGGGGACGTACCGGCGGCGGCGCGGCGGCCGCGTGCGTGGTGGGGGTCGGGGGAGCGGCGGAGACGGCGCGGAGGTTTACCCCTACTTTCGGCCGCACTTTCAGTAAGTTTTAAAGCTGCTTCTGTCACGTCCTGCGTGCGATCCTGTTGACGTACCCACATATAACGTACAGTTTAAACGTATTATGTTAGTGAGCATACATAATCATTAATCAAGAAGGGGAGGTAGTAAATACATGCTGCAAGTGAATAATAACTGTTTAGTATGCATAGCTCCGTTGTGTCTGTTTAAATGCAGTTTACGAGTCCCAAAATAGCATCAATAAAACTCGGTTAATGGATTTCGGATATTCGCTAAACAGGATATTGATACGGAATCTAAAATTTTATAGTATACTCGCAGTTAAAAAATATTTGTTTAACGTTTGAAGATTTCAGAAATGAATACGGGAAGTCGGAAAATGTATCCTCCATGTGAGGATCAATAGAGCATTCAGGAACGTTTCGTTCTCGAGCTGTTGCAAAAGGCACTCTCTTTTATAACTTCCTCGACAGAAAAGCACCGCTCTCCTTGCGGCCGGGCAGTAAAACAAGCTGTGAAATATGGAACAAGCGGCGCATTGTCGGTTCTTATCTGGCTGAACTCGTTTCGCGAGTGAGTATACGTACCTGTAATCTGTATTGATAGCGATCGCTGCGCCAATGGGCGTCGAGAGTGATAACAGGATCGTGCTCTGTTTAAACGCGGGCGGCCGCCAGGTACGTACTGTGTAGGTAGAGTTATCGACCGATAGTGAGCGCCGAGCGGATTAAGAGCGGATATGGAGGCGCGGTGAGCTCATCGCTTTTGTCGAGTTCACATCTGTTGAGCGAGGGAGCAGCCAGCGCCGCGCCGCCGCCGCCTCCCCCGCGCGCCGTCATGCCAATCAATGAATACGTTTCATTTTGACTGTTAATCTGATTTGTATTTAGAATGTTCGATAGCTCGGTTTTGATTTGACTGTAACATATACGTAAGTATGTACTGATACTGGAGAGCATTCGGTTAATTGTCTGACTGTAAATTGTGAAGTATGTGTGTGTAGCGATAGATCTAGGGGGAACATCAGAATGTGTGACAGCACAGAGAGCAGACGAATCAACGCATACACCACAGAGCACGGAATACCCCCGCCCGCGCCCCCTCCTAGAGGCGCCCTGAGCGCGATTTCCCTACAACGGCGTTGAAGCCTGTAGGCGTGGCCTATGACTTACATATGTGTGTTGTGCGTGTGCATTTGTTTTGTGCGTGTGCCTAACTTGCTCTTCTTTGTGTGTAGTGTCGATACTAACACACACACACACACACACACACACACACACACACACACACACATACGAAGCGCTAGTAGCACTGCGTCCAGTTATTGGGTTGTTGTTGTTGTTGTTTGCTGCCCAGCCCCTTGGGAAGGCGGGTGGGCCATTCTCCGCACTGAGACCTCAAGACGGTCCGTTGCTGTAATATTTGAAACCAGTTATTGGGTTTCAAATATTATCGCTTAAGGCGCCTCTAGGAGGGGCCGCGGGCGGGGGTATTTCGTGCTCTGTGGCATACACACTCAATTTGAAGTTAGTCGCTCAATCTAAAGCACATCACCGGAGCAATTAAGATTTTATTCCCAATTTCCCGATCGAGTTAAGATTGAAAAGTTGATCGACGCGAGCATCGCCGGTGCCCCGCCGCGCCGGTGCCGTCGCCCCGCCGGTGCCGTCGCCCCCTCTCCAGCCGGCTCGTTGAAGATTTACTGAATGTTAATTAAATTCCTGCATTCCAATTACTGATCGTGATTTGGTCCCCGGCGCCGACGGCGCCACCGTAGCGCACGTTGCGCTGCGCCCCGCACCGCGTCCGCCGCCGGTGGAAAATAGCATTTTGATGGAGGCTGCGCTGCCTGGGTGGGTTCCGATTATTATCAATGTATTAATGAATGTGCGAATGTGGCAATGGGAATAGGAAAAGCAACGAATACAGACATAATAACTGAATGACATATCTTTACTTATATTTGGTTACATAATGTGTAGGGTGACTACAAGTCCTTCATCGCAGGAGAGTTTTGCTGCAGCTGCGACGGACGGCACTATGCGAGTTTTCTCCCCAAACAGAGATTATTAACCTGTTTTGGTGGTTTAAAAAAAATAACCAGGGTTAAATTACAGAAGATGTTGAGGCGGTGCACGTCGTTTTTGTTAAACTCCCATATTGCAGTTTGGCTGCTACCACAGCAGCTGCGTCAAAGCTCTCCTGCGATGAAGGAATCGTAGGATGACTGGTAATAATAATTCTGAAAAGATCATAAAAAAAAAATCTCTACATTAGTTATTATTACACTACACATACCTACTTATAATTATTTTTAGTTAAAACCGATTCCAACCCCAGAAGTACTTGGTTTCCAACATTATCATGGTTTCTAAAAGCCATCGAAATCGGTTGATGTGGTATAGAATTATGGGCCCATTTCTTATGCACATCCGTATGCAAATTTAAGAGTTTGATTATTTTCTCATAGTGGTAAGAATTATCGCTGAACATAGGCACATAAAAAAAAGATGCCGACGAATTGAGAACCTTCTCCTTTTTTTTGAAGTCGGATAAAAACACGCATATCTACATATTTCTGACCTAGGTACGAAAATAAATTTAATATTAGTTGCAGCGAGTCGCAATGATGTACGTACATATAATAACATTGACGCGGAGGCACGCACGACACGCCGCGCCGGCCGGACAGGTGGTGGCTATGTAGGTATATATTGTGCTACGAGTCCTGCGACCAGTGGCGGCTGGTGACTTCAGTGACCGGTAGTGCGCTAAGTACCTACCTCCTTAAATACCAAATTTCCCAACTCATTCGTATGAATATTCTCAAGTCACTCAATGAGTTGCAAAAAACAAGAAAATAAATCCAAACAAGTTTTTTAACTCATTTATAGTACCTTTATGAACACACCCATAGACCACAACACTACTGCAGCTTTCAAAAAGAAAACAATAGCAATGTCCCAAAAATACTTAAAACATGTATAAAAAGAAAACATTTGAAAAGTAGGAATTGAACCCGGGATCACCTGATTGTAAAGCCTTACCTTTAACCAACTCTTAGGCAAATATCGGCACCACTTAATTCACAGTATCACGTGACAGAAAGCACAAAACCTAACCATACATATCCCATTTTAAATATTCGCGCGCTAACGGGTACGTGACAGACATCACATGACAGCGCGCTGACTCTAGGTAGACGGACTCGTGCAAAAGGAATCGCTCGCGACGTGTCGCACGCGCGGCTATTCACGATATAGCGTCCTTGTTTGGCGCTCGTGCGCCGCACGCAGAACTCCATTTCGGCCCATACTGTTTCTATGAAGTATATTTTGTCTCACGCGCCAGCGGTGTTTTGCCGATCCCCATACATTCAGATGGGAGACCCGCGTGCGTGTTTCGATTCCGCACGGGGCGCGGGTTTACTCGCAAAAACGTGCCTTGTGATCTATAAAATAAGGTCGAATTCACATTCGCATTTATTTGGAGTACGATCTTTATGGTTTTAAGGTAGGTATGTTGTATTGTAAAATATGTTTATGAAGATGTATTTTGTTTGAGTGTAGTGAAGACTTCTCGTGGTATGGTAGTGCGGCGCACGGGCGCACTTTAGGACCAGCCGCCAGTGCCTGCGACATCATATTTATGAAGCTTCTCTGTTTAATTAAAACCCATGTACACTCAGCGCCAATGTATGCATGCGCGGCATTCAGGTGAGGTACCTACCTGGAGGCTGCAGCGCGGTGCGGTGCAAGCAGCGCCAACCGTGGCCCAGCGCACCTCTAGGCGCGGGGCGCTAGTTTTACAGTAGGTACGCTCATTGCTATTTATGTTTGCTCGGTTGACGTTGAGCGCATAATGCGTGTTTATTGCATGACATTATGTCAATTGGACGGGGATCGCAGGCAATGGTACCACGACGAGGCGAGGGCAGCAGCGGGCGAACGAGGCTGACTATTTCAAGTCAAATCGCAATACCAGACTTTACAAGGAAATTCACCCAGTACATCATCCAAAACCACTATGCATAAAAATTACCCAGCACATAATAAATACACCAACCACACTTTACACTGTGAATAAAATACGTGACGTGTATGTGTGTTTAGAAAATCGATAACAATTTCAGTCGAAATGACTTTGTTTTCTTCCACAAAGTTTCTTTACTTAACATGGCTCGGCCCAAAATTTCTTAGTACCTTCGAAAAAGTATATCGTTTACTTGAACCCAGCTCGGGCTTCGGAGTCGCCCTACGCTATTCCCTGTTGTAGCTTCCCTCGAGAAGACAGTGTTTAATTAGGTATACAGCAAACATGTATTTAGCCCTTCACAAACATTTTCTAAGGTCATTATAGGTACGTATATTATCTCAAAAAGTTATGTTGTGATTTGTGGTAAAAATCTGTTATTTTACTTCGCTATCATTCCATACGATACAGGCAATATCGGCACAAAATAAAATAAAATGAACAATTTAATTCATTAATACTTACTTAATTAATCGGTAAATTAAACATATTACAGGATTATTATAATATATTATATTATGTTTTAGCCTTAGATCATATTATACTGGCCCGTTTAAGTTATGCTGGGAGCAATCAATTGCTCGAATTACGATTCGATTTGTACACGAGCATCGATATCACACGAGTAGATACTACAATACCTATGCCAAGTTAATGAGAAATTACAGAAGCAAAAACACTTAATTTTCAAATTAACAACAGTTGCGTCTGCTTACCCTACTCTATTGGGAAATAAGCGTGTTGTTAAGTATGTATTACGTGAAATGGCCGCAGCTATCTCGATACATAATCCCTACATTTTCTGTACAATGTGCGGCGAACTTTTTTCTTTACATTTTGTTCTCGATATTCGTTTTCCAACGAAAAATCTCATTTATTCCTACAGCAAATTGACTGTATGTAGGTCCACAACGATGTAACTAACATGTATGTATGTAAGTAGATATGTGTAGACACAAGTATTCTAGTATTTTCCGACATACTGACTCCAGCAAGAAAAGTCTTCCCTACTCCGCTCCGGGCATGTACAGTACAAATTGCGCGGCCGCAAATTGAACCACAACTGATTGGAACTTGGCCAAAATAATCAAGCAACGGTCGCGTTCGCATTGGAATTATTTTATTTGACTTATTTACTTACTTAGTACGATAACATAGATTATCATACATTATGGCTGCGGCACGAACGAGGGTAAAAGAATACTGTAAAATTGTAGGGTAAAGACAAATTCTTCTTTAAAAAAAAATTAAGTCGTCCCAATGCATGGGAAAATTGTTTTTGGTGTTCCATATCCAAATTGAAAAAACGAAAAACTGCGCTAATTCTTCTTTAAAAAAAAAATTAAGTCGTCCCAATGGGATAATTGTTTTTGGTGTTCCATATCCAAATTGAAAAACGAAAAACTGCGCTAATGCTGTCAGTCCGACACAAGCTTGTAGTGGTGTTTGTGTTTTTATATGAGAAGGAACTTCTAAAACCTTGTCTAAAGGATGGCAATAGAGATTGGAGAAAAGAGTAGGTACCTACTTATTGCCTTGCTGGAAGGTTTGGGAAGCATGCTCAAAAACAGAATTTTATTGAAAAAAAGTGTTTTGTTTTTTTTTTCAATTCACGCAGTTAGTTATGGTTCAGCGCCTGGAGGTCGGCTATTATTTTCAGTTCCAAAATAATCAGCAAGGGTTTTCTCGCAACAATAAAATTGTACATGCAATTTTTTATTTTATTTTGCGATCACTCTTCTAGGTAAGACATTTTAATGAAATGAATGAAATTATTAAAAATTATGAAACTATTTTATGAGCATTGCTATAGCTAAGTACAGTAAAATCTATAACTTATATGTTTTCGTTGAATGGGTATTTACTTATGCGTTTCTATTTGCATGTAAAAATGTATTGTTTTTAATGTAGGTTTATTGATTGGTCTGTCTGGTCCATAGAGCAAGAAAGCCGGCCGGGGGGAGACGGCTGCCGATCGCTGTTCTGTGCTCAGGAAAGATGAACAGAGTAGGAAGGTAGGTAGGTAACTACTAGGTCGCACTAGCAAACCTACTTATTCGTAACATGAAACATAATATACTTAATTTTATTCGAGATTTTATTTAAATTTATTCATTTCCTGATTATCATTATTCAGATAGACGTAGGTACATATGTATGTAGGTAGGTAGGTGTATGGAGGTACCTACATAATTATGTGGTTTTTGATTTTATTTGACAAATTGTTATTGCATTTTTATTTTGGGAATTAATAATAACTTATTTAATTGTGATCACAAACTTGATCAACGTTGTGTTATCTTCTAAATGTATGTACCTAGGTAGTTTAGTCACAGAATAGATACGTTTGGTTTAGTTATATTGAGATGGCCTATCGCTTGCTTACCATAACAATAACACAGAGTGATACAACTAGGTAGGTATAATAAACAATTACCTTATTGTTATATTTTGACAAACTTAAGCGTAACTTGTTACCTAAAGAGAATATATGGATTGATTGATTGTAGGTAGTTAAGTGCCTACCTACCTAGCTACGTGTGTAATGTAGGTCTCCATCTATCTTTTATTATCTAACTTACATTAGGATAGGTGCGATGCGAATGCAGTTACACCTCCAACAAAGAGTTACACTCATTCAGAAATCACTGATCTTCCTTCTCTTCTCTTATTTCTCTTTTTCTTCTTCTATCGTTGAATCGATTTAAAGTGCAGTTTTAATAATGGAATCTGGCACATCTCGGGATGGTTATAGGATTAGTACCTACCTATCATCGAGATACCTATTTCTCCAAGGAGTAAGCAGTGAACGATAACCTTGCGCGAGGTGTGCGAAAAAAAAAATTTCGATAATAATAATATACGCTGGCTAAAGTGTAATTTTGAAGTTTAAATAACGTTTAAATATTAATTATTCGAATATAACTTTGAAGAAAAAAAAAATACATAAGTTCAAAATCATGTTAAGACGGTCACAGTACACCTATAGGTACAGGTTGTTGAATCAGTAACTAAGCAAATACCTACTACCAATTTAATAATTTATTGCATAAATACTTACATAAAACTTTTCAGTTGATTCCGCGCTATGCACGAGGAATCATGAAGTGCAGACGACCTGCTACCAAGCTGTGACGCGTCTCAGTTCAATGCGAACATCTCCGGCCACCGAATTGTTAAGAAAGGTAACAAACAAGACAAAAACAAAACCGGTGAGCGCTCACCATAAAACATCACATTTCGCACAATAGATGCACCTACACAAACATAATAAAACAGAGCGCAATCCAGTGTGCATCAAGTTCGCGGGAGGAAACCTCGGTAACGTCACGTGCACGTTATCACAACCACAAAATAATAACAAAACAACGTCAATCTTTGCAATCGCTGAATATCGCGCACGATAGATGAACACAACACACGAGAAGACTACACGAGGGCGAAATCTTCACGCGCCGCGGAACAACGTGCGCAGGACGCGAGCTGCCGAACAACTGACTGCCGCTCGCTGGCTGGCTGACGGACGACTGACTGGCTGAACGAACTGGCGCGCGCGCGCTCGCTCGCTCGCCTTCGCCGGTCAGTCGCAGTCGGTCGTCGGCTGGCTGAATGGGTGGACTGACTGACTGACTGACTGCCCTGACTGGCTCTGTCTGAGAGCGAGAACGACCGACCGATCGGACGAAAACTAACGAAACAATAAAAAAAAAAGCCGCCAGGTGCGAGTTGGACTCGCGCCCCGAGGAGGGTTCCGTACCATCACACAATATAATTTTGTATTATGTATGTACAAAAACAATTATTAATTAGTTATCACGAAATTATTAGTCATACTTATGCATAACTTGCTTATGTATGACTAATAATTTCTTAAAAAGCTTGCAGACTTTAGTATTTCGTATTAATTTCAATTTGATATCTTGATCTGATTCTGAGAAAAAGGGTATTGATCTTGACATACAAAAGAAAACAAACATTTTTAAATGTCAAATAAATAACTAAAAATTTGCAATTTTCGGATTTTATTTACTTGTACTGTAAGACCTTGCTTCTGACTAAATTAAAAAAAAAAGGTCTTGACAGACAGACAGACAGACAGACGGACGGACGGACCGACGGACGGACAGACAGACAGACGGACTCCAAAGTGATCCTATAAGGGTTCCCTTTTTTCCTCCAGGGTTCTCATTCCCTTTGAGGTACGGAACCCTAAAAATTAGGAAGACGTGATTTATGTATGCCTGATGCACACTCGAAAAATTCAAGAAGCTCTCAGCGGTACTGTAACTCCAGGACTGTAGGTACTATAAGAAGTCTAACCGCAAATCACGATCCATATTTATAAGGATAACTTAGTGATACCATTGTACCTCGCATTGTGCTTCATAATTCCTATGAAGCACAATTCAAATGTTATCATAGGAATTATAAAGCATAATCCACTTTCTATGATCGCAATCGTTAAAAATTTACCTACTTAATCTATATTACCTATCTCTCGACCTATCTAATAGTACCTACCAATCAATGTATGCAAGCTTAGAATTTAGAATCACGATTCATTCGTGTATGACGGACGCGCAAAGGTGGTGATGCATGACAAAATAGAATAAGCTTCAATGCATTGTAATTTGTCATCGGTGTGAAAATCAAACATTTCGCGACAATAAAGCGATTCGTTTGCCATGAACGCGGACTCATCCAGCTAGGCATCTGCGCTCAACGGAACTACTTCCGCTTTATTGTATGTAACAGAGTGGTCGATTTGATTTATGAATTTAGGTTATTTTTAATGTGTTAGAAAAACATCTGTAATTTTTATAATGTTGTATCTTCGTTCCTCCCTGTGTTGAACGAACACTTGAATGAAGATTTTTTTGACGTGAATACGTCTTTAAATTTGCTACCATAGTGGCAGCTAATCCAGAAAACTGATGATAACAAAATCGGGGGATACAGTTTGGTGTTGCAGCTTCATATCTAACATCTACATCCAAAATTTTATTACACCACTCGATAGCTAAAGGATCAAAGAATTCGTTACGTAATACGCTCTAGGAAAATATTACCCGTTACGTACACGTATTCACGTAAAACACACGGCCGTGTCATAGTAAAAAGTTAAATTACAAATTTAAAAAACCCCCGACTCTTAAAAAGTCAAAAATAATTCCCGTTTACTTACTTAAAGGAGTCGGTAGACCGCTAAGTAAATTCCCGCGCAACTTTTGAGTCTTTATATTTAATTTACTTAGCGGTCCCCCGACTCCTTTAAGTAAGTAAACGGGAATTATTTTTGACTTTTTAAGAGTCGGGGGTTTTTTAAATTTGTAATTTAACTTTTATTTCAAGCTTTTTAAAAAAAACCGCATGCAAATCGGTCCACTTTTGAAGATAATAATTTTTTTTATTACTTAATTACTTAATTACTTGATTACAAACATAGCTAAGAACCATCCCGATTAAACAGGCTTCCTAATAAAAAAAACCGCATCCAAATCGGTCCATCCGTTTGGGAGCTACGATGCCACAGACAGACACACACACACACACACACACACACACACACACGTCAAACTTATAACACCCCTCCGTTTTTTTCGTCGGGGGTTAAAAATGAGACGAGTAAGATAACTGGAGCCAATTTTTAAAATAACTACCTACGCTGCGCCGAGCCACCAGGGATGTCACAACTCACAACACTAACACAATTGACAGGTAGTGAGCATTATGGTGGAAATGCAATTCCAGAGAGAGAGATAGAGAGAGAGAGAGAGATAGAAAAAGATATAAAAAGAGAGGGAGAGATAGAAAGAGAGAGAGAGAGATAGAAAGAGAGAGAGATAGAGAAAGAGACAGAGATAGAAAGAGAGACAGAGATAGAAATAGAGACAGAGATAGAGAGAGAGACAGAGAGAGAGACAGAGACAGAGATAGAGAGAGAGAAAGATAGAGAGAGAGAAAGAGTGAGAGAGAGAAAGAGTGAGAGAGAGAGAAAGACTGAGAGAGAGAGAAAGAGTGAGAGAGAGAGAAAGAGTGAGAGAGAGAGAGAAAGAGTGAGAGAGAAAGAGTGAGAGAGAGAGAAAGAGTGAGAGAGAGAAAGAGTGAGAGAGAGAGAGAAAGAGTGAGAGAGAGAGAGTGAGAGAGAGAGAAAGAGTGAGAGAGAGAGAGAAAGAGTGAGAGAGAGAGAGAAAGAGTGAGAGAGAGAGAAAGAGTGAGAGAGAGAGAGAAAGAGTGAGAGAGAGAGAGAAAGAGTGAGAGAGAGAGAAAGAGAGAGAGAGAGAAAGAGTGAGAGAGAGAGAAAGAGTGAGAGAGAGAGAGAAAGAGTGAGAGAGTGAGAGAGTGAGAGAGTAAGAGAGTGAGAGAGTGAGAGAGTGAGAGAGAGAGCGAGAGAGAGAGCGAGAGGGAGAGAGAGAGAGCGAGAGCGAGAGCGAGAGCGAGAGCGAGAGCGAGAGAGAGAGAGTCAATAAAAAACACGCACTGCTGTTACCCCGACTGCCACGCATCCTGGCAGTCGGGGTAAGCAGAGTAATCGGTGTTGTGCTGCACGACCTCTGGTAAATTACAGCACAACACCGACCACCAAGTTCCGCAAAGCATTCCAACAAGATTCAACCGATCGAGCAGCAAGTACGGCACAAAGACCCACCTCGGTGGAAGTACCGTGCCAAGGTGAGAGGTGGTGAGTCTGTCGCCCTTTAGCACGGCATCGGCATCTCGTTCTTATCCCTTAGTCGCCTGTTACGACATGTACGGGGAGAGATGCAGTGGGGCTATTCTTTTTAAGTACCGGCCCCACATGGTAAAATATAACAGAACAAAAATAAAAAATAAAAAAAAATTATGTTAAATTTAGTAGAACGGACAGACATGCATTTGTTACGGAACCCTTCATTCATTTTTGCAGAATTTAGTAGAATGGACAGACATAAACGTGTTACGGAACCCGTAACACGTTAATAGTATTTATTATAAAATAACATAATAAACATAATAAATAACATAAAAGTATTTATTATAAAATAACCGGTTGGAGGACCTTGGTTGAAAATTGTAAAATTTAGTAGAACGGACAGACATGCATTCGTTACGGAACCCTACATGCATTTTGAAATAAATGTTAAATTTAGTAGAACGGACAGACATGCATTCGTTACGGAACCCTACATTAATTTTGAAATAAATGTTAAATTTTGTAGAACGGACAGACATGCATTTGTTACGGAACCCTACATTCATTTTGAAATAAATGCCAAGCGCCGATAAAGATTTCACTTCAAAAATCGAGTGCTGGGCGACCATTACTGACTACTCGCGAGGGAAGGTGAGAATGCATGTAGTGGTTGTGTACAGACAGCGTGCGCAGGCGCGCGCTTGTGTGAGTGCGAAATCGGCGCGTTTGTATGAAGACGGCTAACTTGTGTGGTTTAACTATGGCCGTGTCCACGACACAGCCACACCTCGATTTTTTTATAGGCTAGTTAGTACTAAAGCTCGTATGTTCTCGCTCTATATTTCTTCACAAGATACATAGATTGAATGCCAACACAATTTTTTTCTCTTCATTTTCGGCTTTGCCTCTAGTGAAGAAATTTGAATTCAGTTTCAAATAAAATACATAATTTTGAGTTTTCAATTTGGCACTTCGTCTTCAAGTTGAGGGTATCTTTATACGCTATGCTTCGATCACACCTAAAACTTAAGTTTTAGGTGTGATCGAGGACGCTATGTCTATATAATATACTCACCTGTGATGAACATTACCAAGTCTGCATTTAATTTGTGTTTTAGTGAGAACATCTATGTAAGTACCTACGTACCTGGCTACCTGGCACATCAATAGGTAAGCTAGACAGGACAGCCCGCCAACAGTCCGCAAATCTGCTGGCTGGTATCTCACTGAGGGTGGTTTCGCGACGAGAGGTGAATTTGGCTTTGTCGACTACATCTTTGGCCTTCTTTTTTTATTTAAATAGCATCAATCGGGCATTTGTGAGAAGATGTCGAGCTAGCATTCGTGCAGGTTGTAAACAATTTGAACATCTACTCGTACGTTAACAGGTTAATAAAGACCAATTACTTCAAGTGTTTATTTTATTCCAATTCGTAGTCGGTAGAACAGTTATCAAATTCCGACGTCTTTTTGCAGGTTAAATAACAATATCTCATAAACTATTCGGCAAATCGGTAAGTGATGTACCATTTTAAAAAATACATTAGATGGGCGTATTTTTGTTGCATAATGCCACTTTAGTGTAGTAATTTTTTTTTTCACCGCGAAGGGCCAAACTCAAGGGATGAGGCTGAAAATTTTTTAACATGTGGCTCTTAAGTCGTTTTTCAGCTAAACAGGATTAAACATGAAAAAATAAGTTATACCGTGTGAAAGCCTTACTTTTCAGGAATATTTCACAAAAACTAGATTTAAGAAAATCTTACATTTGTACTTGTGGCATTTAAAAAAATGAGCTGAGGGAGAAAATTTTGGATTTTTAGAAAAATGACAATATCTCAAAAACTAAGCCATTTTTACTAAACCTAAAATTAGATATTCTGAGAGGTAATTAGCAGCCCTATCTCCTGTTAAAGGATTATCGTCGGTTTCTGGGTGTAAAAAAATATATATACAGGATGTTCGGCACATGGACCGACAAAATTTTTTTGTAGGTAAGTGGGGTCATTTGCAACGTTTTGGCCCATCATACCTTTTGTCAGATGTCACGTGGTATAAAGATACGATTTTTTTTCTTTATTTTTGAAAATTACCAAAATCCCAGCTTAAACCCTTGTAACTTTTTTGTTTATGATTGTACCAGAACGAAATAAACTTTATTAAATTTTACGATGTATCCTTGTTTTAGAAAAAAATATAATTTCATGAAGTTAATACCATGAAAAGGTTTTATGACCTCCGAAAGTCCCGAGAACGAGTAAAAATGGGACAGAATCTTAATTTCTTAATTCATTTAAAAAAAAAACGACAGCTGTTGCGCGCTTCATTTTCTTTTAAAAAGTTCGCTAGTTTACGCCCTTTCCAACGGTATACCACATGTCAGACAAATAATTCACTATGTGGTCAAAATTAGGCACAGAGACAGAACAGAACGACTAAATATTCTAAATTTGAAAATGCTCCCGAAAAAGCTCTCAATACGGGAAGCGAGTGCTCATGTTGTCGTTCTGTTTTGTCTCTGTGCCCAATTTATATTATATCTTAAAAAGTGGACCGATTTGCCTGCGGTTTTTTTTAAAAAGCTTGAAATTAAAGTTAAATTATAAATTTAAAAAGACTCCGACCCTTAAAAAGTAAAAAATAATTTCCGCTTACTCACTTAAAGAAGTCGGGGGACTGCCAAGTACGGGGGCGGTCGGCGCGGCGACGGCGCGGCGCGGAGGTGGTGGTGGTGGGACCACACGCCGCTGCGCCGCGCCGCCGCGCCGCCTCTACAGTGTGTAGTGTAGAGTCTACACTACAAGTAACCCAGTGGCGGGCCTCTCATACAAGCCAAAAAGCCCGGCTTGCCCTAGGTCGATCAAACAAAGCTCGAAAGCAAATCGAAAACGAAAACAGTCGATAGTACCTACTTCAATTTCATTTTAAATATCGCGCCACGTGCCATTCGCGCGCGCCCAAGGTCATTGAGTCGACGACGCGGCGCGGGGACTTCGTCGTTCGTAAGTATCATTCGGAATTGCTCGTGAACTCTCGCCTCGATGCGATGGATGAAATTAGTCAAATACGAGCGTACATTAGTCATCTCGCTTGTTCCCGCTGTTATTCTAGCATAATTTTATTTCCTTCTCGTTCTCGAGTACCATACAATTTTTAGCCTAAAGACACCCATAGCACAGAATAGAAATAATAATATATGAGTATGTATAGCGATTAGTTTGAGGAAATATGCTAAGACTAATTCGTTCCGTAGTGCGAAAGCGTACTCAGTATTAGTGCTATCTCAGTTTTTCAATAGAAGAACGCCAAAGACGTGTCTACTGATGTCTAATGTAGGCGTAGAAGTTTGAAGTGATTGATCGGAGGATTGCGAGGATGTTTGTTAATAAGAAAAAAATTCTCATATCTGTGGTCATTGTCAGTTCGTGTTGTATGTGCGCGCGCGTGTTGTGCTTGTGAATATTCGCTGTTTTGTTCGTAAATACAGAAAAATGAACCGGTAAGTGATGTTTTTTCTCTTTTTCATTATATTCCGGACCTATTGAGTACATTTGTTTGTACTGAGTTGAGATGCATTTTACGTAAAAAATCGAAGAAAAGTCCTACTCCATACTGACAATTTTTTCGTGTTTGTTGTTGTCAAAGCTTGTTTCTCAAAATAAATCGGTTTATTGGAGAAAGTGAGGTGACAGAAATGTTCCTTAGTTCTTCTAGTTGAATAATATATGCCGTTTAGTGCTTGCATGTCGTAAATTTACGAGAAATAAGCCATTTTTGTGACCTAGGTTTCGCCATAGAAACTTTGTTTGAGTCAGTGTCGTAATTTATTTCTAGTTCTGCCTAAATTCGTGTTTTGAGGTAGAAAGTGTCTCAAGATGAGTAGATAAAATTATCTATCCAACCATGTGCTTTCCATATATCCAACACACATATTTACGTAATGAATAGCCCAAATGTTGCAATGGCTTGTGAGTGCGAAAATGTAGTTTTTGACAAAAAAAAATTTGTGAATTCAAGATTTTATTGTGTGCCACACACGAGCGGCTGATACACCAGAAAGGTAGGATTGGTTTGTATATGTATTCCTTTTTATGACAAAAATACTATATTACCAATTTGCGTTCGTGATAAATTTATAAAAATATAAAATCAGAGAGAGGTCGCAATTTTCACATAACACAACTTTACATAATAATTTTGTTACCCAGAATATGTAATATACATAAAAAAAAGCCTTTATAGCTAGAATATTTATCTGTAAATACAATCCATTCGTTATTTCATAAAGTTTCATGGAAAAATCTTTCAAAATGATTTTTTTTCTAACACCTTCACCTACGCCAGGTGGGCGGGCGCCACCTGGTGTACACCTGGTGTAGGCGAAGGATTCTTTTGTTTTATGCTCCCAAAGTTGAAGGGCTAAGAAATAATAAACTTTGTTTAGTTATATTATATCCATGGCGGGTGGCGGCGGCGGGCGGGACGTCGGACGTCGGCTCTCTCTTCGTTCTCTCTCTGGCATGCTATGATATGTATGATATGTGTTGATAAGTCACAATAATTCTATCAACCATAATATGCCTCCAGTGTGCTATTGATAATTAATTATTAACAAGAGTCTTCATAGTAACTGCACTGCACTGCAGTTGGTTTGCATAGATTTTTTAATTACCATTTTCTATAAAATTGTGATACAAGCATGTTTATTTCATTTACTGACTGACAGAATAGTCATATATTATATTTTGTATGAAATATTTGGCTTCGGCTTGCTCTACGATCTGACCCTAGGCCCGCCACTGAAGTAACCTAAGCGTTGGCGATGGGACTGGGGCTGGAGAGTCTGGAAAACTGGTAAAAATATGCAGACGTCGCGAAATAAAAATGACAAATGCGATCAACGGATCGGCTGTATTCGACCGTAATGGCACTCCACGACTCCACAAGTTAATGTAGAAGGGAATCAAAGAAACTCTCGACTATTGTCTAAAATCAGTTACAATGGAGCGAGCCGAGCATTATGGTCCTCGAGAGCTCGGCACACTTTTTCTCTTTAGCCTTTTATTCCATCTCAGCTTTTCATCTCGACGACGACGCCTCGTCTTTCGTCGTCTCCTATTACGTCGGGAAAAATCTCACCCGAATTAATATTCGAGCAAGTGGGTAACGAGAAGCGGTCGGCGCGGCGCAGCGGCCCCGGTCGGTCGACGACGTCTAGTCGCCGGGCCGAGTGCTCCTACCGGATCTTAATGAAGCGCTAAAGAATCCTCGGTGAACAGTTTGTCGGATCACGATGCCTCTCCCGCCCCACCACCACCGCCGTCGGAGACTCGTGCTCGAGGAGTACTGTCAGCTATAGCGGCGGTCCCTCGCGCTCGAATGCAGAACCGTCCCTTTATTCTGCATCCGGTGCACATGAATTGACAATTATTGAGCTCGGCTCGCTCGCATTGTGCCTCCGCTCCACTCCGAGTCTCCGACACAGCGGAATCGGAAAGAAACGCGTCGCTATTATTATCGATCTTTATCTCGGCATGCGGGTCGCGCCACCACCGCACCGCCTCCGCCGCCGCCGTATAAATTCGACATGCATTATTTATATGCGAGGGGAGGCCGCCGCTTATTGAAATTGTATGAAACAAATATCGTAGGTTAGTGAATGTCGGAGTTTATCGCGGTCTGGGATCGTTAAGTAGTCCGATCGCCCCGGCATTCGTGTTTCCATTTGTTCGGCTCGCGCTCGACGCTATTTACTTCATATCGACAGGCTCATTCCGACGATTGCCCCCAAAGTCAACGTCGCGCCTCGCCGTCGGCGGCGTCGCGTAGAGAGTAGAGCAAGAAGACAACGCACCGAAATTAACTCAAGTGATGCCCACTTGTACTGTAAATACAATGTAATAGGAAATAAATAACTTCAATTGTGTAGGTTAATACTATCTCGACTCGATGTGTGCATCGATTGTTCCAGAGCGCAGCTTAATTCGAAGGAGTTCGATCACTGTGCCCCGCAGTGTCCATTAGCTCGTGTAGGAGCAGCAAAACATTTCTATTAAACTCTAAATCAAACGGAATAGCGACCGGAGTCGACAGTCCGAATGGTTTCCAAATGGAGTAAAAAACTAAGAAATCGCGCTCTAAATCCAATAGCAGCGGAGTTCGCGAACAATTCATTCGGGTCGGAGGGGGGAGGAGGTATGTGGAGCTATTTTGAGTGTAAAGAGAGTGGTGGAGTCATTGTGTATTGGCATGTTGCCCTTCTGCTGAGGAGGGAGGCGGTGCGGTGTTCAGCGCGCGGCGTTCCTCCGGCGCCGCCGCCCGCGAACAATGTCTGAGTGAGCTGAGAAGTTGCGAGCGCCTATGGAACATGGAAGCCAAGATCGAATCGGAGGAATACATATAACTAGCAGTTCTGTTGTAGTGCAGAGCGGAGGCGGGTACCGCGGCGCGGTCGCGCTCTACACTAGAACCTAGAACGACTTCGCGCATGCTGCAACGGAAAGTTTCTCGTGTGAATATCTGCATATCCACGTAATGCGCGCTTGTATTATGTGTTTGCGAAGTTCGCACTCCGGCTTAACATATTTAGCGGGAAACTTGTTTTAATAAAACATTTATGATAATGGGAATGCGCTAGGGTAGCCTTCGGAGCATTGCCAGACTCCTAGCACGGAGCAAAGAGAACAATGACAAAAAAGTAAAATATTCAAAACGTTTGCAACGATATTATCTAGCTAAGCTGTAAGTACCATAATATCGCGATGCATTTTATACGACAAAGTGAGAATGCGATGCCATACCAAACAAAATTATTAACTGCAAAGTAAACTCGTCGCCGCAGTGCTGATAACCCGCGATTTGAAGACCCGTGGATTGTAGCAATAGGGAAATACATTCCCCGGGAGCCCGTTCCACACCTTTGCAGTGCGACAAAAGAAGATTTAGAGAATCATGCAATTCGAAGAAATCTTTTGTCGTATACTTACAAAGGGGTGTTCCGCGAGAGAATGGCGGGTTTGGCGAAGGTAAACAGGATGAGGAGGGATGAGGAAAGCGAGCTCATCAGAGCGGCAGCCATAGTTAGTACCGGTAAAACAGGCTCAATGATCCAATGATGCGTCTGTGCTTCAGTGGTTGAAGCTGATTCGCGAGTATAGAGCCGGCAATGAGACGAATGGCTCATCGCTGAATGGAATCCAACTTAAATAATGCACTCAGGAACCCAGAAACCCTCCCAAACATGACTGCAATATTCCGTCACCGGTCTTACTTACGCTTTATAAAGTGTAAGCAGCTGGATCGGCGTGAAAAATCGCCGACTTCAGTATAGGATCCCTAATTTTCGGGACGCTGGTTTCGGCTTGTACTCTATGAGCGATCGAAATCCAATGACCCTGGACACCTCCAATCTCCATACCCAGAACGCTCAGACAGGAAACAGAAACTTATAAAGTCAAGACAATGCGCCGTCTACCCAGAATCGCTCGAATATGAATATCCCACCCAGAGAGCCCAGTTATAGAGCGTAAGTAAAGCTCAATGGACGAATACGGTGGTATTACCCAGCGACCGCCCCGCGCGCCGGCCACTAGGCACTAGCTCATTATCTCACCGCAAACAACTTTAGAAGGCAAGTTAGAGTATTATCTGCAGGACGTGTTAACAAGATAATGTTTTAAGAAGTGGAAGTATTTGTTCACGGCGAAGGCTTTGTGCTTTTGTTTCGGGTCTCAATATACGTATCTATATGAATGTATTTGTCCAGCGTCCCTACCCGGGCCGGAGCGGCGCGCCGCTCCGGCGGCAGCGCGGCGGCCGGGTGCGGACGAAGCTCGCTCCCCCCGCCGCGCCGCCGCGGTCGCCTACAGACAGCGCGTCTCAATGCCAGGTAACTTCTCTCCCCTTTCAAGCGGTGATTTATTTGTGAATACGAGCGTAATTTGAAAGGATCCTCTTTTTCTGTCACGGAACCAGGACAGAGACGTCGTCGGCATAGCTTTTTGTCGCTGGATTGCGGGACAGGTTTTAGTGCCAGATCGACGGCGGCGGCCGGCAGGCTGTGAACGACGTAAAAACAAATACAGGCCATGTTATGCTTCGTGTCGGAGAGAAACGTTAGATTTTGCTTCGCTCTCCAGAAGAGGAATTATTTTTATTATAAAAAACATTCTAAAATAAACAAAAAACAATATCGGTACCTACTCTAATGTGTACGCGAAAGCACATCTACAAACAGAATGCTACAAAGCAGTTCAAAATCGTGCAGAGCTTGAGACAAAAAGGTGGAAGGGTGTGTTGAAGGGGACGACCCCTTTAAAAGTAAAATGAAAGTTGAAGGATTTACCGGCGCAGCCACGTGCGCAATTGAAAACATATTACACCTAGACGCGGTTGATGTAGTGGCAGCCGCTTTGTGCTGCGAGCGCAAATTGAAAGCTCCGAGAGTGTATGTACATCCGTTGGCGATGCTTTTAAAGGAATCGAATTAAAAGGATATGAAGTAAAATGTAGTATTGTTCGACAGAGTGGTTCTTTAACAAAATAGGCACACACAAACCTTAACAGCCTTAAGTACCTACCTACATTATTTCAGGTAAAATCTCCTTTGTATTCCTACTGTGATCAGTCTCTCCCGAAATATCCCAAAATCCGGTTTTCTTCGAAGAGCGTTGAAGGATCGCCTTGTTGAGGTGTATTTTGCTAATACGAAATAATTTTGTTAAACATATTTTTTACCGAGAATAGTATTTTTTTTAATAGGTAGGTCGTAGACGGAAAAAATAATATTTTTATGATCGAAGAGGTAGCCATGTAGAGTATAGTAAACGTTAGATTAACTTGAAAATACAGGATTGTAGGTACGCAACAATGCTTTCACTTAAGTCCGCTTTTGCACCTCATATAAATGTTATATTGTGCTTATTTCTGTAAAATGTTTTTGGAGTAGGTAATACAGTATTTTCTATCTATCTAATGTGTTGATTTAATTAACGGATTTACGTCAAAGCGAACCGATTCAGTTCTGAAGCCCTTATGTGCCAGCGATCCATTCGCCGAGCGCCGGGTAAGCGATGTATTCAATCTGTGTAGATACGCGAAACAATAAATGTTCGACAAGCGTTAATAATTAGCCGCGTACTGACTGAGCGAGCAGCCTTACGAGGCCGACTCGCGAAGCAAATGCTCGCTCGGTCAGTACGCGCCTCGTCCGAGGCAGGCAAGCGTACGCGCGGCCTCGCCCGAATACTGTCGCGCCGAGGCCGATCCGGACGGTGTAGGTTTTTTGTCGTGCTCAAGGGTGCCTCAGTCAGTCCATCCATTTGCCGCGCCCACTCAGGACGAAGGCTGTGTGCCTCGCTCGTACACGACATGGATGGATAAGGAGCTTTTGTAGCTGTGCTTGAAACTTATCCAGCTTTATAGGAACTACAGACTCTTTGGAACGAGCGATGTCCATAATACCCAAACAGGGTTTGTAAGTCGATGAATCAGTAAAAAAGCAGTAGCTGCGACGGCGGCGATGTGCACGCGCGGTCTCATCTCGACATCTCGCATTCAACTGAGAGAAGCGAGAGATGCATGCATGGGAGTGACCAGATTAAATTTTATGAAAATACCGTTGCCACCTTGAAAAAATACTAAAATATACTTTCTATGACAGGTCAAATATACCAATAAAAATACCGATTTTCATAAAATGTTTTACTCATCATCATCATTATAAATGTTCGAATTTTACTTCAACATTATTTTCGAAGGATTAAAATTTATACAATATCCTTCATCTTGCTTTGTTTTTAAAACTGCCGATACATTTTTATTGTTAGATCTGTTTCTTTGCTCGGTTTTAAATTTATCTTTGAGAATATGCGCTCGCATGCAGCTTTGGACACGGGTATAATTAATAACAAAGATTTACTAAATTAGCTATATTTTATATTTTTAAATTTCCATCACTGTTAGAATTTTTTCCAACTTCCACCCAAAATTGCTCACAAGAAAGGGTGAGCCAGTACTTGAGGATTGTAACAAATGATTTACTTTGCGATCAAGTTTTAGGGCTCTCGATAATCGATAATAACAAAGGATCGGGATTCGGGAACCTACCTGTGTTGCTCTATGACCACGCAAAGTGAAAAAAAATTCGGGAAATTCCCTCCCATAATGCCGATGTTCGCGGCAGAAGATAGAAGCGAAGTTCGTGGGGACGATTGCGTCCAGTTTTTACCATGAAAATGTAATTTTATGCTAAATATACCAAAAAATACTAACTTTCAGTAATATACCTATAAAAATACTGATGGTCAAAAAAATCGTCAAAATATACTGAAATAGTATTAAAATACTGAATCTGGTCACACTGGAGAGATGTTCGGACTCGGACGGGTTATGGCTCGGCTTGCCGTACGCGGCAGCCTTGCAACATTGGTTTTGTAGCGCGGCAGCCTCGCGCGGCAAATAGTCGCGCGACATACCGCCGAGGCAGCCTCCCATGGCTGCTCGCTCGGTCAGTACCCGGCTATTGATTTGCAAGGGTATATGAGTTGGGTAGACTGTCTAGGTACATATCTAGTGTATATGTTCCCGCGGCTTCGCTTCTTGGCAATTTCCTATAACTATATCCTTAGATGTGCCAGAAATCGTGATCGAAAACCAGATGAAATGGATCTCTACAGCGAACGTAGAATCGACGACGGCGGCGCACCGGTTCGCTGTTACATATTTTCCGCTATATGTAGAGTTCATGCGACAATTAAAAAAATGTTCGAGAATCATTGATGTAACGATAAAGTTTACATTACTTTTTTTTTCATTTTATGGCCCTACATAATAACTACGCAAAAGTTTACATAAGTATATACAGAAAATTACAAATTAAAAAAAATTCCGACACAACAACCCATAAAAATTTATAAATTTTTTTTTATGGAAGCTGACACGATTGGCTTTATCACCTACAACATCCGTGATGTCAGCCCATAACACCGGGTGAACTAGGTGCCATGTCAGTCAAGTGCTTCCCTTCGTTCGTGCCGGCTACACTGAACTGGACGGAAAACACAAACTATTTACATAGCCGTTTCGACCGACGTTTCATTCAGTGCGGTGGTACCAACCCGGGCGGGTTGAACCCTACCACCGAGTAAGGTATTTCCGCTTAGTTAATTAAAGGCGTAGGGGAACGAGTTTATTTATTTATTTAGCCATCCCCTGACATCCCGGATATAATTTTTAACTTTTTAAGGGTTGTTGATGTATCGGGGGTTTTTTAAATTTATAATAAAATTTTTGTTTCAAGCTTTTTAAGAGACGCAATTTAAACGTGTAATAATTTTGTTAGGTTAGGTTACAAGTATATAAATTAGATTTGTAATAATAAAGTTTTCCATTTTACAGCTGAGGTCCATTCACAAATTAGGAAAAGTGCTGATGATCATCGAATCACCTGACCTGATCTTCATCTAATATATCTAAGAACCATCCCGGATAAACTAGCTTTCTAATAATAAAGAAAACCGCATCCAAATTTGTCCATCCGTTTGGAAACTAAGATGCCGCAGACACACAGACAGACGGAGGCATCAAACTTATAACACCCCTCCTTTTGCGTCGGGGGTTACAAAAACAAATAACTACAAATGTACATGATCACATCACTCAAAGCACAGTCAATCGACCGAAATACCAATAGCGAGAATAGAAGGACACCTAATGCGTGGACATTGCTAGTGCCAACTGAAGCCCACCAATCATTCATTCACTTTGAAATCGAAACTGCAGAGTGATGTAGAAGCGCGATCCAATAGAACGGCATTTACACAGTCTCGGTCATCCAGTAGCCTAGTGCACTACACGAGATATAGGGTTGCAGGAAAGCACTAAGTGAAGAGAACCTGTCATTCAGTTGATTGTGTTGCACAACAGTACCACCGATTAATGTACATAATATGTAAGTTTATTATATACAAATATATATATATGCTTATTAAAGTATGTATGTAGTGTTCGTATGTAGTTTATCTATCATACATATTTCTTTACAGTCTAACACATTGCGACAAACTATTCTTGTTCGCCTGCATGTACTTCTCCCACATCCCAAAGGTTAGTTAGAATAGAATGTCTCACGGCATTAAGCTCGCCTGTTGTACCTAATTTTTATTCATTGGTGTTCAATAAAGAATATATACATACATTATATACAAGAGAAGCACACAGCAAAATCAATCAATTCGTGTAGAGTTTGCCAGGTTTGCAATAAGGAATGATCGCCTACATTTACACGACGAAGCCTTCCATATAAACTCCCGTTGGCGTGTGGGTGTCCTAAATATAAGGTCTTCGATAGAGTTTTTTTTTTCAAACCATCTTTATCGTTCGTTTAATGGAAATCGTTTTCGAGAAAATTGTAATACAGTTTTTTTGCGCTTCGTGGCTAGGGATTATTCGCTAGACACGACATGATCGGGGCCTCGCTACAGCCGCCGCCGCCGCGCCGCCGCCAGCGGCAGGTTGCTAGATTGGCGTCACGACGCGCCGTATAAGGGCTGCGACACCTAGCCGACGCTCGAGGGTGGAGTCACCGTGTCGGATTCTCATGCAAATTGAGACGCGCCGGTCGTGTCGCAGCCGCGCGTCCGCGGGCGACACGACACACGACCCGCGCGGCCCGGCCGCGATCGACTCGGGCAAACAAACACACGACGGGTAACCGTTACCGATCCACCCACCTATAGTGCATTCCTCGGTCAGAGCCTACGATTTGCTGCATATGAGATGACTGTTCCGTCATCCCATGTCACGGAAATTCAGCAAGAGTAATAAATATCTAATGTTAAGATTTTTTCATGTAATCCGAAATGGGTGGCTGAGTTAGAGGGCCCAGAGTGCATGCTCCGACCAGCCAATATCACCTCCGAGAAGGCAGGGGCAGGTGCCATACCGAAGAAATGTTCTTGCCGAAGAATTACCTTTGGGTTGCTGGCTATACCCATGCTATGCGGCTATCTTACATGCGGTACGGTGGTATAAACCCAGCCGCCTACTATTTGAGCCTACTACCGTTAGGAACTATTAAGTAATCTGTGCTACCACCTAATATGGTGCAAGGGAAGAGCGTTTCGGCCCAGAATGACCACTTCCTAAAATGAGCACTTCCCAGAAGGACCACATCCCAGAAGGAATATTCCCAGATCGTCCACTTCCCGTAAGCTCTTGGGAAGAGACGTGGAAGAAACCTATAGTTTTACAATGGTTACGAATCAGCACGAAATATTTTTCCAACAGAAAAAATATTGCTGCATGGCATGTCGGCCGGATTCGAACCCCTGAGAGCAAGAGTCCAAACCAACACCGCGCCGACCACCAGCCTCTTGACTCTGGAGTGTGCAAAGATACCTTGTTGCCCATTGCAGGTCCTCATTAATAACTCTAATGATCTGCAATGTGCTCGGTTTCGACGAAGACAGTTAAATCGATTTCGATTTCACTGTCTGCGATTGATAAAGCAATTGTAGGTTATTATACTCAAATCAAAACAAACGTGCAGTTCGCATAATAAAGTTTTATGGCTTAGTGAAGGGAATCTCCCTTCACTAAGCCATACAACTTTCTTGTGCGAGCTGCACGTTTGTTTTGATTTGAGAATAGTTATAATCACCCTAAACATACATACATTTAGAGTGCGCAGAAAGGTCAAAAGAAAGAGAACGGATCGATATGATTTGAAAGTTTGACAGTACGTTGATACTCCTTTATAGTCGTTCCTGGAAATGGGGAATAGAAAAAAGCTCACTCTCGATTCTTCTCCATACTTGATGTGTGTCGGGCGCGGTCCCGATAGTTGGTTTGACGAAGCGAGCGCGCCTTGTGTCCTGCGAGGCATCTAGTCGCGCAAACCACACAGAAAGGGCGTCCGACGCGACGGTGGACACGGTTCGCGGACGTCTCGCCGTTTCATTCAAATTTCATACAAAACGTAACGAAAATAAGTTAATATAAGTTTTGTATGAAATTGAAATGAAACGGCAAGACGGCCGCGTCCGATACTCGACTAGACTAGACTGCGACTTGAAACTTCCTCATTATTGTATGTAGAACACGTGTGGTGAAATTCTGTACCAGCACAATCAATTAATACATATTTTATAGTTATCAATGTATTGAATACATTATTTTAAAACAGCAGCATATAAAAAAATTATGACATAATTTGATAAATACGAGTATTACTACGAAAAGTATTTTACTTTCTAATTTCTTTCCCAGATCTACATCTTCAAGAGCGGCGTGAATCACCCATCAGGGCGGCATGCGGCACGGCATTTGTAACCGCCGCATACTACCCATGGGCTTCGTTAGACACCTTATGGGTGGCGCGGCGCCACATGTCACGCTTTCAATAAAAAAATATATTTTTAATTATATTTTCATTCACACCACATGTTAATTTAGGTACCCCTGATTACTTTTCCCATAATATTTTTCCCTCTAGGTACGCTGGCGAGGTGTCGAGATGGGCCGCGCCACGCCTGATGCCACGCCTCTATCTCGACATAATGCAAGTTTCGTGGCAGCTCGCCGTTGCTATACTCCGCTCAATTCATGTTTTAATTAGCGGTGATACGGTTATTATTTTAATTACAGCATTTACATTGAATGCCGCCCCTCAGATTGTGTACACTTGATACTTGATATGAACAAGCGCAATTCGTTTAGGGATCGGAGGTGGCGTTGCTCAACGCTTCATAATGTTGCATGTTTTTTAAATAACCTTCGTACTATTTCATGTACCCACCGACTTACTCGCAGTATAATGAATTAATGAATGATAAGTACGAGTATAAGCTAACCCGCCGCTCCGCTCGCGGAATTGTCGGTTTCGGACCAAAGTGAATGAGCTTTGACTCACTACACTACGGAGCAAATGTGGCGCCAAATGTACCGCGACTTCTATGGTTACGTGCAACATGTTAGAACTTGCCGCGGGACATGTTCTCAGTACACCACACCAGAAGTAGCAACAATGTTCTTGGTAGCAACAGTCCCGCGGCACCTTCCTAAACGCTGCTCTATGTTTCATGCGGCACGTAGACTCTACATAATAATATGTTGCTTGGAATGATGCGAGGGTATTTGAGTCAAAGGATTAAATGATATATTTCCTTCATGGACAGTTTTCATACTTCTAAAAGAGGTGAGATAGCTAACGTCAATTTATGCCATGTGGCCACACCGTGTAACATCGTCGTGATGAATAAACCAGCTCGTCTTAAAAAATCTTTAAAATATCTTGAGAGCGATTGTAAGTACCAGATTACGCTAGTGAAAACTGCACCGTAAACCTGTTCAGACTTCTGCCGTTTTCCAGTTTACCCGCTACAGACAGACATACAGACAAACAGACATACAGGCGTTGTATTCTATAATAGTAGATAAGATATTGCGAAGTGCCGATACTTGACACTTCTGACTCCTGTGAGCCGCAGTCCTGTCTGAGATAAGGTTACCGTGTCAACGAGTTCTTGATAATGTTGTACGCATTATTGCTTTAATAATATATAACAGTTCAACCGGCCAGACCAGATTGCTGAAGTAGCTCATTAATTGATACTTTTAATAAATATTTTTGAGATCAAGAGAGATCAAGGACAAAATAAAATAATATTGTTGATGGAATTCTCAGCACTTAAAAAATAGTTCTAAATCGTATTGTAGGCTAGATCAACGTTTCTGAAGCAGAAATAATACTGATGATGGCTTCGGGAGAAACGGTGATGGCCACACAGGCAATCGAGGTCTGGTTGGTGTGATTCTTACGTCTTCACGTATTCTTACGCCTTTACTTATTCTATACGTCTGGTAGCGGCCTTTATATTATAACTGTTGATTTCTATGAAAATGTCTCATTAGCATTACACATTATGCACGTTTATGAATATCTATACTATCTGTTACCCGCGACTCCGTCCGCGTGGATAACTGAACATGACAAATTATTTTATTTCAGAACCACATGAAAATGGCCTCTTACTGTAATCTAGATAAGTCTGAGTCTGATCATTTGTCAGCCTCGGTAGCTCAGTGGTGCGATCGGTCGACTGTTGTTCGTGATCATGAGCACGCCTGGGCGCGGTGTCAGAATTTGAATGGCTGACCGTTCGCCCATTGGAGGCTGGCTGTGGTTCGGATTGCACGTAAAACTGTGGGTGGACTAGGGTTTAACCTGCCCGGGTTGAACCACTGCACTGAATGAAAGGTCGGTCGAAACGGCTATGTAAATAGTTTGTGTTTTCCGTCCAGTTCAGTGTAGCCGGCACGACCGAAGGGAAGCACTGACGTGGCACCAAGTTCACCCGGTGTTATGGGCTGACATCACGGATGTTGTAGGTGATGTAGCCAACCGTGTCAGTTTACATAAAAAAAAGGTACATACATACAGAAAAAAATTCTAAAAATAGTCAATTTAGTTTTAGTATCAAGGTTAAACCCTACCACCTAGTGATATAAGAAGGGAGTCATATCCCTAGTACCTATGTATGTTCCTCCATAACTCTTGAACCGATCATCCGAAGTCAATGAAACTTAGTACAAGCACATTTAACTATACGGGACACAGGATATGCTAAATAAAATTCACTTCCGGTTACGCTAAGATGTGGCTCTCATACAAACCGAATTGTTACGCGCGCCGAAATAAAGGTACAGTAGGGGGCTTACTTACTTTCTTCTTTTCAAACACGAATTTCACGCGAGCGAAGCCGCTGGAAAAAGATATAAAGATTAGTAAAATGCGCAACAATGCACACAAGTGGCCTAAACTAAACGAAAGGCCGAAAAATTATTATTAGATTCAATTCAATCACTTCGGCTGCAGCTGTGCGATGTGATATAGTGCAACACGTGGCGGTGGCGCGGTCGGTGTGGTGCATAAACCTGCAAAGTTTACATTTAATTTCAATAACGACATCGACGACGATCCGACGACGTCGCTTCATGCGCTGAACTCTACTGAACTCTTTACACAGATGATGCGGGCGAGTTGATTGCCTATTTCTACCACAGATGTGCGGTAGTTATAGAATCACATTATGATTTCACTTTGGGTTCCATCAAACATAATTTGCATTACTTGTTTCACTATAGAAATTTAGAATTAATTGATATTTTGAACTATATTACCTACATACATACATACCACACTCTGTGTTCCGATAATCGTGGTAATCATAGTGATTGGTGTTGTGCCGCAAGTACTCTTGTGAATTACAGCACAGCCCCGACGATCACGTTTAGAAAAGTATTATAGCACATGGATCGAGCAGCAAGTAAGGCACGTAGACCCGCCTGCTGCATGAATCGGTGGAAGTACCGCGCCAAGGTGAGAGGTGCTAGCCTGTCGTCATTTACGGCATATTGTCCTTATCCCTTAGTCGCCTTTTACGACATATTACGTGGAGAGATGCAGTGGGGCTATTCTTAAGTACCGGCGCAGTACCGGCCCCACATGGTGCAGAACCGGTAGTTATTTGGAACTATATTCTATAGGTGTATTGAAGCATTGTTTGTCAGTGTCATGAACATGAAGAATTGTGCAATGTTAATTACATTTTGTTCAAGTTTCTAATAAATAAAAGAATAATAAAAGAAAGTAGTTACGTACCTCTGTACTTCAAGTCTAAGGTCCCGGAAAGGCGTTCTGAAAGCGAGCAGCCTGTAGTGAATTTAAGTTGATTAGTTCCGCACCCGCGTCGTGTGTGCGATTAGGCGGAGGTTTACTTAGAATTAATTTTTGATTGCTCGAGAGTGGGTGGACGGACGAGTATAGACGATCCGAGTTTCGGGACGAGGTCGCTGTTAGTTTTACCCTTGCATTAATATTTCACTTCAATTTCTAGTTTCAAATTGGAAAAACGAACGAGGTACCCTCCTTTCTTTTCCACCTACATACATCAATGCCTACATACTCCAGAGTTTGAATGGGAAACAAACTCCTGCTATTTCTACGTAAGCATACATAAATATAGCAAGTAAGGTGGTTTTGTATAAGATCTCACCAGTAACACCAAGATTGAACAGTCATCGGGCATCGGTTCACCTTTCAAGTGAACGCGCGGCGGCAGAAGGTGGCGGGCTTGCCGGGGCTCCGCCCACTAATCCGGGGCTAAACATCACACAGTCGTCGGTGCTGGGAAGTCGACGACTCCGAGTTCAGCGGCATTATTGAAAAGTTCAAGAAAATAATATTAAAACTTTCCTAATAAAGGATTTTCTCCGGGCGGCAATAAAAGCTGCGGAGCGACCGCACTCAAGTTTTTAGGGTTGGTCTCCGTCGAGGTGTAACGCTCAAGGCCGAGTCGATTGTTCGACTCGGATCCGGGGACGGCGATAAATCTGCATTTCATATTCCGAGGAAAGTTTCGGCCCCTAAATTTCCTATTGATAGACGCGGAATAGCAGAATATCCACCTCGCCCGAGTCTTCTGCCGGAATAAAGCCTCCGCGCCTCCACCGCCCCCGCCCGTCTGCCGAGTAAGCATCTCCGATACTTGGATTGGATAACTTTACGGAGATTCGAACATTTTCCAAAGTAAACTTATAGTCAATGTAGTGTAATTGTGGACAAATCGGGCGTATGAAGTGAAACGGATCCCTCGGAGGCCGGAGGTGCGCCGCGCGCGGGTCGTCGATTCTCTCGATCCCGGAGGCATCAAATTGAACGTTTGATGAGCTTAGAAAGTTTGTCGTTTTCTAAGTAGCTCATTTTGCTCGCGTGCGTAGTCGAGCGGCACCTATTAATAATGCAAAAAGTAAGGAGTCAATTTTAGCTGGAAAGGAAATCTAAAGATCCGAGAATCCGATTTCGGGTCAGTAATGATTGGCGACGTTTAATTAAACGATTAATTCAAAGTGGAAGAAATTTATGGACCTATTAATCAACAAAATGGCTTCAATTGGACTCGGAATTTGAGGTGAAACTTTATTTGGGCGTCATTAATTTATAAGAAACCAGCAGCCTTACGAATGCGGTCAAACGCGGGAACTTTTTAACGTTTTTACGCAATAACGCTGTAATAAAAGTGTAATCAGTTTTACTCATTCAATGCAAATGTGAGATGTCTATCTTGCCAGTTGCCTATTGAGTTTCTTATCTTACTCATAATGGATTAAATGTCAAAAGGTTTCGTTAAGTGAAACCGTCGCAAACGGCCGTCGTCGGCGGCACGGCGGCGCCGCGGGGGAGCGGCGCGGTGGGGCGGGGCGGAGCGGCGCGGTGGGGCGGGGCGGGGCGGGGTCCAGTCCAGTGTCCCTGCTCGTGGTGTGATGGATGACGCAATGGATTCTAAGTCTCAAAGTCTCAACCCACAATGAGTCGCTCAACTCTAGTCTCAAACCTGAGTCTCAAACCTATCCATGTAATGCAACTGTAAATGTACGTGTCTGTAGGTACATTGACTATGTATGTATGTATTTGCAGAATGTATTAAGACGGTTTTTTGATTGTTTGTCTGTTTGTGAGCATCGCGTAAAAACTACTGACAGGATAAAAATTTTCAGAAAAATATAAAGCTTAACGTACCCAACACTTGGCGTCGGCAGAGACGGGGCTTCGGCGGACTTTTCAGAAATAAATTTTTTGTAGGTTTTCTGATTATTAATTTTAGATTAGTTTTAGTGTATTAGTGTATAGTTGTATTTTTTGTGGTTTTGTCAAGTTCTGATTGTAGGATCCATGAGAAAGTTTAAAATATATATTTAGAAATATGTTTAAAACTTGAAATATTTTTGCTTAACTTGAAAAAACTTGTAGGCTAATATGACACAATCATAATATGAACTGAGCAGTGGGGTCGGACTAACTGTCCTATGAAATAACACTGTCTGACTAAACATTTCAGATACCCAAGCGTTTTAATCAAGAACACAACTCAGTTTCTCTCAGAAAAATCAAATAATTTATATCATCATCATCATCATCAGCCTGTATCGGCCCACTGCTGGACATAGGCCTCTCCCAAGGCACGCCACCACACGCGGTCATCCGCTCTTCTCATCCATCCACTCCCGGCTACCTTTCTTAGGTCATCTGTCCTCTAGCCGGGGGGCGTCCCACGCTTCGTTTGCTTGTACGTGCCCTCCATTTGAGCACCCGTCTACCCTTTAATTAATAATTTATATGATTTAGCTAAATAGTGAAATATTGGAGTTCGCAGTCTCATTACTTGTATAGTTTGTCCGCAACAAAAAGAACATGCGGCAGCGAACAAAGACCGAAATGAAATCCAAAGCAATGAATTATGTCGAAGTTCTGCTTGAAGAGAAGAATGAGCTCTCTACCGACAGAGTGGAGCAGAACTATTCAAAATCCAATAATAAAGTCATTTGCCAACTCGGAAGAAATGTTTTGTTACTTATCGCAATCGACGCGATATAATTCAGTCGGCGGGCAGAAGCAATTAAATGGTTTTTTTTCTATTCGTTTTGCGCTGTTTCGCCTATATTTTATTTCGGTCCTTGCCGGAGTAGTAGAAACCGCTCGACGCTTCCAAATGGATTTTCCATAATTGGTTGCGGCGGCGCCGTAAAGCGACTGCCGCCTGATATTTCAGTGAGAATAATAATATTATGATCGGGCGTTTTTAGTCGGGAGCTGATGAATTATTTATATAAGTAATGGGCCGACGTAATTGTGTGACGGAGGCGGCGGCGACGGAGATGTGGGGGTGGGGAAGGCGGCAGTAGAGACGTAGTGAGTAGAGATGTAGGAGCAGGGGGGGGGGGGGGGGGAGGGTGCTGGCGGCGAGGCGGGGAGGCCGGCTGTTGCTCCGAGAGACAGCGCGAGCTGTCGCTCGGCGGCGGCGGCGGGCGGCGGAGCTGGGCGGGCGGCGAAGCTGGGCGGGCGGCTCCGCGGAGCCGAGGCCATACGCGGGGGGACGTACGGTCAGGTTGTGGTGGTGGCGGCGGCGGCACGGCGGCTACTACTTACAGAAGAACCTTTCTAGAATTAGATTTTTTTCTCCATAAAAATAATATTTTACATACATACATATCACACACGCTGAATCCCGAAAATCGGGGTAAGCAGAGTAATCGGTGTTGTGCTGCAAGAACTCTGGTAAATTACAGCACAGCACCGACCACCACGTTTCGCAAAGTATTCGAACAAGATTCAATCGAACAAGCAGCAAGTAAGGCACGAAGACCCACCTGCTGCATGACTCGGTGGAAGTACCATGCCAAGGTGAGATGTATATAAATAATATTTTATTTCCATAAAATAAGAAATGTCCAATGTTTTACTTATGTCTCAAAATTAACGAAGCTGTTCTAAAACTTCTACTTGTGAAACAGATTGTTTGCTCCAAAAATACCTTTTATTATGTTCGCATAAATGATTAAGGATTAAGTGTTCAGTGAAGTCTAGTAGATAATAGTTCTTAATACCGAAGCAACAAGAAGATTGAATAATTCTCTAAAGAGTTAATGGGTACAGTTAATAAAAATTAAATTTAACGCAACGTTCAGGCGATTATTGAAGTTGCTTTGAAATATCCCCCAGCAGCAGTAGCATGTGAAAGTGCTTCAGAGCTGCAGCGTACTGCACGACCGGAAGTCGTTTCGCTGATGTTGCGCGGACGCCGGCAACTGGAGACGCTGCTGGAACGACAAGCTAATGCTCAGAAGTTTCTAGTAGAGGATAAGCAAAGTGTTTGTTTTATTTAGCCAAAGATAATTTCATGCATCTGTGTCTATCGATACTGCCGTATACGGGAAGAGTAACTGAAAATTAAGCATGCTGTTTTATGCTTTAGATACATTAAACATTAAAAATATGTATTTGAAAAAAAAAACAAGAGCCCTAAAAATATTAGAAATTTTCACATAATGTTCTTTTATGGCGGATATACTAAAAAAAAAAGTAAAAAATTAAGGCAGTTCCTTATTACAAGAAACGTGTTTAATCTACTTTTTTTCTATCGGTAAAACGGTAATACATACAAGCGTCAAACTTGTAAAACGTGAAATAATAAAACTAGCCAATTACGCGATACGTGATACGGTGGTACGGAACCCTCGGTGCGCGAGTCCGACTGGCACTTCTATTATTTGTTCAGATTTTGATACAAGAATCACTTTGATCGGGATCGTGGTTCGGAGGGTATTGGTACACAACTCCGCCATTAGCACCTTTCACCGCCGGAGTTAGTCCCAACTCAGTATTGAAGAGTCAACCAATGTATCGTATCTTGCAGTAACACCGCTCTGTCAACGATCTTAAGTTTTTTGAGTAGTTGTGAAAATACTAGAAGACGCAAAGCGCTATGAAGCATATGTTAAATGTCGGTAAACAAGTGAGTCACGAATTCGTTCAAAGTATCGCATTAAAAGCCAGTTCATACTTTGAATGCGCTAACGCTTCTCACTGGCGTATTTCCGGCCATACGACATTACGATGAGCTATTATGACTAACCGTAACGTCGTATGTTACGGTGCTGAACACGAGCATCTGTCATTGTGAACTCAGCTTATAAGCTGATATGGTCGGTGACATGCTTTTTCGGGAGTGATGTATGAGAAAGGCTTATCTAGTACTTATAGATCAGCGGTTCAAAGTAGAACCCACTTTCGGCCATATAGGGACGTAAATATACTACGGCATTTCTTCTTAAATATACGGGCTAGGATTCGATTTGGCCATAAAAACAATTGGCGCCCCAATAGTTGATTGCCCTCATTCGACTGGACTAGCATATCGAGCATATCGCCCACAGCGAGCTTCGTGTGCGCCGATCGACACACACGACATACTCGTATTAATCGATGCAAACGACACGGGCCTGCACTAATGGCCGACGATTTTAGCGAGCCCAGTCCGCACACCGTTAATAACACTTCACTGCTATGAATAACTGAATGCGAGCAGTAAAAATATTCTCTGTCGCATTAATTCGCACTTTACGAGCATAGCCAATATTTCCCTGGTTTATATTCAATATTTTTCGCGAATCCCGCGGTATATTTTTACGGTTTAACCTAATAAATAAAGCGAAGTTTCTACCGCCGTATAACGCACGTCAATATATGAATAATATCCTTATAACTCGAAAACCACTTTATCGATTTACATACGGTTTTCACTGTTACCCTCTGTCACTGGTCAAGATTGTAATATGGCCGACGTCATCGGTCGTCTGAGCTGTGAGCAAAAAATCACGCGAAGCGAAGCCGCGGGCTAAAGCTAGTAATTCTATATTTCTCTCTGGTCTCGGATCCACGGTTTATGGTAGGAGGTGGAATGTCTCCTAGCGCTATAAATGCGTCGATTGACCGTGTGACACGTCCGCGCCACCTCTTCTGCCGCCGCCGTGCCGTATTTCGCCAGAGGATGTCGGACAACGCTGGGAGATGACAGGCGTGCCGCGTCGTAAGCCGACAGTAACTCATCTCTGGCGGTGATTGATAACCCGGGCGGGACGATGCAGCGCTGCAGTCGTCGGTCGTCGTCCTGGATTGACGGAGCTTGTAATTTTGCTACGGCGTTTCGGCATATGCCCACGGTTTCCTTTTACGGTTTACGTGGGTTTGTTCGCCGAGGTGGACGCGGAGAATGGCTGCCCGGTTATATTATTGCATCGTGATGAAAGTTTGACTTTACGATCGCGTTTCGCTTTTCCTTCAGCAACAAAGCAAGCTTATTTGGGTGTTCGTAAAATTCATGCAGTCGCAAAGACGAATACGGTTGGATGGAACATAGAGTGTGCTCATTGTGAAAGCAAGGAAATGCAGCGTGTTCCGGAAAAACGTCGCCAGCCAGGAATGCTCTCCTACTGCCGAGATTTTATCTACACAAAATAATGACTTCAAGTTCGACACAGCGCGGGACGGGAATAATTAAAACCGTAACACGAGCGGCGCGGCGCGCGCGGCGGCACGGGCCAGTTACGTCAGTACACGGCGCGTTAACGTTATCAAAGTTGAAATGTACTTCAGGGAGAAATATTTTACGAAGTTTAAATTTTACGACCGTTTCTGGGAGCGACTTTCGGCGGAGTGCACTCGACGGCTGCGGTCACGCGTTCTACCAACTCCTCCCTCCTTCCCTCCACCCCGCCGCAGCACCTCCATCCACCGCCTGCCCCTCACTCCGCCCTACATAAATATAACTACTCTGCAGCAGCGCTGAGGCGACGACGGCGTACAATTGTTTGTGATATTGTGCACGCGATAGTGTTATGTGCTTTTATTTCAGCACGTGTTGTAAAGCCACTCTGAAAATAATAATAAATCCAGGCCGTTTTGACTGCGTGCAGTGAGTAACCTACTTGCCAATTAGGTCACTACAAATATGCTATTTTTATTTATTCTGTTAAGTATCTAAATCGGACATTCAGTATTAGAAGTGGAATGGGTACAGGTGACAAGATAATCGAGGATCAAAACTGTTCAAGTCGCCAATGATATTCTCGTTTGGCGTTACAGCCTCCTTGAAAGCGCTTAAAGCGCAGCGGTTTGAAACTGGACGGGGCGGTGGCGTCCGGTGTCTGCTATCTGTTAACGAGAGCTCCAAGTTATATTCTGGTTTGAACACAGCTGCCTGGCGCGCTGCATGAGCGACCGGTAACGAGCGGACATATCCGTGATACCAGCTATCTCTCCTCCCTCAACCTCACCCCGTTACTCACCCCATACTTTTCATACTTGACTTTATGCTGACCGTGAAAGCCTTTTAAATTTATTTAGTATTTTATTTGGCGAATTCCTTTTCGAGACATTTTAGCATGTATATAGTGAGTGAGGAGTCATGGCAAGGTGCTGTCATTTTAAAAATTGTGACTGAACGCTGAGTCTGGAAAACGCAAACAAAACAACATAACAACAGAAAGCTTTTTCCAGACTTGCATTCAGTCACAGCACAATTTTTAAAATGTCCGTACCTGACTGTCAATCCTCACTATATATGGCATTGGCCATTATGTGTCAAAAAGAAAATCGCCAAATAACATAAAACAATTATAAGAATGCGATAAAACAATTATACGAGCGATCGGGCGATGTCCTTAAAGACAGTATAAACGTACAGGAAAGTTTCCGCTTTCAAACTGGGTTCCAAGTTCAAGAACTAGAAGTTATGATATGGTGAGAGACTCAGCACCCTTTTGTTGTTGGCATTGAGATTTTCAGAACCCATCGATTCTTAAAGTCGTTACTTTGTTGCTCTACTAGGGTATGGTGTCTTCAAACATCGTATTAACAGGCGAGACAGGCTAGCAACAATCTGAAAATCTGCTGGCATGACGCCTAATTGAGCGTGGTTTCGCTAGTTATTTTAAGAAAAAAGGACCGAAAGATGAGCCGCTGTCGGCATCCTTCTAGTTTCTTCTGGGTTATGCCATGATCTTCCGTGCTATCGAGCACTAGGTAGTGAATGTTCCGTGCCGTGAACGCACGTGTCCCCAACTCTCAATACCTTCCCATAAGTAGCCTATTGAAGGTTGTCAGTTTGCGGCTGGGATTATTACTCGAACTTGGCGCTTTACGTCCTTAGAAGTTCCCACTACTCTGAGCCAATTCTTGGCGAAGTTTAAATAACATTTTAAACATAGGTGTTAGCTCAGCGTAGACTTGTGAATTATATAAGCAGAACTAGTTCCAACGATGTTCTTACCTTTTCTCGCACCGAGAATAGAAGTTTTCGCGAGTGTTGCGGTTAGGCGAGTAGTACGAGGGTACCTGCAATAAGATGGGCAGGCGTAAGTCGATATTTCAGTGTATGAAATTGCTAAGGTTTGATGTCAGCAGTTCACAACATTCGCTAACTACTACGACAACAGTTTATGTTTAACGCAGTGAGTGCGGTCAGATGGCATGTTAAATACATTAAAAATAACAATGAAATGTACCTACTCGTACGTGCACGAAACATCTGGATGGATACGTATACCAACTTAAACTGAGCGAAAAGAATGTTTCACCAAAAGCTTGATTGCGTTCTGCAAGAAATGATACTTTCTTATAAATTAAGTTATGTATGTAGGGTACTGTGTGGGGCCGGTACTTAAAAAGAATAGCCCCACTGCATCTCTCCCCGTGCATGTCGTAAAAGGCGACTAAGGGATAAGGACAAGATACCGTGCTAAAGGGCGACAGGCTCGCCACCTCTCACCTTGGCACGGCACTTCCATCAAGTCATGCAGCAGGTGGTTCTTCGTGCCTTACTTGCTGCTTGATCGATCGATGTCTTGTTCGAATACTTTGCAAAACGTGGTGGTCGGTGTTGTGCTGTAATTTAGCAGAGTTCTTGCAGCACAACACCGATCGCTCTGCTTACCCCGATTGTCGGGATTCAGCGTGTGTGATATGTATGTAGGGTACATATGCTATGCAGAAATTTGCTTATCGTATCATAAGGAATGTGGCCGAGAGTCACAAGAAGACATGCATCAATATTAAGATGTTTCGCGAATAGGGGTGCGCTCGAAACTAGCTCGGGCCGGCTGTAAATCTAAGGCATTAATATTCAGGGACCACGGTAAGTTGGCGCGATCCCGAAGCAGCCTTCCTGACAAAACAAACTTACGTGAGAGCGGAAAGTTCATTATTAGTTGGCAAGAGACTCCGTGTCGGGGAAAATAACTCGGTCTGGAAGGGCATAAATGGAGACGCTAATGAAAACGAATAAGACGATTTATGGGTACTCGTATCGTAGCTAGCAACAGTAGTCAAGTTCATATTGTTTGGCTCTGTCTGCGCGAACTTAGTGAACTTGCGAAACATGGTAAGTACATAGAAAAATATATGAATGGACCAAATTGTGGACACGGATTTTCGCCAAAATATGAGCGTACTTAACGGAGCAGACTTTTCAGAAATAACCATTAAATAATTGATGGTGACGTCGTCATCACATGTTAGAAGCTTACTTAGTTAATTTATGCTCATGGATACGACCTAGAACGATAAAAAAGGTACCTTTTTTCTCGTTCTAGGATACGACCTTCTCAGGACAGTAAGTGCTGCATTCTACGGTGACTGGCTTTAGCCATTGATGTGCTCATATTTATGGAATAAGCCCAGAATAATTGGGAGCGGCTTTCCTAGTCTAATTTTATTACAATCTATAGTCTGAATGTAGGTACCTAATATTGGGAAATAACGCGTCGTGAAATCGTATGTTCACATGGAGCGAATCCAAGGCATACTAATCAAGATAGGTCTTTACAAGTTGTGGGACTCTGAATGACTGCTTCGTCGACTGAAGGCTTCGGGTCAGCAAATTGGCTCGTAATCGGAACTTTGTGAGCACGGATAATGGGTAGACGTAGAGTACAGGCTGTATTAAGGAATCAGACGAAGTAGACGGTAGGCTTGGTCGAATTGACGAGGTCAGACTTTATTTCCATTCAGATTCGTTTCTTAATTAATTAATTTAATTTGTTTCTCTTCCTTATTGCGCTATGACCACTTTTCAAATACACTTTTATTAAGGCAAGAGCTAGCTAGACTGATGATAACGAACACCCTGCGTGTCTTATTGGTGGCTTTAATTGAAATATACGTTGAATAAGTATCCACTTAATTCAAGCTCGCTCTGCCTAACGTGCGCTTCTATAATTTAAATTTCAGATAAGCCTAAAAAAATCCGACGAACGAATTGTGATGATGGAAGGCCAAACGGAGGCGATCAATGATCAAGACATAAGAATGGATCAGTTGATTGCTTTATTGCCAATACGGCCGGTCCGATTTTACGAGGACTTACAATATACGCACGCACTGACTGCCTATATGGCTACGTTTCACGAGCTATTGAAGGAGGATTATGCGAGGGGCATCGTCAAATACCGAACACGAAAGGATCAATCGTCTTCAAAGGAAAATCAAATGTAAATACCTAAATAAATCCTTTTTATTCAGCATGGATGCTGTTTTCTTAGGATGTCTTCGGGGTTTCCGGATGAACGAACCCGCTTCGTGGGCACCGTGGCGTGGGTTCGTTGCGTTGACCTTTTTGACTTTAGTCAGCGCAAAGCTCGGCGCAGTTTTTGAGCGAGGTCATAATTTAAATGTTATTACAGTTTCGCTATCGAGTTGGGTTCGCTCCACTCCATACACTTACTTACTAAACAGATGACATAAGTATCTTTCGCAATTGAACGTTTCTTTGTTATTCAGTCCTCGATGAAATCGTAATTGTCATTAGATCGGAATGTTCTGAGATTGCTGCTATCACCCGCCAGTCCCACCACAGTCTTGCTAGAATGTTTTCTTACAAACACAATGGAAGATTCAATTACATAAGTACAACGAAGAGAGGTGAACATTATAATTGTTTAAAGTAATACTAATAAACATATAACAAGTGAAATCCGAACCCAATAATTTTCCCTTTGTAGTGAAGAACACATTTTTTTTATTTTTCATTTTGTCGTATTGTTTTTAATGTACTTAGAAATAGATTGCACGAGCTGCGTTTCCTGAGTTGACTCGTAGAATAGTTACGTTTGACGATGAATTTTAGATATGATATAAAATAATTAACCTTCTGTAATATTTCTAATCCGTCATATTGAAGCTTAGGATTTGTAAATCTTCCGTCACTTAATACGTGAAGAAGATTTATGTCTTTTGTGTACACACACGGTGATGTGATGCCATAGATAGATACGTGTGTTATGTATGGCTTGGTAAGGTGCTTAGGAATGTACGGAGACAGTAACAAGATACTTTTAATCGTCGTCTGGTTCCGCGAAGCGATATCGTAATGTGCTGCGTTTTGAGTTTGCTCGATGGCTCGACGGGACGCGATGCGGACCGAGTGTCGGGTTCCTGCTGTCGTGTCTGCGTCTGTTAATAAAAAATAGATTTGTCAGTCGCCATGGTTAGAAAGCCTTAGAGCAGAAGCGAGTTTTATTTGCTGGACGCGCAAAGATAATGAATACTCGCCAATGAAACTACAAAATATATGAATTTATCATAAGAAAACGCGTATGGTGGCGCCTTCGGTGAGGCCTATGTCCAACAGTGTACCGAAACGTGCTGATTATTGATTGATTGACGACTGATTGATTGATTATAAAACGACGGGTTTAATAACTATCATATAATTTAACCTTTGTAAAGTCGGTTACATTTGTTATTGTTAGTCTAAGCGCGAGGCCGAAGGCCGAGCTGCGTTCACTTAAACGATATACCTACGGTCTCGAAGAAAGTAAGTCATTAAGTGCGAGGTCGAAGGCCGAGCTGCGCTTACTTAAAAAGTTACTTTCTTCCAGAGTGTATACCGTATAGTTACCTGAATGCAGCTGCCTTCGGCTTCCTACTTAGTGACTTACTTTCTTCGTGATCTGTCTTTTTCGAATGAGACGCGGGCAAAAGCTAATATTCTATTATATATCGGCTGCTAGAGAGTTGAGCGGTGACGCCGCCGCGCCGCTAGTTCGCCGAGGCGGACGAAATATCTCAACTGCTCCTGTCCGTGTTCGCTTATCAGGTGATCGCGGCGCGCTCGAGTAATTCCGTTTTTCCGCGTCAACGCGCCGTCTTGAAGACCTCCTCTACGGCTTCTCGTAACGTACTTTAGTGAACGTTTTACATGATTCTTCTACAATATGGTTGTCGACGAAAGCGCCAAGACACATAAAATGAAATCGGTGACAGACAGCGGTGCGGCAGCGGCGATGGGAGAGCAAAGAGAAAAGATACGCCCCTTCGGGGGAGAAGAAGTCTCGCTCATCTGAGGTTCCGGATCACGATTTTAATCGCAAAGGAAGCTGGAACTCTAGATGTTCTTCTGTCACAGGAGAATGGATTAATTAAACAGGTAATTTATTGAAAAGGGTTAGAGCGGGAGAGTATTTCGCGCAAGGAACAAATAATGGCAATAGTAAGATTTTATTTAGATGAGTCTCAGATATAGAGTAGTTGTTAATTAAATACTAGTAGATCGAGCGACACGGGGCTCCGACGCGGTCCTCGTTCATGTTCGTGACGAGCGGATCTCGCCATTGTGCGAGTTTCTCAGTTCTCGTCGACAGGTTCGTTTGTTTTTACGGCTTCGTCATATAACCCTTCCCGTTCTTCGCTAGTCAGATCGTTCCCTCTTATTTTTGCCTGAAGAAAGACAATATCGTCCCGGTGACCTTAGATTAGTTAAATGTTTTATACGTCGCTAGACATTTTATACCCGCCATTAACCCTCTAACGGTTATGTTGCGAGTTTGCGAGTCCGTCCCCGCTGACACAAGCCTGTTCCGGGGTAGACGCGACGGCATTATGTTATCTGCATTGCAGAATTTTCGGACATTCAACGGCTATAACCGCGTTATGACTTGTTTTCGCGTTATGATGTAGTGTTGGATCTTTGTTTTCTATGCTAATATGATGTTCATAAACTGGATTGAGAGGAACGAGTGATTTGAGAAATTATAAAAGTAGAATGGTCTTGGCAAAGTTTTCTCGTGTACGCTTCGATCTGTGGAGGGTGCGGCGAGGCCATAACTTCTACGTCGGCGGAGGGCCGAGTAATGATAGAATTAATGCGACTGTAAAACAAATTGAGAGTTTCATGCGTGCACGTGTCCGATGGGTGGGGACGTGGCGATTATAGGTCCGGCAGTGGACCGCACCGCCCGTGCAGTCGTGCTGCCGGCTTCCATCCGGGTCGGCGCGCGGCGCGGCGGAGGCGACTAGTGTAATTAGGGCTTTCGGCCGCTGAAGTTTAGTTAATAGGGTAAGCCAGCAGGACGGGTTTCCATTAAGCGCTATATTGAGGCCGGACTGAGGCGAGGCCGAGCCGGCTGCCGCTCAGTAGCCGATGCGGCGCGGGAAGGAAGCCATAAGGGGTTTACGAGCCGGAACGGAGCGGCCGCGCCGCACAAATCTTTGCGAATTGATCGAGCGAGCTCGGCCTATCCTCCCGCTCCGCCGCAGCTACTGCCCCCGCCCCACCCCGCCCCGCAGCGAGTCCTACTCGACTGTAGAATCCGGCTCTGATTTGATTTAGATTGCGGCTGTTTTCCGCATGTGTCCGATGGAATATAAAAGGGTGCCTCCTCAATATGTCGCCCTGAACGACGGCGATCGAATGCGAAGCTGCGAAGACGACGAGACGAGAGCTGCATGGATAGTGGATCGTAAAAGGAGACAATGATTCGACGAGCTCAACCAAATGTAATCAGATTTTAAGACCACATTCGAAGTGCAGATGCGGCTCCTTCGAAGGAGCAGAAACACACCTATTTACTACCAACGACATTACAAAGCTTACATGGACGAGCCTTAGTCATACACATTCCACTCTGTAGAAATTGTATCTCTATCACAGATGCACACTAAGCTAACAATTTACACACACACTTAAAATATGATAGAATAAGACAGCATACGCAAACGCTGTGAACGCAAAAGGATAGTGCGATAGGAGTTCTCCTACGTATTGCTAATATTTAAAAAGCGCAAGACAATCGCCGGCGCGGTGGACTGACCGCCCGGCGGCGGCGGCGCCCGGGAAACAAGGGGAGCGATTGTCCCCGTTTGCGTGTCCCCCCAACCCAAGTCAGTGCATTTATGGCGTTTCCTGATACATTTTATTTCGCTGCCTACTACGTAGAACCAGAGAGACGTGACCGTTTAAACGCGGCTCGAACTTTACGGTAACAAGACGGTGTCTGGTTGGCATGTTTAGAAGTGTTCACACAAAATGAAAACACACGCACCAAATAGTCTCGAAGGATCGAATGAGAACACACACAAGGGTAAACAAAAATATAAAGCTTACACAAAAAGAGAAGATTTTCTTGTAATAAGTAATCTCACAGAGCAAAAAAATAGTGTAATACTTTATCACCGTAAAATATATCCTTCATCATCATTATCATCATCAGCCTGTATCGGTCCACTGCTGGACATATGCCTCTCCCAAGGCACGCCACCACACGCCAATATATCCTTACGTACAGGTAATCTAAAGTGCTGTACTGTCTTTATCAATGATAATGAGGCACCACTATCGATTATTACAATTGCTACCTACATCCCTAATGAGGTCATTAAAATTAGAAAGTAATATTTCTTATTTTCCTTTTTGAAATACTTTTATTTACACCAATATTTATTTTAGATTTTTATAATAAGTATATATTTTGCAGTCAATAAATTAAAAAAAGACATATTTTACATAATATTTCGACTTTTATTAGTCGTCGTCGGATAAAAAAAATTGTAATAGTCTTATTATGTACTTGTTATGTTTGCGTATCGGCACAGATCCACTACCAGCCTCGGAAACTTGGGATTCAAAATACAGTGTCAGATTATTTGAAAGGTAAATTTTATCATCACCGATACATTTACATTTCCGAAAAAAGTTTATATTGCCTTGTCGGAGACCGAGGTCGGTTGCCTTGAACTTGAGAAGGAGGGCGAAGTGCGTGGGAATTGGAAGGAAAGTCAGACCAGAGTTTCGGCCTTCTGCAGACCCGTGCCCGTGCCGCGCCAGGCGGCGCGGCGCGTGAGGAGGAGTGAGGCCGATCGATAATTTTCAGGGTTCCGTATCCGGTACGGGACCCTATTACTAGCCTACGACGTCTCTCTGTCTGTCTGTCCGTCCGTCCGTCTGTCTGTCTTTTTTTTTTTTTATGTAATCCGGTATGGGTGGCTGTGTCAGAGGGGCCAAAGCACATGCTCTGACTAGCCAATATCACCTCCGAGAAGGTAGGTGCCATACCGGAGACTTCCCTGGATTGCTGGCTATACTGGACTAGAGGAGAACACAACCGAGGTTGCTATGCGGCCATCTTACATCCTGTACGGTGGTACCAACCCAGTCGGCCACAATTTGAGCCTACCACCTAGTAAGGGGCATGGGAAGGGACCTACAGTTTTACACCGGTTCCGAACGGTGAAGCAGCAGGTGTAGGTATGCACGTAAATTTTTTCGTCAGAAAAAACTCATTGGTACACGCCGGTTGGATTCGAACCTCGGACCTCCCGCACGAGAAGCCGATGCCCAAACCACTCGGCCACCCGCCGCTTGGTCTGTCTGTCCAAGGGCTGTATCTCTAGAACCGTAATAGGTAGCCCGTTGAAATTTTCACAGAATATGTATGTGTTATTATGGCCGATATAACAACGAATAATAAAAATAAGAAAAAGTAACAAATTCACGGGGTTCCCGTAGAAGAAACCAAAAAGTGTATGCGCGCGCGCCATCTACCGAATAGAGCGTGAAGCATTTTAACTAATCATGACATTTAACTAATATGAAGCATTTCATAACACGCTATAGATGGCGTGAGTAGCGCTAACCATGACATGGCGATAAGGAACCCTCGGTGCGCGAGTTCGACTCGCACTTGGCCGGTTTTTTTAATACCCAGTCTCTGGGCGACCGAGCTTCGCTCCTCGGCGTCTTAGAGATGGCGTTAAAAATATATTTTTTTAGTGAAACTCATTTTCTCAGGTAGCATCTATCTAGATAAACTTGAAAAATAAGACATGATCTAAAATCTAAATACAACATTTCATCCAAATCGTTAGATCCGTTTCAGAGAAACCAAAAATTATACAAGAATTTAGGATACTACCATTCCTTTTGTAGTTCCTTTATAACAAGATCGACAACAATTAAGAAAGAAAGTGTAGGTATGTTATTTTTTCAGTGGAAAATTCAAAACTATTATTAATACAAGTTCACGCCTGATATTGGACAGAACAATGTCTGTCAAAAGCAATGCAGTTGTTGGTTGGAAGAAACGGATTTATGCATAATCGAATGATCCGCCTAAATATAGATTCCGGTAAAGCATGTGAGCGGTGGAGGCTTCACAAGGCTCTGTGTGGGCGGGCGGGGCGCGGGGAGCGACGCGCTCGCCTTTTTATGATCCCCGGGTGAACGAGCAGCGATGAGCAGATATTTATTAGATCGCATTACAGTTTTAATAAGGCGATAAAGTAGAGCATTGCGCGGCGATAAAACATTCCATCTCTTCATATGATGAGGCGGCGGCGGGGCGGGGGTGGGGCCGGGCGGGACGGGGTAGTGGCGCCATCTCCGTGTAGTATATTGTCGGTAAGGTGCAATAAATATTCACATTTTTGAAACATCCTATGCTCATTCTTTCGCAAAATTTCCAACTCTGCGAGAAGACTTGTAGCGTGTACACTCTACGCGCTACGCGCTCGTGAACATTTCGGCCAAATTATCTTTGAAATAAAGAATTTATTTTACTTTGACCTTCTTCATCTTCTTCCATCGTCGTCGCCGTGTTTATTTTTCAATTGAAATTGACCAAAAATTTTCTATAGGAGAGGAGAGCTGGTAATTAGCTTTATGTGCGGTCGGCGCGCGGGGGAGGGTGGGGGGCGGGCGCGGGAGGCGCAGGCGCGGGTAGCCGTCCCTATTGTTGGCCTGCGCCGAGTTACGGACACAATGTTGTGCCGGGAATTATGGCGGTAATTACGTCTCTCATTTTATTGGCTACACCGTCACACAGTATTGAGAAGAGCATTGTTGTGTCAATCGACTGGGCGCCGCCGCCCCCTCCGCACCTCCCCTTCCCCGCTTCGATCCCGCTCAGCATCCCGCACGTCCTCGCTGCCGTAGCCTGTAGGAACTGTCTTATTGATCGCCACAATACCTATAATTTATCTCTAGAAAGTATTCCTGTCTGTAAAGATCTAACTAAGCTATTATTTTAAGTAAAGAGAGAGTTCGCGAATTCGAGAGTACCGTGTGGGGCCGGTACTTAAAAAGAATATCCCCACTGCATCTCTCCCCATGCATGTCGTAAAAGGCGACTAAGGGATAATGACAAGATGCCGTGCTAAAGGGCGACAGGCTCGCCACCTCTCACCTTGGCACGGTACTTCCACCGAGTCATGCAGCAGGTGGGTTTGCTGCTTGATCGATTGAATCTTGTTCGAATACTTAAACGTGGTGGTCGGTGTTGTGATGTAATTTGCCAGAATTCTTGCAGCACAACACCGAATACTCTGCTTACCCCGACTGTCGGGATTCGCGGCCTTGAACAACATAATGTCTCTACATACTACATAACATAGGTACCTACTTTCTGGCTCTGTCGACTGTACCATTGGCCCCTCGACACAGGCACACATGTTGGTTTACATAAAAAAAAACTTACATATAATTTTATATTTATTCACAACATTTTCATAAATAAATGTGCAATAAAAGCTTCACCTGGTGGTTAATGAACAATATGACGATGGACGTAATTTTCAGTAAAATAATACCTAGTTTGTTTTACTACAAAAGAAAAGTTTACGCGCAACTATAAAGGTACATTCGAACCTTGCCACACGCTCATAATAATAAAACGGCCAATCAACACTTCCAAACACATAAAACAACACCGGGAGCTAGTTTTACGCGCATTCGACGATAAAATATTTTACGCATTCGCGCAAGAAGTCGACGTCGAAATATCTACTTCGGATGAAGCAAGAAATTCACGCACGCACACATTTTGTTACGCGAATCAATCAGGCTGAAGGATCGGCATTGCTGGCACGTCCCACTGAACCTTTTCGTAGGTCCAATGAGTGAGATATTGTATGCGCTTCGTTCCGACCTACATGCCTTACTGAGCTTCTAATAACATTACCAATACCACGAGGCGAAGGGTGTGTTCTGGTCTGGTTATCCTTTAACCTGGGTGTCTTCAAACGTCGTATTAACAGATGTTGTAGGTGATGTAGCCAACCTTGTCAGTTTCCATAAAAAAAAAAAAAAAAAAAAACAGGCTAGACACCCTAGCAACAGTCCGCAAATCTGCTGGCATGGCACCTAACTGAGCGTGGTTTCGCGAGGAGAGGTGTTTTTGGCTATGTCGAATGCACCATTGGTCTCTCGGCACAACCACCCAGGTCGGTTTACATAAAAAAATACATATCGATATGCTTATAGAAAGGAACAACACAACAAATAACTTTGCCGTGATAGGTAAGTATTTACACCGTACAGACATGGTACAGATTTACAAATGCACGGTTGAGAGAAATGTTAGGCGACGACGCGACGCGACGACGACGACGCGACGGCTGCTAGCGTGTCTCGCTCGCCCGCTCCCATCCGTCAGCCTGGCGCACCAACACATACACCCAGCTTTCTCGCCTGCGTCAGGCTATTTCCTCCAAGGCGAATAATCTTTCAAAACCAAAACTGTTTAAAAAATTTTTTTTTCAAAACTATTCCAAAAATTTTAAGACATTCATTTCACTAGTAATCTCCACGGAGACTGCTAAACGTTTCAACTCAAATAAAAGTGTATAGATATCCCAAAATGTTTGTCTCCCTCCAGTGATTACCGAGATTGTGTCGCATTGTGATTGTCAGGTTAGCTCAGTGGTGCGGTGCCACAATGCGCAAGTAATTTTCCGGAGAGGTTTTAGCGCCGCATTCATCTCGTCTCAGCTCAGCGGCCGCTCAGCTCGGCGTGCGCGGCGTGGAGCGGCGGCGGTGCTCCTCTCATCCCGCCCGCCCCCGCGCGCCCGGCCCGCCCCACGCTCATCTCGCTCGGTGGCGCTCAGCCCAGCAGACCCGGTGACATACATCTAGCGACAAAAGACGCTCGCCCGCTTCGAGCGACCGTCACAATGGCCCAGGCGAAAGTAGCCAGACAAATGAATGAGATTTTAAATGAAAGAAAGCGTGAGAGTTTCATTTTATACAGTGGCTTATTTTCACGGGTCACAGGGGATTCCGTTCCAGGAGGTCGCGGTCCGTTTGTTTCAGCTTTCAGGACCGCGTGCGGCCGCTTCTAGCAATATTCAGCGCCTCCTCGCTCCGTTCCGTCCGGAGTGCGGAGTGCGCCGGAGCTGGACGCGCGAGCGGGGGCTCGCCTTCACTATCCCGACAGATTGATGAAGTTAAACTTATTACTTCGATGGAAATACTCTAAAGTTTTGGCCGAGGACAAATTTATTGCGCTATCACAGATAATTCAGTAAATTACACGTTTGTCGGTCTGCGGCGGCGGACGAGGGGTCCGGTGCGGCAACGGCGGCGGCGGGCGGCGGCGGCGGGAGGGCAACGACGACGACGAGATGACGCGACCGATCGAGCCACACCGACCGACATAGAGACGTCTCGCCGCCGCCGTCGACCGACTACTCTCCCTCCACTCTGCAATCGCCACAGATTAAATAATTGTTTGCCGCCCCCGCCGACGACGAGCGGGACGCACCACATTTTACTACCCAAGAACGTTAGAAGAGCACTTTTCATTTTCTAACGTTCTTGTTACTACCGTTAGTCGTTCGTTACTACAGTGCGGACAATGTTGTCCTTGGCTTATACCATTTTAATTTTATTATTTCACGTAAAATGTTTCGATACTCTGCAATGGTTAGCCAAACATAATATCTAACGTTTACATTACCCAACGTTTCCAGACAAGAAAATAGAAAATCTTCTGAGAATAACATCAAACAACTTTAAAACATTTCTCAAGACTCGAAAGCTTGCGAAATTAATTACTTGCGATATTTTAATAAATCAAACAGCGAGTGTTTTTCTCTATCTCCAAATTCTCGCACCGCTTATTATTCTCAATTATACCTAACCACAAAAACTCTAGTTCCTTCAAATTCCGACGTTGATCCACCACAATAAATTACTTTTAAAGCACCTTCTAGCCTCGCAATTAAATAACAAAAATGAGTCTTGGGGTGGGTTATAATTAGTTTAGCTGAATTATCGCAGCGCGTTCCGCAGGCCGCAGGCAGACCCCTCTGTGTTCGAGTATGGAGTTATGTTGTTGAGTATAGCGGCACATAGCGGCCCGGGCGGCGCGGCCGGGTAGACAGCGAGCTACCTGCGCTGCGCCGCCATCCTCAGGTACTGCGCCGCTGCCGTCCAATTGTTCACCCATGAATAAACAACGGACTATGTTAACAAAAGAAAAAAAAAGCAGGAAAAACAGCAGGTCCTATTTTATGTTTGTTTTGTGTTAATGTTATTACTGGCGGTGCGGCGTGCGTGGGACAGCAGGCGCTAGGCGCGGCGGAGAGAGGAGGTAGGATTCTCTCGTGTCCGGAGGATTTTATCCGACGCACCGAAGAGCGCTCCCCGACTCCATTCATTCATTAGACGCTGGGGCTGTGCTGGAGCAGGCTGTCAAGCTATTGTACCGAGGTGATTCCGACGCGCTATTGTTCGATAATTGGTAGAGTGGTAATCCCCAGATGAATACATTAGCCCGTCGAAACGCGGCGCGGACTAACTCGGTTACTGGCCAGCTTTTGGTTCCTCTGTGACGCATCCGAGCGAACGGGTTCGCGTTGTGTCACGCGGATGGGCCTATTGTGATAGTTCATTTGCAGGCAACTACCGTTACCGTCCCCGCCCCGCGCCCGCTCGCAAGGAAACACGCTCTTGAGACAAACGACATCGTCTCGTTATCTTTGTCTCATTTTATTCGCTGTTTTCGTTTCTCACATTTGAAAGCCTCCACGGTTTTGTTGCGCGCGACTTATCTCTTGCACAACAAAGCTCCGTTCTGAGTGTTTATTGTTCGTAAGGTGAGTTCTCGACCTAACGACCTCTTCGTCTGATTTATGTTTCAACATTACCCTCAGGATGTGTACTCGTCACGGTGACCTATTTGTTTTATCATTCCTTTCAACGTACGAACTCGAGTGTCGGAATGATCGATGCCCCGCTGAGCGCGCTAGGACTCGGTGATGCGCCAGGACACTGCCTCAAAGCGGGTCTTTAAAAATGTACACACAGTTAACGATTGCGGAATGCGTCTGCGGCAAATAGAGTCTCCAGCACAAAGGGCGAGCCGGGAAGCGGAAGAGTCTTGGATAAATTCGAGCGATGTCTCGGTTGGTACGGCTTGAGCTCGTAGCCGGTTCATTAGTAAGCCGGCATGCGATCTTATTGCAGCCGGAGACGAAGACGGAGTATTCGTGGCATGTCTTTCAGCGAACGCCGCCGCCGTGCTCCGTCGCGCTGCCGGGGCTTCGTGCTCGGTCCGACTCCGCAAAGGATGATAGCTCTCGGATTTGCATAGCATACCCTTCAACGAGACACCCTAAGGGATAATTAGAATACTGCAGTACAGTCAAGGTAACGTCGTTATGCCAAAGGAATACTCGCGGGCCGTTGTCTCGTAGTAATTGCCCCAGGCTAATATGTTCTATCGTCGTTAGACACGTTCGAACGGAACAAAGCAATATTGTAGGGATTACGAGAGCGGCTCGCTATCCCCCCGGCTCGTGCCGCGACCGCGACCGCAACTTCCGAGCTGAGTGGACTGTTTGCATAGACAATGAAGAGATTCCGAATTATGAAGCACAATGAGAACAAATTGAAGCCTATTCTGGTAATGAAGCTCGATCTGTTCTTGGAATATTCTGAAAAACCTTTGCTTCAAAAAGTTCAAGTAGTAGCTATTAGATATTTCCTCATACAAATGTTTTATGCGGGTCGGGTCACGCATTCATTCAGAAATATTCATTGTTTATTCGATGTGATTTGTAATTATATGCGTGGAATCTTTGGAAGAACTCTAATTGTTTATTGTTGTTTATTGTTTATTAAGTATTCATATGGCAGTAAGACTGCACTCGGACTTGTCTATCCGATCCGATCCGAATTTGTTCTATCCGATGCGATTATACCCACGAAGAAGAACTGGCAAGAAACTTCGCAGGGTATTTTTTCCCCTTACATATTATTATAAGTAAGTATTTAATAGTGACTATATAAATGATCACATCGCCTACAGTCTATTGAAAACACAGCTTGAGAGCAAGATTAACAATTTTACTGATAGTTTTGACTACAAAGAATGATTATTAATTAAGTGTATCATGTGTAAAGAGCCTTTGTTATACTTTGATACGTTATTTGTATCAACTTATTATATTCGTGAATTAAACATACTATGTAGAATTGTCCAATACATAATTGTCCAAAAATATAAATTCCATGTTATAAAAATATTAAGATACTTTTTAAGTGTCAAGTTGTGTGTGTCAAATGGATCAATAAATAAAATAGAGGTATGGATCGTATTTAGTCAAGCGTTAATTAATTATGCAGTCAAGTAAGTAGTACATACATAGGTATACCGTTCAGATTACACGTTGGCAATTGGAGCAGGCCAGTATCCACGCACAGCATCCGTTCACGAGCATCACGTCAGGGCCAGCCATCGCCTCTCTTCAACCATATTTGAGGGTGATAGGCGACCCGGACCAGCGATGCACTACCCCAGCGGCAACATGACATTTTTACAATCACAGACGATAATCATAGTCACTCTCGCGTTCCCAGTTTCCCACGGCAGTTGGGGAAACGCGTCCATTAGTTTTTCTATGTTATCACAGCAGATGTAGTAACTGCACAATTAAAACCTTCTCTGCCAAACTGTTATAAGTGGTATAGTTAATATCGGTGCCCCGAGCGGATATGCAAATGAGACGCACTTCTCCTAAACATTAAAATAGGCCGGAAAATCGAAGGAGGATGCTGGTCGTAACTTTCGCGTATCGCGGCGTGGCATCGCACTCGTACGCAGTACGCGGTGATCGCATTCAGGAAGAAATAAAGTGTGTTGTCTTCTTATTAGTATCGGGGGTTGCGGAGCGGAGAAATATATGGACCAACCATCACCTATTTCTAGTTATACTTTGAAGCAGTACACTGCACCGTGAGCACATACTGGAATATGGTGAATGTAAAATTTTTTGGTTTACTGATTTATTTCGAATCTAAGTTGCACCTTTCCTTATTGTCGTGTACAATAAAACTACGACCTTTTGTATTGTAAGATACAAAAATATAACAAGTTCTTCCATTCTATATAAGTGTCAAATTTAACGCCATAGACAAAGAAATCTCTGCAGGTAGCTTGATAACTCGGAGCCACTCTTCCTTGCCTTATCTTCAACCAACATCAATATCTGCGATATTTTTTTGTAGGCAAGAGCAGACAAGGTGCAATACAAGCGGGTTCACTCACAACATGAATGGGAGGCGGGAGCCGGCGCCGCTTCCGCCTACGGACCAGTTCTAGTTGTGTAGACACTTCTAACCATTGTCTATCTACAGCATACACCCACGCGCAGGGTCCGCGGCGAGGATATTGTTCTAATACCACCTCAATCATGGTCGGCCTTCGGAGGATTTATAAGCCCGTAATGGAACTATCTCGTCATATCGTAATGGAACTAGTTTTGTTACAGGTATGACGCTTTTATGCATGCTACACAATCCTTCCACTCATTTTCATAGTGACTAAATAAAATCATTAGATACAATAGATTGAATCTACGATACAATATAATGAGCACAGTTTGAGATTTGCATTGCCTTAGACCTGAAATTCCTTCACAGAACAATTCTATTTGCGCGAAATATCTTAATTTCGATTTTAAATTACGAGGTACAACGTAACGTCAAAATAACTTGTATTATTCATTGTCTAGATTCTTGGAATAGATTCAAATGTAAACCTTAATGCAAATTCGCACAATTGTTTCATAGAAATGAGAATGGCCAAATTTCCAATTTCTATTGCATCAAATTTCCCTACAGAACAGTTCTGCTGGTACACCAAATAAATTATAAAGTAATTCCCTCTATCTCTATCCAATAAAACGGGGACTATGATCGTCTCCGTGGCTGCGATCGCCAAATTGTCGATTACAGATTTACTTTCGCAGAGTAAAACTCTAAAGTATCGCTTAACTCGGCTTAATCTGAGGATTATGTTCGTCTTAGTTCATCTCCCCTGGCCGCCCACCGTTTGCTCCTGCCTGGGCCCCCGGGCTGGACGTAAGAGTAGAACTGTTTATTATCACTCTGGAAACATTATATGACTTATCGACTCCACTGCATAATGCTTTATAAATTAATTTAATAATCTCAAAACTAGTACACATAATTCCATCCAATTATACCGATTACCTTCAAAAGAAGTGACACCAAAATTGTTACTGCATTTTACAGCATGGTAGCCTAAATTATGTAAGATTTTATATTTTTTAAGTGAATTTTTTAACGTTCGTTTGCGATGGTGACTTAACTCAGAAAAAGTGAAACGTCACGAAATTACGAACGGAAGTTGCAACTATGAGAGTCCATAAATGAGCATCATGGTACATCTATGAGAGGCTTTTGAAGTCGAACGAAAATTATAAGTTGAATGGATATATAGGTTTCATATAGGCATAGGTTTCACTATCCCGATAGAAATTAAATGAATAATTTATTTTTAAATATAAAGCGTAAATAGCTACACTTCTGACGGGTGTCTCAAGACACTTCACCTTTTTATAACAGAGTTTTATTACCTACAGATAACCCTGAAATGAACTCGCATTTTGTTGAACTCACGAACTAGCAATCCCTGTACGATGAAAATATTTAAATTGGTTTGGTACTGTTTGTATTGATACATATCTAACATGTAAGTTTATTAATTACTAGCTTTTTCCCGTGGCTTCACTCGCGTAAAATTCGTATTAAAAAAAAGAAGAAAGTAAGTAAGTTAGTAAGTAAGAAAGAAGTCCGAGCTGCGTTCCTGCGTTACCTTTATTTCAGCGCGCGGAACAATTCGATTTTATAGAGAGCCAAATCTTAGCGTAACCGGAACTGAATTTTATGAATATTGAATTTAGCCTATCCTGTGTTTCGTAGTCAAATGATGATCGGTTTAAGAGTTATAGAGGAACATACATACATACAGAAAATATATCTAAAAATCATCAGTTTTAGTATCATACTAAACTCTCAAACTCTACTAGTCTACACACTCAGTTTCTCATAAAACAAGTAACTTACTCCTTGACCATGCCTTACAGATTTATTATTAGTATTGATTACATATTATATAAATATGAATACAACCAATAAGTATTTACTTATTGTTGTATTCTAACTGTACTACAGCTGTAGGTCAGTAAGGAATAGGCAAACCGGGAGTTGGCGAACAAGGAATTGGCCAATAAAGAAATGGCCAGTACGGAAGTTGGCGAATGTGGCGCGCTCATCTTGTTCGCATGTATTTCTTCCACATCCCAAAGGCAAGTTAGAATAGAAAGCCTCACGGCATTAAGCTCCCCTATTGTACCTAATTTGTATGAATTTGTGTTCAACAATGAATATATACATATACATATATCTCGCTGCAGCTACTAGAAACAGATCTTATATCTATTCTGCGTATATCTATTCTTAGAGTGCACGTGCCAGAAACGAGAGCAGTGAATGTATCGCGGATCCTTTGAAACAAATCCGCTAGTTTCGAAGAAACACCTCAGGAAAATAGGTGAGAAATTCGTTCGTTTGTCGCCAGAGCCTTGTCGTCGCGAACTAAGTTTGAAGCTTGTGGAGTGCATCAGACGATATCTTGGCCGGTGCTCCCGACGCCCGTGACGTAGCGAGGAAAGGGACTGTGATGCAGATGTGAGTCTTAAAATAAAATGGAGTGTGTGTACGCGCGTGTTTTACCTTCGAGGCACGACTACACCTCCGCGCACCGGAACAACTTTTCGTATACTTTAGATCAAACGCGCGGCTAGGACGAGGAGAGACGAACAACGCGGAAAACTTGGCGAGCCGCTTTGTCGGATAGGTGTTTATCGCGAGATTCAATGTGCATCCGCATCTCTACAAATGTATGAAGCTTTCGGATGGTAATTGCGAGTTCGTAGAAATGTTTTGTTTCTTGTTGCCAATGCACGGACGTGAGTCAACGTGTTCACCGCTACTTTCGAAATAGACTGATACTAATAAATTGATGTTGGTATTTAAACGTATCTTTCTCTGTTTATATGGATTCGACGTATATGACCAAAAAGGCAAAAGGCCAATAGACGCATTTGATCTCATACTCAAACGGCCAAATACACACATGGCCAGATACGTATTCGGTTTAGTTGATATTTTTAATTGTAAGATTTTTTACTTCAGTTAATCAAATCAATATTAATGACTTATAATTTGTATTTATTATATTACTAGCTGGCTCGGAGGCGCCCGAGGCGCCCCTCGTAGCTAGGCCTGCGCGCTCCGCTTAGCCCAAGGTACTAGCATAACAGTAGCGTCCACACAGCAAATATGGTTGCATAAAAATTAAGCAGGTAAATGCATTTTTTGTCGTACTAATTCAGAACCCTTCGGGAACCCAGCGGGCGTGCGCACAACAACTCACCAAAGTTTCATCCATAGACGTATATTATTTCTCTATGGTTTCATCACACTCGGATGTTTATTATACGAACGCATACAGGACAAACAAAGCAAAATTAATTTACATCTAATTATAAATATAATAAATATTAAAGTTCAATTTAAATTAACATCTTATCTATGCTACTACTACCTACATTCATTCATATACACATTTCACACACCTAAAGGTCTGTAAGACATCTCTTCAAGGGATAAGTTCGCTTTTGCACTTCATGCACCTGTAGGTAGCTTACTCATTGTGTTTTTGTTATTGCAAAATATTTTTTGGAACAATAAACAATTTTCTGTCTATCTATCTAATAAACATATTTTCTTTCTTATATTTATTGGAAGACTTTAGGAGCATTGATTACTCGGAGAAATTACTTTATTTCTACACGCACTACCCTCTACACACCTTCCCTCCGTCCCACGCTCTTACTATTGCTGTTCTAAAGATTACAATTTCATAGTTTTTCAACATTTCACAGAATAAATTTGATCATACAATGTTGATGTCATTAAAATGTATGACACGAGACATCAAATCAAACACAAGTCCACGTATTCCGCCCACAAACTGTAACGTACGTGCGAGTAAAATGCGAAGGGAAAGTTTTCCCGCCTCCGCCCGCCCAGCACAATAGCATCAAGCTGCGCCCGGTGGTGGCATAATATTTAAGCGTGGTAATAGATGCCTTTTCGAGTTTTACGTTTTTCAGCGAAGTGTCTTGTTTCAGGGGCGCTGTTGAGGATTGAAATAAAAGTTTTGTCGGCGACACTTGCGAGATTGTTTGCGGGAACGAGGCGAATGTTTAAATTTACATACGGAGGTTCTACGACGGGGATTTACAGCACTCAGCGCCACTATAAATCTTTGTAATTTTACTCCTCTCTTGGGCCGCCGTCACACATTGTGCAAATAAGCTAAACGTGCTATTTTCACTTTTAACAGCTCTGTCTACTAGCGTGGGGATTTTATACTTGTCCATATATTCGGCGGAATTAGCATTTCGTGGAATTCTTTTAAAGAACCTGGCGTAACCTAACGAAATAGTAAGTAGGTCAGTCAGTCAGTCAGCGTATATGCGTCCACTGCTGGACATAGTCTCTCAAATTTTCCTCCAGTCCTCCCGGCCTTCAGCGGTACAGAGCCACCGCTTTCTGCCGACGTACTTGATGTCGTCGTCCCACCTGGCGGGTGGTCTTCCTTCCCACACTGCGTTTTCCTGTCCACGGTCGTCAGTGTATGACACGGTTAAATCCAAATATTAAGTACTGTATATAGATTACCTACTTAGGTCTCTATTAGCGTATATACGAGATGTTACATCTTGCGACACTGACTTACACACAAAACAGTCATCAACGGTTAACGAGCTCCGGAAATAGTCGCGAGCAAAGAGATACCTCTGCGGTTTAGGTTAGTGTGTACAGTAGAGGTGACATAATATAAATCTGTTGAGGCAAATCACGTCTAGGCGGCGCGGAGGGGGGGGGGGGGGGGGGGGGGGCGGCGGCGGCGGCGCGGGTGACAAGGCGGCTGATCTCATTTGGAGATAACTATTCGCATTCGCGGCACGCAGCGCAGCTCGCTATACATACATAGTATGCAAGGATGCATTCAAATAGCTTTATGCTTATCGTTTTGCTTATCGTCTGTACTTCGAGCTACAAGCTGAAATTAATTTGCAATAAATATTCGATTTGATAAGCTTGCGGTTACTTTATTTCGATTATCATTATTCTAGGCGATGTATATTATGCGATGCGATATGAGAGTCACTGAAATACTTGTAATAATATTTATAAGAAAACCCCAGTGAAGTTTCTTATCGGCTCTTCTTCGTAGGTGTAATCGAACCAGATAAAATAAAATCGAGCTAGAAAAAGTTCAAGAATAGTTTTACTACCACACGAACAAAATATACAATCCGTTTGTACCGTGTGGGGCCGGTACTTTAAAAGAATAGCTCCACTGCATCTCTCCCCGTGTATGTCGTAAAAGGCGACTAAGGGATATGACTCCCTTCTTATATTACTAGGTGGTAGGGTTAAACCCGCCCGGGTTGGTACCACCGCACTGAATGAAAGGTCGGTCGAAACGGCTATGTAAATAGTTTGTGTTTTCCGTCCAGTTCAGTGTAGCCGGCACGACCGAAGGGAAGCAAGCACTGACGTGGCACCAGTTCACCCGGTGTTATGGGCTGACATCACGGATGTTGTAGGTGATGTGGCCAACCGTGTCAGATTCCATAAAAAAAAAAAAAAAAAATACAATATATACAATTCTGACCGAGTGCAAGGAAAGTTCAACACGTTTTGTATATACATACTTCAAGCATAATATTATGCATGTTATATCAAAGTTTTCGAAGGCAAAAAAAAGCGTTTAAAGTCGAGTAAAACCAATCATTTATTGTACATCGGATAAAGATTTTATGAACCCCATATAAACATGTAAACACAAGACACATACGTAAATTTCCTGTGCCAAGGTGCGTCGTTCGCAGGAAACTTCCGACAGGAAGCAGGTTGTAGAAGGCAGAACATCACAACACAATGACGACTGACGAGAGCTGACGAAAACAATACACTCTATATATATATATATCTTGTTTGTAGCTTTGCTTGGCGTAGCTGCACCCTCTGCCGCCGCCCTTCCGCCTCACCACCCCCGCGTGTCGATAACGAACCCTTTTTGTTCAGTCTCCGCCCGCTCCTTCTCGTTTAAAGTTTTCATTTTTATAAATGGCGACACTCGACGCTGCCCGGGAGAGGAAAATTGTAAATGACACGACGTAAAGAAAGCGAACAAAGCGAGTGGAAAAAAGCGGCCGACGTTTAAAGGGTTAAAATTGTAAAGTTCTATCGCAGCACACAATAATTAAATGATAAATATTCCACTTAATTATTTTCCTCTCGAGGAGAGTTTTTCTGTGGAAACTTTCATGTTTTCCCTCCCACTTAACCCGCTGTAAGTGGCGGCTTCATTTCGCCGTTAGTCCTGAATTATTGATGACCGCCGCTCGAGAGACGAGAAGGGATCCGAAGATACCTCCTTTGTTTGTTTACTTACGTTCGCGATGCTTAGAAGCGCTTCTCGGGAGACATCTCCCAGACATGTGGGATTACGACACAGACTGAACAATGCTAATGGCTTCTTGGTGAAAAACGTACAAATTAGTTTTTACTTCCTTTCACCTTTGCGCGCGAGCGATTCAATTCCGCCCATCGCTTCCATGTACTAGGGTTACCAGATTGAAAATTGAAAAGTCCTGACGAAAAGCCTAATTTCCATAGAAAAATCCTGACATTTTGTGCAAACGTAATTAACTTTCAAATATTTGTTCATGCTTTGGCGCGGGGGCAGGACTCACTGGTTGAACTCCATTTCAACTCAATTTTCAAACTTCATTTAATTTCAACTCAAGCGCCACCCAAAGATGGTAAAAATCTATGTATATGTAATTTAAGCTTACTTAATTTGCCTAATATTACTTACCAAAGTTGCTGGTAAAGATGATTATGTTTCTGTTTAAGTTTATTGTGCTGTCTAATTTACTCTAATTAGTAATTACATTACCGTTTGTATAACTTTCTAATAATAAAAAAAATAATTAAAAAATCTGCTGTACTTCATTGAAAAGTCGAAAAATCCTGGCAGTTCCAAAATCCGGCCGCAATCCTGACAAGAGACTAAAAATCCTGACATGTCAGGACAAATGCTGACGTATGGTAACCCTACATGTAACGACACTCGACTTCGCTGGAAGCGTGTAACGTAGGTATGTATTTACATTGTCACTTTTAATTAACCGTGACATCGCGGCGCATGCTCGCGCCCGCGGCTCGGCGCTCACTCAGACGTGCTTCGCTCTGCGCTCTCGACGAGTGCTCCTCGGTGTACCGTCGCTGTCTCTAGTCCGTGTGTTGTGTTGTGTAGTCTATCTGCTGTAAATACTATGGCGCTGTCTGTGCTCTCACCTCCGCTGGCGCTGTGGAAGCCTGGGCGGGTACGATAGGCCGAGAGGGTAGACACATCGCATTTAGAGTTTAGACAGACTTTCGACCGAATTTTTACAAGATACGCAGCAAGTTGTCTTTCAGTAGCCTAATCACGAGATTTAACCTACTATGCTACGCTACGCTACGCCGTGTTCTCCGCATCATTTTGTATGGAGAAACGGAGCAGCGCCTCTAGTTGCGAACTTCGTTTCTCCATGCAAAATGATGCGGAGAACACGGCATAGCGTAGTAGGTTATATCTCGTGATTAGGGTAAGTACTGATTTGGTTTTACTTTACATAAATGTTTGTATATACCAGCAGGACTTGATATCAGCCTCGGTAGCTCAGTTAGGTTTTTGTGCTCTGTTTCTCAGTGGTGCGGTCGGTCGACTGTCGGTCGTGATCATAAGCACACCTGGATGCGGTCAGTAATTGAATGGATGACATGAGACCGTTGGAGGCTGACCGTGGTTCGGATTTCACGTAAAACTGTAGGTCCCTTCCCTTCTTACCTTACTAGGTGTTAGGGTTTAACCCGTCCGGGTTGTGACCTCCGCATTGAATGAAAGGTCGGTTGAAACGGCTATGTAAATAGTTCGTATATTCCGTCCACGTGATGTAGTGTAGCCAACCACGTCAGTTTCCATAAAAAAAACTTGACCAATAACCCCAAGATGCCGTGTTAAAGGGCAACGCGGCAGCCATCTCTCACCTTGGCACGGTCCTGCTACCGAGTCATTCAGCAGGTGGGTCTTCGTGCCTTACTTGCTGCTTGATAGTTATCTTTTCTGAATATTTTGCGAAACTTGGCGGTAGGTATTGTGCTGTGTAATTTACCAGAGTCCTTGAAGCACAACACCGATTCCTGTGCTTACCCCGATTGACGGGATACAGCTTGTGGTATGTATTAACCATTTTCTGTAATGATCATTTGTGATGTTGAACCTAGATGTTGAACAATGAATGTTATATTTATCTCCTACGCTACGCGCGCGCGGACGTGTGTGTGTGTGTATGTGAGTGTGAGTGTTTGAAGGTGTATGTGACGGCAGGTGTGAGGGTGTGTGTGTGTGAGTCTCTTGTAACGTGAACTTCATTTCTTTTCTTTCCGATTGTTATGTTTCAAGCCTCACGTAAATGCGTGATCGCGTGTTGCGTGTTTTGAGTTCTGAAATGCATTGCTTCATCCTTCAATCTACGAATTTGGATTTGAAACCGACTAGGTGCTCACTCTTGCGAAACAAAGGTGAACAAGAAACAAAGGTTTCGAAGAAACATAAAGGTCGTATCTTTTAATGTGGTAACTTTCACGTTTCTAGCTTTAGAAGTTTCACTGCAATATCTCGGACCTGTCACCTTTTATTTTTTGTTTTGTTTTATAAAAACGAGTATGGGTAGCTGTGCCGAGGGACTAGAGGTACCCGACCGAAACTACGCTCTGTGAGACACCATACCAGCAAATTTGCGGACTACAGAAACGCTATACATGGCACCTAGTTCACCCGGTGTTATGGGCTGACATCACGGACGTTGTAGGTGATGTGGCCAACCGTGTCAGTTTCCATAAAAATAAAAAAAACGACCTTACAATCTTACAGACAATCCGTTTCAGTAAGTAAACGAAAGTTCCCCCGAACTCCTGGCCTATTAAAAAGGAGGAAGGCATTGTTCGGAAAAACATACACATCGGGCGACAGCCGGGAACGCGCTAGCAACGATGCCATAAATAGTCATACGTACACCGTACATTCCCTTATAATTGTAAACATCTCTCAGCTCTTCTTTGGCTATGTAACCGATGCTGAATGGCCGGTCGCTCTCGCTACCTACGTTTTTCTCACGTTCATCTCTGGGCCCTATCATGTCAGCTGGCAATAGCGTGAAAGAGCGGGGGGCTGCACGCAGTGGAGTCTTTACGCATAAGTCCATAATATGGACTTATGGTAAGTGATGGTTTATCTATTGAACCTGATAGTAGATTATGGATGTTTTTAAAATAGCAAAAAGTTTTTAAAGGTGTCCCAGTTCGAACGGATTTGCTTACCACCAGAGGATTCCTCACTTATGCTTCAAAAAAAGCTAAGTACCACTTTTCCCTAATACTTGTATTTTTTCGAAATAATCGAGGTTTTATGCGTTAGGAAAGGGCGCCAAAACCATGTCCAACATCGGCAACTGACTTTTTAATAGCGATTATCTCTAAAAATACTAGTCCTAGAAAAAAAAGACTGAGCTTTCCTTTTAAGCTTATTCAACGGCGTAGTCTTTGATCGAACTGTAATACCCTTTATAGTGATTGCAGCCTAGGCGATTCATTCTACTACATTCATTTAAAAAAATATGATTCAAAATCTGAAATATGTAAAGTTCCAATCGTATCGAGTCACGAAACTAACAGTCCACGTCAAAATACCTTGAGCATACTGTACTGATGCGAAATTCTACCTAGACCTACCCTCCCGCGCAGAATGTAGCAACGTAGCGAGCTCGCTCACACGGAAAGGTAAAGTGTTTTCATCTCGACTTCACCCGTGGATAACATTTTGAGCAGATTTCCACAAAATCTACCGCTTGAGCACAATATTTCCCCACCGAATAGAAATAGGACGTCGCGTCGGCCGATTATGTTTCTTTTCGAAGTTTTCATTTAAGATAGCAGCCGAATCCGTTGCCTCTAAATGTTTGGCAAGTTTGTTTCAAATTGATTTAGCGAGTGGGGCACCATAACCTTTACTTTAAAAGAATATTAGAAACAATGCAGGTAAAGGTGAACTTGGAAAATGTGACTCGAGCTAAAGAAAGGTGGATGGGCTTGACATGACATGAAAATATACTTTATTGCACAAAAGAAGTGGAAAAAGGCGGAAAGCCTAAAGACAGCCAGTCATGCTCGGGAGTGTGGGTAGTACGAAATTGAAAAAAAAAATTTAAAAAAAATCATGGAAAGGTTTTCAAATAAAGACGAAAGTCTAGCTGGAAACTAACGCTAGAGGCAGGTCGACGGGATTACTAGGTGAAGACATTCGTGCGACCTCTACATGTTAGAGACGCAAACTAGGTAGGTTTCTAGATACCTAAGCAAAGCAAGAATTCGTGTTAAAATTAAATAGAACACAAATGCTTAATTGATTAAAAAAACATTCAACAGTAACAAGTACATTAGAACTTTTACATAAGGCACAAAGGCGGACTTATACCTTACAGAGATTTTTGTCAACCTTTGGATGTTTGAGATTCGATTAATATAATACATGATACGTCATTGATTAATATAGTGGAATGGAAGTAGGTTGTAAAAGAGTTGAACGTGAGAATTGAAGATAAAATAATCATAAGAATACTTATTAATAATACGCATAACTACATGCTATCCCATACTTGTGTTAATGTATATCCATAATTAAATATATAAAATAGAATATACAAACAAATAATAATAAAAGTTACTTACACAATAATATCAAACATGGAGACACTCATAAAGAAGTACCTATGAAAAATTCGAGGAATCAACAGGGCACATTAATTAGTTGAGACATGCACGAGAAATCGAAAACATGGAGACACAGAGGATGAACATGAAGTGCTGACAAAAATACAAAAACGAATGCGAGAAATAAGGGCGGAATGCTCAAGGCAAATACAGGTTGACATTGAAACAAAGGAACGGAACATAATATGCCATCATGAATCATGGCATGGTATATTTTCTTTTTAGACCATTGCATAGATAAATCCTGGTCGGGACGTATATTTTCTCTTCATTTTCGGCTTTGCATTTATCTAAAAAGAAAAATATAAGAAGCGAATACATAGTACTAAGTACTAACATATAAAAAAATATATATAATGGCATGGTATGATGGTATAGTGGATATTTACTAGAATAATTTAAATCAGAGAACATGGAAAAGTTATAAATGTACAAGCGATTACAGCCTTTCCTCTTTAGCGAAAGGCAATGGATTCAACATGCGTTCGCGAGCACTGCTCACTACCCAAAAATCTCCTGAATTTCTCAAACAAATTGGATAGAGGTATTCACGGATTAATTGAGATCGGGTTTTTAGATGTACTCGGTGCTATGACAAATGATCCGTGTAATAAAATTATGCAATTCAATTATTTTATGCCATCGGTGCAAAGAGTAGGTATAAGATATTAAGATACCGGTAAAAGGCTCCGTTAAAAATCTGCTTCTCGATTTGAAGGTCAATTGATCTCGTTTGATGTCGACGAAGGGTCTGAACGTGACCTGTCTTAGCAGCCTTGAACTTAAAAGTGATGAAATATGCCTATAGGGATTTATCTCAGCCTCGTCATCTCGACAGTCTCGAGCCGGCTGTTCGGGGGCACTCAATTAGGTGCTCGAAGGAGGTCCTCAGATCCCGGCCGATCTGCTCGATCAACCGTTTGATATTCCAAGGGCTCAATCGCCGGGGCCGGCCGAAGCGCTCCGAAGCTTTAGCGATATAAGAGGCAATCGAGGCAAATGCGTGGCTCGCATCGGAACCCGTCCTCGCTATATAATTCTCGTGAGTGGCATGACGGCGACGACGACGACGCCCGCCGGCCTACGTTAAATCACTTCACTTATCATCGTTACACAGTCTCTCTACACTGCCGAAGCCAGGGTCGCCGAATGTGCGCAGACGCGCCCCCGTAACTGGGAACTTGCCGTTGCCTAATTTTATAGTCAACTCAAACTCCTTTTGGTTGTTAGTATACATGAGTAATATGGTACTTACTGTATACATGGTCAAGGATCATTTGGTATAGAGTAGGAGGAAAATGATAAGCATAACGACATAGCACAAAGCTATAATTACTTTGAAACTGTTTAAACTTTGCTTTAAACCCTAACCTTTGGACAATAAAAGAAAATTATTACAGAGGTAAACCGTGCGCATTTGAATGATGGCGAAGTTAGTCGCAAGCTCCAACACCTCGATACGAAATAGCTCACGTAGCTCTCAAAACACTCCCTCATAAAGAAGTTATAGTGCCTCTACTTTCCTATGTAAATGTTTTCAAATGTGAATAATTTTAAACGCTCTCCGAGTGACGGTCTCCCGCGGTGTAAGCAAAGGGAACGGTTGCAAAATTTGAACAAGTAATCGCTTTACCTTTTCTGCTAACTTCGCTACAGAAACGGGTCTGTAGCACACTCATTAGTGCGAGTGCCACCACGAATTGTTTAGTGCAAGTTTTTATTGTTTAGTGTCCCTCATGTAAATTACATACATATCGTTTGTTTCTGTAACATTTTTTTGGATCAACCTATCAATTTCCAAACATTGATTAGTAATGTTGTATAGTTAAGTAAATTCAGAATTATCTCGGGCGAGTTAACATACTACATCATTTCATGGTCCCTATGGACGACTATTTTGATTTATAGTTAGATTTATTTTTAAAGTTAATTTAGTTATTTTTAGGTCTAGATTTAATTACTTTTGTTAATGTTGTATGTTCAATAAAATTTCAATATGGACGACGAAGTTTGTCTACAATTCATTCATTCAATTCATTTTTTTGCTAATTTTTACCATAGCTGCATGTCGGACACTTTTGTTTTTGTAAGCCATTTTGAATGGATTTTAAAATTTGTTCCTCTGCCCACTTCGACATTGTTTTTCATCTGCGCACTCAATAAAAACTAAACAGAGCCTGTACCGACGTGTTTACCGGCGGCGGCGGGAAAGTTGTGAGCTTACGGAGCGTACGGAGCGGCGCGCGCGGAGAGAGGCTACTCTAAAAAAAAACAGAAATTATACTAAACACACTACTTCGCTAATCAGTAATCACTAAACAGTTTACTGTACACAAAAGTCTGAACACTAATCAATCCTGTTCAAACGTAAACAGTGTGCGATGAATGTATCGATTTTGTTTGGTTTTGTTTGAATTTTAGGTTAATCGGTGGCTTAGGTTGCGCGAGACGAGAGATTGGCAGAAACCACCTGAATGTTATAAATAGTAGGAAAAGAAAGAGTTTAGATTTCGTGTGATATACCTGACTGCGCGGTTAGCCTGTGTCTGCTAACGAATGATACGAATTCGAGTGCTGATGTAGTGATTTTGCTTCACGTTCACCATCAAAGGAACTTCAATAGAGTTGAAGATGCTTCGATACACGATGATGATGGTGCTGTTGAAAATAATAACGCCTCTACTGTGATAAGAGCACTCTCGTGTGTGCGGTGTGGGCTAGTTGCTGTGCGGGCTCGCTCAGTCGCTAGAGCTCATTCCAAGTTTAGCACGACGAAATATAAAACACCATGTTTTTCTCGCGGTTTTTCTTTCAGAAACCTGACAAGGTTGGTTATATTACCTGCTACCCCTGTGATGTCAGCCCATTATACCTTGTCCTTTACTTTGATCGTGCTGGCTACATTGACGGCAGCAAAACACGGACTATTTTTACCCGACAACGGTTAAGCCAAAAGGAGGGTTATGATTTTGGCAGTGTATGTTCTTTTGTTTCACAACGCCTAAAATACTTAACCGATTTAGATATATGATGTATTGTTGGATTCATCTAGATAGACAGCATGCCATATGTAGATTTCAAACTGGCGTCCGTCAGGCGACAAATTATACAGCGACAAAAATAAAAAAAAAATAAAGTTTTCTCAAACCCCATCGAGTGGGTTATTGTTGTTAAGAGCTTAAAGGCCATTTAAAAAATGTACCAAACTTGATGGGATAGATATAAAAGTAATAAATAAAAATTTTATAAAACCCGACTTTAAAAAACTGAGGAAATAACCAGAAAAGTTGATCAAGAGCAGTAGAGAATGTCGAGGTGTGTCGAGCTATGCATGCGTCCGGATCGAGCGCGACGCGATTGGTAGACCTCATGATCGATATTTCGGAACAGTTATTGATTGCGCTGCACTCCTGACCATTCACACTAACGACGAGTTTAGGGTACCTGTCGCAGATAGATTAGTAAAATTTTTACAAAGTCTCTCACAGCTGACTAGTGAACCTTCAAAGGGTTATTCAAGAAGTTAAATTTAACTGAAAAAGTTTTTATATTAAATTTTCTAAGAAATCTGAAAAAAAAATCCTCAAAAAATTGTCAAGTCAATTTCAAGAACACATTGACAAAATTGACAATATTTCTGATATTTGGAACACATTTTAGAGGAAACATAAATGGTTATTTTACCCCCTCCGAAACACTTCTTGGTTATTTATAGCGTTCGGTTCGTGCCATGTTCCTGTTGACGTCGTACTAAACTTGGAATAAAGCAGCTAAGCTCAGAGCTGGGAGCTGCCGAGTGCAGGCGGGGCTCGGCGCCAGGCACCGCGTCTACTCCTAGATCTGATCATTATTTACATACATACATACATAGCGTCACGCCTGTTTCCCGGTGGGGTAGGCAGAGACAACGGATCTCGGTTTTTAGGGTTCCATACCTCAAAAGAGGAGAAAACGGAACCCTTATAGGATCACTCTTGTGTCTGTCTGTCAGTCTGCCACAGTCTATTTTCTCCGTATCAACTGAATGAAAAAACTTGAAATTTGGTCCATATATAGAGTTTGATGACTCAATCACGTACGAATAGCGTAAATGAACGAATTTAGATTTGAGGGTCATATATTGGGCACAATTAGAAAGTAAAAAAAAATTCTGGGGGTAGGCGTCGTCGCTTCGCATTCCTGCTTCACGGTGGCATGTGGAGAATGCATGTATGTATGTTCTCTTGATAAACAATTAATATGGAAAAAATATGGTTGTCATGGTTACTCTTGAAACGAATTGAAAAAAATTCGTCTATCTTTGATGACTCGCTGTGCCTGCAAATAACAATATATTTTTTTATTTAATTATTATATTTGCGCCAAATTCCTCATTTTGCTGATATATAGTACGTGTATTGTATGTGCGTTACTTAGAAACTGAGCATTGACTATTTTCCCGGTACATCTTTCATCTCGGTGACGTCATATTTTAGCTTACATGCATCCATTCCCCACCTCCATGCATCTCACCTTGTACCATATGAATAAGAGGTGATCCTACATACAAAAAAGAAATAAATAAATAAATTTGTGCATCATGCATGTGGCAGGTCGATGAAAAGGACTCGTTATAAGGAATATGCATAAATATATTTTTTTTTAGTTGCATAGTTTAAAAGATATTAAAGAAAATATTCAAAAATAGAGCATTGACTATGACATTGCATTAGCAGATTTCGATGAATCATTCTGTCGATGGTTGTTGACTCTGTGGCTGTGGGCTGATGGGCTGGGGTGGTGGGGTGGTAGAGGCATCATTCATTACTCGAGAGCTCCGGAACCGCGCGCTGGCGGGGCGGGGCGGGGCGGGGCGGCACGGATGAGGCTCTGCGTGGAATTTGATTAATTGCATAAGATGCGCCGCTAGTATGGCCCAATTGCCTCACGTAGGAGACACCGAGAAGCGAACAACCTGCCCCGGCATAAAGGACGGTATGCGAGTAGAATAAATAGTCTATTTAGTACGTGCTTATTTGTTAATTCGGATTATTATATACCCGAATTATGCCGAAAGGAACACATAATAAGAATATGGCCAATAGACATTCATGGAGATTTTGAATAATATACTTATAAAATTTTTTGGTAAAAATTACCTGTACATTATAATTTAAATATATTTTATATAAAAAATTACGAGTAATTTGTAATATTACGAATTTGGAAATGACAAATGAGAAAACCAATAAATATTCAGCAGTACATAAATCGGCATTGAAAACAGTAAATATTTGAAAGTATAAGAAGAACAAACCAAAAAAATTTCTCAGCCAAATGAAAGCTATAAACTAGCTGACATCGCAGTGAGTGTGCCCCTCCCCCCCTCCCCAGCTCCGACCCTCCCGCTTGCAGTCGTCACCGCTCAGACACTACTCGTCAAAGGCTGCTTCGTCACTCGACCACCCCATCACTCCACGACGGGGGTGCGGGCGGCACGCAGCACCACAGCGCAATTCAATTCCATCGTTACCTCTGAAAAATTCCGCCCAAAAGGGCGCCTCGTTTTCAGCTGATCGCCCGCTCGGCGCCCGCCCGCCCTAACAAACTTGACCGGAAGTGGCCGGTTATTAGGAGTGTGGGGCGGGCGGACGGCCGACGCTCACTTTGCATACTGTAACTGAAACAGTGAAGCGAGGACGCCTCGTTGAAAGTAATTGGCGTTCATCGACTCTTTGAAGTTCCGGTTGTGAGGTGAAATTGACGATACAAGTGCGATCTCTTTTATAGGCGTTCGCCATTTTTTGCCGTATCGTTGTATACGATATCCTTTCCGTTACATAAAGATATTGTGTTGATTAATAAAATTACTTTTTTTTTTTCTTTATGTGATAACGAGTACATATAGAGCTCTTTCATTTATGAAATTATAACTCTATTCGAAATAAAAATTATATTTTATCTCTTTCTATATTTGTGATTCACGAATATCAAATTTCATGCTTGTGTATATTTTTAGTGACACCATTTGCGATTAGCAATGATGTAAAAATGTAGCTATATGCAATTAATGAAATATCAACTTCTCTTGTCGATGTACTTATAATATTACTAGCTTATGCCCGCGGCTTCGCTCACATAGCCTATGTCCATCCTGAAGATCCATTCTAAATATTGGTCAAGGAATTTTTAAGATCGATGAGTATTTTCGGAGATTACCTCCTACATCCAAACTTATAAACTTACAAACGTTACCTCTTTATAATATTAGTGTGACTGTGAATTTCTTAAATATCTCGCTAAGCAACTTTCAACCTTTGGACAGCAGCGACCGTAAGAGTCCCCGTTTCACACCCGTACGTCTTGACCGGGAGGAGGCACTAGTCTTAAATACGGGTCTTTCTATTTTGCGGAAGGCCAGACATCAAGGCGAATATTTACTTTTCTAAGGCAGCCCAACCCAGTTGAATTCGTCTCTCGATCTCCTTAAGACAAGACGGAAGTTAACTTTATCCATACAAAATCGACTTTCGGCATTTATGTTATTTACTCCCCTGAACATTATCCGACTTTTTGTTTTAATAAGGAAAGTCGAATCTACTTCGAAATACAAATTTTTAGCTCCGGTGTTGTAGGTATATTTCCTCTAAACTAAAAAATGACAGGAACGTAGATTGGAGTGTCCTTAAGACAAGACGAAAAAAAAAATTAAAAATCGGATAAGGTTTAGGGGGCTAGAAAACAAATGCCGAAAGACGATTTTGTATGGATAAAGTTAACTTCCGTCTAGTCTTAAGCAGACCTTGTCTACGAAGATGCCGCCGCCATTTGTTACATAATATTGTCTAAATACAGCGCTGGAGGGCGCCTCCAACGTTATAGGGCGCGTCGTCGCGTCACCTTCGGGGGCGCCCGGGTGAGCTATAACTGCCCGTCGGCGGCGGCGGCGCGGGGGCGGCGTTACGCGGCGCCAGCTAACTCTATGTACATGAAATTGCACTCACTGTGAAAATATTCGGCCTCCATATTTCCCGTAGCGCTGTATGTAATATTGCGGCATCCGGCCGCGCGAGCGAGCCCGCTTTTTGTGCGTCATTGGCGATTTTGGTTTGGAAGGCGGATTTTCTTTGTTATTTTTCATGGTCGGCTTTTATGAAAATGTAATGACATTTTCAGTAAATAAATGCTTTTTTTATTTGATTCAGGTTTGAATAGTCTTTATATATATTATGTACACTAGCTTTTGCCTGCGGCTTCGCTTCGAGTGACTCTTTGCTCACAGCTCAAATTCCCTACAAACTATTCGGACTACTTATCACGAACATTAAAAAAAATATTAGCCAAATCGGTCTAGCCGTTCTCAAGTCTTTATTCTTTATTCATCATTCGTATGGTAGTTCACTACGCTTGAATTTAATTTTAGAATTAGAAGCAACCCTGGGCGCGGTCAGTACTTGGATGGGTGACCACTCGACCATTGGAGGCTGACCGTGGTTTGGATTCCACGTTAAACTCGTCCGAATGTCCATGGGCGTCGTTAGACACCTTATGGGTGGCTCGGCGCCATATGTCGCGCTGTCAATAAAAAAAAAAACTGTAGGTCCCTTCCCTTCTTACCTAACTAGGTGGTAGGGTTTATCCCGCTCGGGTTGGTACCACCGCACTGAACGAAACGTCCGTTATGTAAATAGTTCGTGTTTTCCGTCCATAGTTTAGTGTAGCCGACATGAAATAAAGGGAAGCACTGACATGGCACCTAGTTCACCAAGGTGTTATGGGCTGATATTACGGATATTGTAGGTATGTCTCGTAGGTATCTCTCCCCGTGTATGTCGTAAAAGGCGACTAAGGGATAAGACTCCCTTCTAATATTACTAGGTGGTAGGGTTTAACCCGACCGGGTTGGTACCACCGCACTGAATGAAAGGTCGGTCGAAACGGCTATGTGAATAGTTTGTGTTTTCCGTCCAGTTCAGTGTAGCCGGCACGACCGAAGGGAAGCACTGACGTGGCACCAAGTACACCCGGTGTTATGGGCTGACATCACGGATGTTGTAGGTGATGTAGCCAACCGTGTCAGTTACAATAAAAAAAAATTACATTTTCTTTGAAGTATGATAAAGATATACTTAATATGGTTTATTTTGTTTTTGATTCTTTATTATGAGAGTCAGAGTGTATCGAATTATATTGACGCACCTAATTTCGGTGAGCCACTGTGATAGAGGTGTTGTGGGACATCGAGTTTCATTGGAAGATAGCGACGGGTCAAGGCTTTGATAGGCGACAAATAATTCGGAATGTTTACATTGGACTTTGGGCAAACTGTTAAGAATACATAGAAAATCAAGTTTAGGCTGATTACCAACGGTCAAATGTGTTCCTCATTACATTTGGGTAGTAATACCAAATATTCACTACTTGAATATTTTTAAGTTATTTAAATATTTGTACACATTTTATAGGATTCATGAAAAAATATTACGCTATGCAATTTCAGGTTTTTTTTCAGATTTACTAAACTTACGTAAACGCGCTGGCGGTTCAAGCCGGAGTTCCAGGTTCGAATCCTGGTCGGGGCGTATTTTTTCTCTTCATTTTCGGCTTTGCATTTATCTAAAAAGAAAAATATAAAAAGCGAGTTACATGCTTAGTACTAACATAAAAAAATCATAAAAAATATATACTTAATGTTTAAAAAATATTTTGAAATGTTATTACATTTCCGATTTACATTCGAATTTATAAATTTTAACGGCAATTATTAGAAAATGTAACTCCTCCTTTTCGGTGTAAGAGACGACGTCGGCTCTTTAGGGTCCTCATGGAGCCAGGGGCCCTGAGCTCGTGCTCCATGTGCTCATATGGAAAATACTTCCCTGCCTTATACGATCAGACGCCGAAGCACCACAGCCACCGAGCTACGGAGGTAGACCAAATTAAGGGGGCGCGTGCTAAAGGGCGACAGGCTCGCCACCTCTCACCTTGGCACGGTACTTCCACCGAGTCATGCAGCAGGCGGGTCTTCGTGCCTTACTTGCTGCTTGATCGATTGAATCTTGTTCGATTACTTTGCGAAACGTGGTGGTTGGTGTTGTGCTGTAATTGACCAGAGTTTTTGCAGCACAACACCGATTACTCTGCTTACCCCGATTGTCGGGATTTAGCGTGTGTGATATGTATGTATGTATGTCTTTTGAATGACAAATCTCTCCTTGCTGTTTGGTCCTCATGCGCGATCGCGAATATGATTAGACTGCGCATATTTAATAACAAGATAAAGCGTTGAACACTATCACGGGGAACGTTCTCGACCGACGCACATACGGGTATTTGTCTATTTTAACTGGCCAATATTCAATTTCATCAAACTGTTCCTATTCAGTATTGTATCACATAACCTATTCTCCACAACCAAACAACGACATTTGACACTTACCACCACCCTGCACCTCTTATCCCGCCCGCCACTTAGTGTGCAATATTGATGTCGGTGCCTGCGCACGTAATGTTTATCGTTTTGCTATCAGAGTGTTAAGAGTTTAATGGGCCTATTTTAGTTTGTTGAGTGTGGAAAAAAAAACATAAATATGGACAGTTGCAAAGCAGGTATTCACGAATGTGTATTAGTTATTTTTAATTAAATTGCAATACATTAAAAAAATTTGGCAGTACAATGATTACAGAAGGTTTATTGTGTTAAATTTTCATTTATTTAAAAGGAATTCTAAGGTTTTTGTTATACTTCTGGGTACTTCTGGGTGTCTATTCATATATCAATAAAAAGTAGTACTATTACCCTTGTTAAATACCTAAAAACCGGAGTGCGATTTTTGCGGAAGTAATATAATTATATAATTTAAAACTTTAAAGTCGTACTCGTGATAATTCACAGATAAAGTTAATGTTTCATTTATATTTTTGAAGTGAAAACTTCTTTAGCGGCGCTTGGGTAAAAAATTTTAAACTCGCGTCATCGCGTCCTCGTCAGATCTCGAAAAGCGAAATGTAACCTTAATTCATTGCATTAAGGGTTAAGTTACAGTGGCACAGGATCAATTCTGTTCGCGTCATCGCGTCATTGTTAGATCTCGAAAAGCGAAATGTAACCTTAAGTCATTGCATTAAGGGTTAAGTTACGAGTGGCACGGGATCTGCCGGCACTCCCGGAGTGCAACTGTTAAGTAGGGTTTCGTAACACGTTTATGTCTGTCCATTCTACTAAGTTCTGCAAAATGAATGTAGGGTTCCGTAACAAATACATGTCTGTCCGTTCTACTAAATTTAACATTTATTTCAAAATGAATGTAGGGTTCCGTAACAAATGCATGTCTGTCCGTTATACTAAATTTTATAATTTTCAACCAAGGTCCTCCGACGGTTATTTTATAATAAAAGTAGGGTTCCGTAACACGTTTATGTCTGTCCATTCTACTAAGTTCTGCAAAATGAATGTAGGCTTCCGTAACAAATGCATGTCTGTCCGTTCTACCAAATTTAACATTTATTTCAAAATGAATGTAGGGTTCCGTAACAAATGCATATCATGTCTGTCAAAATTCGCAGAGATGTACGATATTATGGGATCGAAAATAAATTGTTGATTTTTTTTTTTACGTAATAAAGATTTTTACACTACTTAATATGTAATTTCATTACTTTAGACTTTAAATACATGAAACTCATTATTTTGAATCCATAATCACACAAAACTAATTTTGGCCAGTTAAAATAGACAAATACCCCTCTGTGCGACGGAATGTTTTCATATTCAATCTGGGAATAATATTTATGTTATGGAAGCGATTCTCGCTGACGCAGAAGATAATGACGGACCATGTCCTGCGGTGAGGAGGCGCGGGCAGTCTGATTACAGAATATGACTTCAACTCAACTATTTCTTTACACATTAACTAGGGATTAATTTCCTTCATTTCATGTCGGTTACACTGAACTGGACGGGAAACACGAACTATTTACATAGCCGTTTCGACCGACGTTTAATTCAGCGCGGTGATACCAACCCGGGCGGGATAAACCCTACCACCAAGTAAGGCAAGAAGGGAAGGGACCTACAGTTTTACGTTGAATCCGAACCACGGTCGAGCGGTCACCCATCCAAGTACAGACCGCGCCCGGGTGTGCTTAACAACAGTCGACCGACCGCACCACTGAGCTACCGAGGCTGGCATTATGATATTATGTACACATCTCTATCTGTCGTAAACAGTAACAGTCGCGAGAGATAATATTATCTGTTAGGGCTCTAATGAGAGCTCGCGGCGTGAAGAGGACGCTGGAGAGAGGGTGGCGGCGGCGCGGTGGCGGCGGCGTGCCCGGCTCGGCCGGCGCGGTAAGTTGTTTTAAAATTTTGCATAAAAATTACCCCTTTTTGTCCTCGTGATTTATATCTGCGTCCAGCGAACATAACTTTCGCATTTAGTCATTTTATCTGTTTATTTAGCATGAACGGTGCGTCCGCGCCACCACGGCCCGCCTCCACCGCACGCAGCGCCGCGCCACCCCTCCGCGCCGCCTCGCCCCGCCGCGCTTCGCCGCCACCGTAAAGCATTTTATGCTAATAACGACCGAGTTTGACATATCAGCAGGACCAGGTATTTACGGCTTCTCGCAATAAACATAATACAGACATAAAACGTTTATAGACTCACCGAGCCGATACCTCCGGAGCCGGTACCCGCGCAACCTGCAACCGACACATTGAAATATGTTATTTTTACAGTAATTCTTAGAAATTTGGCGAGAAACGAAGATTTAATTTCGCGCATATCTGCGCTCTATCAAGGGTCGACTAATAAATCTGCGGTCCACTAAATCGCGACCGCGACCGCGGTACACAACATACTTAGCCCGCGCGGACTGGCCGGTATGTCGTAAATTATACGTTTTTAGTTCGGTATTGGGGTTTCCGTGGCCGCCTTAAAAACACATTAAAAGTTTATTGCAAGCATTCCTAGCGTTTCTGCGACCCCGCTCGTCCTTTGTTTCGAAAAGTTCGAAGAAACAATAAAAGAAAAGCCCGAACGGTGAGGTCATTTTATTAGCAAGCAACATTAACTCTGCATTCAATTTTTTTTTTCATCGTCGCGATCCGACAAGTCTAGAGAGCGGGGAGGGACAAAAGGCCAACTCACAAGTCAAAGGGCCGAACCCAAAATAAGGAGTACGTAAGGCAATTTCAATAAATTTTAACAAAAGCTCAGTGTAGGTCGCGTCCCCTCCGCCGCCGCCCACTCCGCCGCAGCTGTTAATATTAACTCCTTAACCCCTCCTCGCCACGTTTTCCTCACCGGTAACCTTCCACAATGCAAATAATAAAAATATTATGCGAACCCTCGGAATGTGATTAAATTATTATCGGGGATCGAGTAGAGCGCGTCTCCTGCCACGCCGCGCCGAGTCCCTCGCGTCGCTGCACGCGGGCGACTCTACCTACCTACCCCTCTATACTATCAACATATTATTATCTACCCTACCGAAAGTCTATATTACATTTATGAAAATTACTCGCAATAAAAACGTCGCGGTGGTATCGTCGGAGTGTCGTGTTGGCAATACCTAAGAAAGGTAATGTTGAATGAATGTTGAATGAATTTTTGTACCGTGTGGGGCCGGTACTTTAAAAGAATAGCCCCACTGCATCTCTCCCCGTGTATGTCGTAAAAGGCGACTAAGGGATATGACTCCCTTCTTATATTACTAGGTGGTAGGGTTTAACCCGCCCGGGTTGGTACCACCGCACTGAATGAAAGGTCGGTCGAAATGCTATGTAAATAGTTTGTGTTTTCCGTCCAGTTCAGTGTAGCCGGCACGACCGAAGGGAAGCACTGACGTGGCACCAAGTTCACCCGGTGTTATGGGCTTACATCAAGGGTGTTGTAGGTGATGTAGCCATCCGTGTCAGTATCCATGAAAAAAAAAAAACGTTGGTAATGCGTATTTATTGTGTTTTTGGGTTTGATACCTCTTGAATTACGTAAGCATAAAGAAAGTTGACAAAAGTGTAAGCAAGACGGTTCAGCACTAATGCAGTTGATAATAATTGCACCATATTTTTATGTAGGCTTTTATTCCATTTAATGTGGAAACAACGGATTCGAAATTTTTATATTAATTTTTCGACTGCACGGTAGTTTCGAAAAGACGTCGAAGTATTTTCAACATATTTTCGAGAACCCATCGTTTCGTAAAAATTATTCCCCTGTTGCACCGCTGGTATGAATGGTCTTCCGTGTGTTTCCCGACACTTTCAACCTTGTCGAGCAACTTTGGTCCCTCGGCACAGTTGGTTTTCATAAAAAACATATTTCCGAATAGCGTAGTAGGTTTCACCGCAAATGTACACACTTTCGCGATGGCGCTTCCGTAAATGTAATAATTCCACAGTCGTTTGCGAGATCGACTTATTACAGGCGAGCTTATTACCGGCGGAGTTATATTATTCATGATCATGACTGTCGCAAGTTTGAGTGTCGAATGTTTGCTGCGCCCGCACTCGCGCCAATAGGATTATTTAATTTTAAACTCGCGAAAACTCTGTAAAGTTGTGGCGCATTGCAGAAACTGCAAATGCAGGACTTGAATAAGATTCGGGCTTACTCGAGTTCAGGAAAGTGATTAAGTGTGTTTATAATTTCTTGCAAGTACGTTTTTAGCCGACTACGGGAAGCCAAACGGAAGTTCACCGTGTATGTATGTGACTATCTATGTTCTCTCTACAGCCTACAGTACTGGACCGATTTTAAGAAGTTGGTGTCAATCGATTCGTCTCACGAGAGTGTCACAAGGTCATCACATTTACAAAACAAAAAACATTTTTTCAATCTCCATCGAGTGATCGCTGCCGAGAACATGAAAATACGATTAAAAATATAACACACTTAATAGTTTAGAACTACAAAAAATAAAATAAACATTTTATAAAACCCGACTACAAAAAAAAAAAATTATTAAGGAAACAAGGAAAGTTTTTAAAGAGCAGTCGAGCTTGTAGAAGGATTCGAATAGACAGATTTCGACTACACCATTTTCTACTGCCCTTTAATATCAACTTGATTTATTTCTTTTTTGTAGTCGGGTTTTAAACACATTTTTATTTTTGCACTGACAATTGCAAGGTGGCTCGATAAATTTATAAATTTACAATGAAGACATTTCAGAAAATAGGTCTTAGCAACACTTAACAACGTACTGCGAAGATGGAGATATTGCTCTGATTTGTAATTCACAACAAATTTCTGAAGCTATGCCTATATTTTATTTACGCCTTTATATAAATTTTAGAGCTTATGGGCTGTCAGTCAGTCAGCGTGTAAGCGTCCACTGCTGGACATACGCCTCTCCAATTTTTCTCCAGTCCTCCCGGCCTTTAGCGATACGGAACCACTGATTTCCGCCGGCGTACTTAATGTCGTCGTCCCACCTGGCGGGTGGTCTTCCCACACTCCGTTTTCCTGTCAACGGCCGCCAGTGTAGGACACGGTTACTCCAACGGTCATCGTCTCTTCGGCTAATTATTGTATAATATATTGTATATAATAATGGGCTGACAATAAATGAAATTTTTGTCAAATTTTGAAAATCACAAGAGAGGTACGTAATCGGCTTCATAGGGCAGGGAGTCAACTAAGAATTAGAGCTTTCCAGGAAAAAAATATATAGGAGCACGGTCTCATACAAAATAATTTAACAAATTCTGACAAACCGTATTGTGGCTGATACATACAAAACTGAAGTGTGGAGTGGAGTATGACAATTGTTGACACTCAATCATATTTATCTTTCATTAGTAGGTAGTACGCTTAGGGGAGTATGTGTATCAGATACTGATCACGTTCCCCACACCTATTATTTTTTTCCGATATCAAAAACCTACCCATGCTATGAAATAATTGTTCAATAAAGTATTATTTTAGTAGGATGGAGGTATTTGATATCCGAAAAAAATAATAGGTATTATGGGGAATGTGATCAGTATCTGATACACATACTCCCCTTAGCGTACTATTACCTACAAATGAAAGACCTTATATAAATATGATTATAAATGCCAAATAGGTAAATATCAAATATCTCAGAAAAGGTGACACTATCTTTACTCTTCGGAAGCCAGACAATGCACACCGGCTTGGAAATATTTTGCCCTCGCTCGCGGCTAACCTGTATTCTCGACAATGGCTTGGATAAAGACGCTGCCGATAGAACGCTCTAGTCTATTGAATAACACATACTGCTCCAGATAACAGGCCCGGCCCCGAGCATAGACTCTTGTTGGAGCTGTTCCTAACGCAGCTATCGGAGCGCTTAATAGGATTAGGATATCTGGCGGTATTTACTGATACTTACAACAACGTTTATGACCGTAGCGGGTGTTGTCTATAGTTGCAGAGAAATTGTCACTAAGAAGTAAAACAGCGAAATGTGATTGGAACAGAAATATTCCAAAAGACGTTTCAACAAAATTATAAGTAGCACAAAAGATGAAGCATTAGGCCGTTGTATATTGCACTAATGTGTTTGAAGGCGTTACATAAAGTTAAATAATCGTAAGCATTAGCGGATGTGTTAATTGTAGGACAAGCCTCGGGACAAGCACAGAAAATAAAAAAACTAAACGTGACACAGTAAGATATAACAGGCGAAGTATTTATGTTGTTTGTTTTAAGTTTAGGTAATTTTAATTTAGGTCGTTTTAGTTTATATTTGTAGATGTACTTCATATCTGAATGTGATGTGAAATTCTGTTGCAACCAAAGTAAATTAATTAGTATTTAAAGAAAATCAGAAGAAATCAAAAAGACCAAAAAATGGCTGTTGTTGAAAGAAAAAATATTATTTTTAACGAAAATTAATAAATTCAATTAAATTTATTATTTAAGGTAGCCTACTGGGGCCGCGAGAACCTTGTAGATTTCAACGTCAGAAAAACACAAGCTTGTGCCTTCTCTACCAAGGCCGACCGGTTTCCCTCCCAAGCCACATTTCAGGGTACGGCTGTACCCAACAATGACAAATTGGACCTCCTGGGCGTGGAACTGACCAAAGATGTAGGATTTAGGAGCTTTATAGAGTCCAAAGCTACCCTTGCCTCCAGGAAATTGGGCGTCCTCTACCGCAGCAGGCGATTCTTCTCACCGGCGCAACTCCTTATGCTATACAAAGCGCAAGTTCGCCCGGTGATGGAGTATTGCAGTCATCTGTGGGAAGGATCCCCCCTTTACCTGTTGGCCTCCTTGGACTCTATCCAGCGCCGCGCCATCCGCCTAATTGGTGATCCCAAGCTCACGGAGGGACTTGAATCATTGCAACACAGGCGAACAATTGGTTCCCTTAGCCTGTTTTATAGGTACTACCATTGCCGATGTTCCGAAGAACTGGCTTCCCTCATCCCTCCTGCCCCGATCCGTATTCGTCACACCCGCCGGACTCGCTCGGAACATCCATATGTTGTTGACACACAACTTCTGAGAACGCATCGCTTTTCGAAATCGTTCCTATGTCGTACGGCGAAAATATGGAACGGTCTTCCGGCGAGTGTGTTCCCACCTATAACCTGGGAATCTTCAAAAGGCGTGTTAATAAATTAGACAACAACCTCTTTGTCCGCCTTGTAGCTGGCATGGCGCCTCTCTGAGCGTGGTTTCGCGAGGAGTGGGGTTATTGGCTGTGTGTTAATCGTTCTTTGAACTTTTGGGCACAGCCACCCGTGCCGGTAGTCTATAAAAAAAACAAAAAAAAAAAAAAAAAAAATACTTGTTTGCTAACGGAAACAATAATTAGCTTTTAAATGTAAGGGACGTATACCCATCCAGTACGAAGGTGCTGGGGCAGTAGCGGCGCGGAACGCGGCGACGACGACGGCGTGGCGTGATGCTACAATCTCCATTATGGTGAGATTTGAAGGAGATGGCACATCGCCGGCACAATGGACGCGAGACCCGAGGATTACGGAGCTTTGTCGACATTATCTGCGGCGCGGGACTAATCTCGGCGGAACCTAGACTCCTGGCGTCTCGAGCAGTAATGGACAAGGGTACTTCAGATTTTAGACCAAAATGATTATAATTTAGGTCACCACGGGCACCGTTTTGTGATTTCTCGCAATACATTGCCACCAGCAGTGCATCGACACAGGTGAAAACCCAGCGAGGCACTCGGGACATCAGTCAAATATGGTTTTGTTAAACTGTTGTCTATGTTTTTCTTCTGCTTCTTTTCTAAACCTATAAGCGTCCTAGGGATCATGGCTGCCTCCCTGAAATGGAAGAATTTTTTTATTTATAAGTTCCTTTAGGTTTATTTTATTAGTTAGTGCTAATAATTTTACAGAATAAATATCCCTATTACTTGGACTTACGAAAATGAAATTGCCACTAATCTTCTTCAAAATAAATGCTTTGGAATTTGGAATTTTGGAGTATTCTTGAAAATTTATTATAATCGAATGTTTACTTTGAGGAAAAGGTCTGAAATTCTGCTTCCGTGAATTAATCAGAAATATGAAATAAAATTAACCGAAAAATAACGGGCGCTCGAATCACAAAGGGCTCTTGGAAATAAATGCGCGCTCGAAAAAATTCAGGAGTACCAAATCAAGGAGCGCAATGAGGCGAGTGATGCGCTTCCATTGATCTCGCTCATATAAATTGGAAGCGATAATGAGTTATTTTTTGTAATGAGAAGCTGATAACATAATTTTGTAATCAAGCCTAATTCTTCTCTGAATTTAGATTTTCAAAGGGTTGCTATATCTGCTACTTACATTTAATTCCTTTATTTCACATTATTATTATTTTATAGAACTGCTATTTTATTCAAAATAACCTAATACAATAAACTTACATAATTACAAAATTACATAGTTTAATAATGATGGTTATAGACGACTAGAGGAATTTTCGCAAAAGCCACTTCAGATATTACAATGAAGTATTTTCAAAGGGCGATCAAGGAAATAGTTGACGCTATATACCTATAATGGACACATTTCAATGTATTCTCGCGTTATCCACTTGATAAAGAAAGCTAATTCACAACTGTCACAAGTCCAAATTGTCTAATCATTCAGAGTCGACACCCCCTTGAAGGTGATAAAATATTCGATCTTTTGTGAAAAATTAGGTCTTCCATTGAGAGCGGCCAGCGCGTCGGAAGCGGAGCGGTGGGGGTGTCGAGACGGGGCGAGGGACGGAGGACGAAGCGCAGGGGCGAGGGGGAGACAGATTGGACGTGAGAATTAATTTCATGGGCGAACAGACACGGCACCTGCGCTACTACTCGCATCGCGATTTTTGCTTCCAGCAATACTCACCTTACTACATCGGTAGAGCTTCCATCGTCTGCAAGGACTACTATATGTAGCTATTCGAAATTTAGTTTTGCGAGCAACTTTTTATAGCCATATGAAATCGGAGCTCGACCAACGATCAGATATCTTAATGAGGAATAAAATTTGAAGAAGCACCGTTTATCGTAGGCGATGCTATTAACTGCTTCGGCCTTAGTTTTTGTGTATGTATATATATATGTATAGTATGTGTATGAATATAGGAATAAATAAATGCATTTGATTTTATTTAATTTGATTTACGGGAAGCTCTAACCTGACCTGGGAACCTAACAGATTAATAATTAATTGTCTAAACCTTGCGAGACTAATATGGCGCCTGAACAGCTGATTAATATATGTTTTCACGTGTAGGTATTATTCATTTGAAATGAGAAAAGTATTACGAAAGCAGCCTCAGAAATGAAAATCGTCGGTTTAAGCAACGGTGAATGAGGGTAGTGCAGAGAGCGGCCGACCGTACAAGTTGAACATTGGATATTGCCAGTGTCAACTGTAGCCCCGAATGAGAATTTATCACCCACGAAGAGACCGGTCGAGAGCATTTCTTCACAAATACGTGTGTCGGAATCTTCCCATCTCATGTAACATCGTTCATTCAGTCTTATTTCCGGACTCCATGTTGGAACTGAGAGTACTAGAAGAAACGAGCGCGGTTAAGTAAGAGGATACGGTCTGTATAATAATGAAACGTGCGATCAATAACGAGGAATCATAATTCAACCCCTGAAGTACCTTCTTTCCAACATAAAAATAATCATCGAAATCGGTTGGCGTGGTATATAATTAGCCAAATTTCCACGCACATGCTTATGCAATATTTTTTCTAATAAAACAAAGAATAATCGAAATCGATCCACATGGTATAGAATTATCGCTGAAAATACATTTAAAAAAAGAATCCAACGAATTGAGAACCTCCTCCTTTTTTGAAGTCGATTAATAAATTCATTGATAACTTAGCAAAGTTCTCTCTGCTATCTACTTTTAACGAGATTACCGCACAATACTGCTATAGGCTTAGGCCATAGAAGCACCCTCCCGCTAGAGATTTTATATAAAAGTTCCCACGTAACATTTTCTTTTCCTAAACGTTTCCCCAACACGCTTCGCTCGATAAAGTTGAAAAATCTGCTACCTGCAAAGGGCGCTGATAAATTTTGAAAGTAAGTACTAAAAAGTATGGCGGTTAATATTTTGTCCGTAATAGAGCGGGATAAGGTTAATATTCTCAGCGGTCAGGCCTCTACAGGAAAGGAGGGTGTAAGGGAATCGTATAAAGTTCTGTTCGCGACGCCAGGTTAAAGGTTACCTTGGATCTTTCCGGACGAAGTGCCGGGCTGAGGGCAGAGTTGCGCTGAGAGTTCTCGGCGGCGTTGTTTGTGAGTGAGAAATGGTAGCACTTTGTTATAGGTGGAACAACGGGATACGCATGCGATTACACTACAATCACTTTATCGACGTCGACAGCTTGAACGTTATCAATAGATACAACAATGACAGAAAATTGATAAACAATAAGGAATTTTAATTCCGTCAAGAATTATAATAAAATTGTTATTACATGAAGAATTGTAATAAAGTCTGATCAGACAGGATACTCTTCAAATAATATTATGAATGATGATGCAAAATAAAAGACATTCATTGTGAATTATGCTTCCCGATGTGATGATAAAATTCGTGACCTTCGAAGCTCATGCTACGTTTATCCGCAATTCCTTCGTCTTGCATCACGAAGCGACACAGTGTAGTGATAGTGTCCTTAAAAATAATTCGACGCCATTTACTTCTGGCTTTAGTTTTATGGTGCTGTTCTATTCGGGCACTAGAGTGAAGAACCTGGTGCTCTCGTTTCCTTCCTGTTTACCACTATGATATACATACGTAGGTTCACAACAGTAATTCTTATAGTGGTCCATTTGATATCATTTCAGAAAAATCTGGCCGTTGCGACCTTTATTATTTTATAAGCTCATTTCAGCTATTGAGTTTTCTCTAATTTATTTTGATGAGTTAATACAGGAAGAGTTATCTGATATAAGAGTTATTTGAAATTATTTACGATTCCTATTTGATCAATTTGGATGAAACCATTCGATTTGCCATTTCGTCTTCATCCCCAGGCCGGCTGGGGTCGCGGCTTGAACGCTCGGACGACATCTGGCGAATTCTTTCACCATTTTAAGATTCCAGAAATATAGATCGCAATAAATCTAGGCGCCTTGCCTTCGATGAGGCGACGTATAAACAACATTCGCCCGAGCTACATTTATTACGTAAACTAGATCTGCGGAACAGAGTGGGAGCGAGTCCTGGGGGAGTTGCTGCAAGCTGCACCAGTAAACAAACGTAGACAAACAGCGATGTGTCGGGTCGGGACGGGAGGGAGAGGGTGCTGGCTGCTTCTACTTAGTCGTAAGTGTTTTGTGACTGCGAACTCGTGACAGATGGGGTTTGATCGCGTGATGAATCGTTGTCTTCGGCCATATTGCTGAACCAGAGGCACTGTTTGACATATCACACACGCTGAATCCCGACAGTCGGGGTAAGCAGAGTAATCGGTGTTGTGCTGCAGGACCTCTGGTAAATTACAGGACAACACCGACCACCACTTTTCGCAAAGTATTCGAACAAGATTCAATCGATCAAGCAGCAAGTAAGGCACGAAGACCCACTTACTGCATTGACTCGGTGGAAGTACCGTGCCAAGGTGAGAGGTGGCGATCCTGTCGCCCTTTAGCACGGAATCTTGTCCTTATCCCTTGATGCCCTTATCCCTTACTGTTTGATGGGACTGAAATCGAAGGGTTGACGCAGTGGTCGTTTGAATGTAGCTCTCTCTTGTTTCGAAGCACAATAGCAGCGTATAGCTAGTAATTTCGTTGGTACAGAACGACATAGTTGCCCGAGTGTACTTTTTGTGCATTGATTGATTCGTGTGATAACTTGATCGGTGCGATGGCGACGCGTGGCAGGTCAGGTGCGTCCGGCCGGCCGCGGCTCGAGGTCAGGGGCCCGTCTCGGCGCGTCGTGGAGGGGCGGGGAGGCGCGGCAGTCGCGGCGCAAACTAACAACGTGGATTATTTATTACTAAAACGAAGCATAGAAGAATATATGTACATGAATCACCAATTACCTCTTCACTAATATTTGTATGGTTCTGTAATCAACAATCTATTTATTTATTTATTGGATCTTCGACATGTAGGACACATAGGATCCTGGCAGGGACCCTTATAAAATCGGTCAGGTGTCTGTCCGTCTGTTGGTCACACGCGCTGGAAAAGAGGTGATAACTCCGGAAAGCAAGTCCGAATAAAGGAAAAGATAATATAGCATTCTTGTGGGACACGGCCACCGACCAGCGAGTGCGTCGGCGCGCGATCGTTGGGGACGTTTTCGCTATGCTTGCATGCAAGAAGGGAATGACTACGGACGGACCCCTTGTATATGAAAACGTTCGCACTTAACAGGCTTTTCAGATCTAATCGAATAGCTGCTGCTCCATGATTTTATTGTATACGCGGCAGTAAATGATGTACTTCGGGCTTAAGAAAGAGACAATCCGGTTGTAGAGCGTCGTCCCTGCCGCACAGAGACATGCGAGTTAGTGCGACAGAGACGACGCTCTACAACCGGATTGCCCCTTTCAGATACAGATACAGATATTTATTTCGCCATAAAGAACACACAACAATAACAATATTACATTGAGACATATGCATATTCAGTATGGTTCGTCATAGTTTTTGTTTTGATCCCGTTCAGTTCAGTTCAGTTCTAAAGCACGAAGTACATTATTTACTGCCGCGTACTGTACGAGCTTTCAAATATGAATATTTGTCATAGAACAGCGATCAGCAGCAGTCTTCCCCCAGCCGGCATTTATTGCTGTGTGATGTTTATTTAGGACACAGCAGAGATCATACAATAGTATATAATTTCCCCATACATATATATCAGCGGACAGATCTTTGATCTCTGAGCGACTGCAGTCTGACTCATTGGAGTATGAAAGTTAGCGCGCTAGGCGCCGCCGCCCTCGCCACGGCGGCGGCGGAGCGGCGGCGCGGCGGAGGCCTGGGAGGGCGCGGCCGGGCCTCCGAATATATATGCGGGGCGCAGGGTGGGTTACGAGAGGCACGAGCGGCGGCGTGATAGTAACTTGTTCTTCACGCGACTCCTAATGAGCCAGCCAACTTGTATCGGCGGCGTCGGACACAATTTAATCCTCCAAGTTATCCGCGGGGTTCGCCGGCCGCCCCGCCTCCCCCGCCGCCGCCCCGCTGCTACAGTACCTCGGCCCCCCGCCGCGCTAATTTAATAACGCCCCTGACGCGGTGGAGAATCAACGAATAATTCCTCCAGTAATCAAATTTTGCGGCGTAACGAGGCAGGCGCGGGAGAGGCGGCGGCGGCACTGGCGCGGCGGAGGCGCGGGGTTCAATCCGGTTAGCGCCGCGATAAGAAAACGCTTCCTAACGACCGACGAGGAAACAAAAATATCTGTAAAACGATTATAATCAGGATGCGCCGCCGCCGCGGAGGGTCTCGGTGCGATTAAAACCCAATTATCGAGGTTGGAGGGCACGCGGTGCGAACATTTGCGTCGGCTCGAACGAATTGCAAAGCAAAATTGGAACGTACAATGACGTGCCGCCCTCTCCCGCTGAGAAAAAAGATTGGCGCGCAATGTTGCTTCAGATGAAAACACACCTGCCTCCTCCGCGCCACCTCCGCCCTGGATGTGGGCACAGCGGTCGGCGAGAGGTACCGGCTATTTATTTCAGCATGCCTGTACTAGGCAAATCGAATTTTGCGGTGGATTCCATCGGCGAACATTTATGCCCCTCTCCCGAATGTTCTCGCGGGAGCTCGCTCGCATGTATTCAATTGAGTCCGGGAGGATGTTGTGCGGCGCCGGGCGCTCCGCCCCGGGCCGCCGCCTTCTCGCCGCATCGCGGCCGAGTCTAACGCAACGCCCGACGCTATATTATTGCCATGGAGCGGAGGGAAGTGGAAAAAGTTTATTGCCATCTTAAATGTGGCGGCACGGTGCGACTGCGTTCCTCCGCAAAAATTTTATTGCGAAGCGATTCAAATATTGTACACGAAACTCTCGCCACAGCCGCGACTCGCCTCGTAGCCACCGCGCCCGTGTACCGTATTCGAGTATTCAAGCATCATATTGCGCTTCCCGCAGTCGCTACGCTCGTCGCATGCTTAGTTTGCGTTTGACGAGGATGATTATTATGCTCTTGGCGCAAAATAAGTCAAACGTGCGTTAGCGACTACGAGTTGGGGTGGGGCACGGAGAAGTGGAGAGTAATGCAGCCCGACGCAACGACCCGCACCAACACCGCCTCCTCCGCCGCGCCGCCGCCGCCACTCCCATGTGGCAGCCATTAAAATTTGAGAACTCATAACTCCCGATGAAATATTAAAATGCTCATCATTTCGTACATTTTAAAGTGGTTAGTCAAATGCGTCATTTTGGCAGTAAAATTTGTCGGCCTGCGCGCGCGTTTGAAGTAAAGATAGGTACGTGCCTTCACAGATCCCATCACCATAGAATTAATACGTTTCGAAAGTAGTCGGGTAAAAATATAGAAATAACGCATTTTATACAAATTTATTAATCTAACAAAGGAACGTGATATTAAAACGGCAGCTTCAGTCTGCAGTAAAGGAGAGTATTATTTGTGGTAGAACGTGGACATCGATTGTTGAATAAATCAGTATTTTGTGGCGCAGACATACAAAGCAGGGCGTGACCTAATTCTCTGCCGAACAAACCGATACTAATTCAGTTTGCTCGACAAGCCATTAATATATTCTTTGCTTTAGACATTATTCTTTCTCGTGGGACGCAGAGGCACAGGCGGACGAGGTTTTCGGCAAAGTTGAAATAATCCGTCGCCGGTCGGCCGCGCCGCGCCGCCGCCGCCGCCGCCGCCGGCCGCCGTCGCCGCGTAAAAGGAGTTCGCTGATTCGATTTGTTAAAAATGTTGTTGTTCGTCGGTTCGGTGATTTCGTATTGAAAAGTTTGAGAGGGCGACGAAATTAAAACCCTCAGCCGCCGACAGCGAGGGAGGGGATTCGTAAAATTGTGTGTCACCGGATGAGAGCGGCGCGGCGCGGGGCGGCGGAGAGTAGGGCGGGCGCTATTTGGCGTTCGGATTATGAAAAAGTTAAACACAAAAGTTTCCATTCGAATTAAGCTTATCCGGCTTCGCTTCAATCTATACCAGACGCAACTCGTGAGGGACTTTTAAACGCTCCAGGATTTTATTTATTGTTTGTGAAACATCAGAGTCGCCCTCGCGCCACCGCACCGCCGCGCGCCTCCGCCGCGTCCGCCGCCGATGAATGTAATAACAGGTGAATATTTTGAATATTCAACGAAGGTATGCAATCATAAATTCGGTGAGCGATGCCCGGCGACTCCGTTTAATGGTAGGCATTTATTTAGACGTTTCCAAATTCGCAAGCACGCCCCGAGTTGAAATGATTGAGAAATTTTGTACGAAAAGTGAAATTTCATGGAACAAGTTTGCAACTGGGGCAGGTCAGGCGGGTCGCGCGGGGCGGTGCTCGGTAGGTGCGTACTCGCGCACGCGCACTACTGACATTTAGCTTCTTAATTATGACTGCCGCGCGCGATTTATCTGGAAGTCGGCGGAGCGAAGGCGCGACCTCAGCGGAATGCGAACCTTATTTATTTATCACTTAATTAACTTTCGCGGGGACCGCGCGGAGGCAGCGGAGGGGTGGCGCGGTAGCGCGAAGGCGCGGCGACTCCTAAATGTCACGCGTCCCGGAGGGGGCGCTCCTTTGCTCTTAGAGCGAAATGTCGAAATAATGAGATAATACATTCAATGGACACTTCAGACTTACCTACTGAATTTATATTATAAACGAAAAACAATATATCGCGTAATTAAATGATTGAGTCAAAATATATAGACGTCGTCGTGTTTAATTTTGACTAGTGAGCTATTAGAGTTCAACGCTATTTATAAGCAAAGAAACTCCTCAATCTACAGAACAAAGATGCGCCTCGCGCGTCCCGGTAGTACACGACACCCAAACACCACAGAGTTCATACCACAGAGTTCAAACCACAGAGTTCATACCACATAGTTTATACCGTAGAGCTTAGATTTTGTGGTATGAACAGTTAGTCTATTTAATTTGTTCAAGAACACATTCATTTGGTTGGCTGGAGGAGAACGCCTACGGCGTCAAGTTGTGGCTTTTGCAAAATTTTAAAAGGCAATAAACATATTTTGATTTTGACTTTGAAAGAGCTCAAAAAACGTTCGACTACAGGAATCACAAGTTAGGTAACGTAATCAACGTAGTCACGTGGTTTGACGTTTAGTTATCAAGGTGTTTTGTTTTCTTGTATAATCACTTGTATAGGTAACTGCTGGAATTCTTATGCGGTCTGAAATCCACATTATATTTAGTTATTACCAGTTATTGTCCTCACCGCGTGCACACATATTATGTGCATATTATGTGTATATTACGTGTATGAGCAAGGCGGCGCGAAGTCTGGCCTGGACAGAGCAGAGCGGATGACCGCGGCTCACCGCGCTCTGAACTCGCGGTCTGACCGTCCTCGGCCAGAGAGAAGGGAACGCGTAGACTGACCTGTGTTATTGTATAACAGCTGCTGGTCACCGGAAACAGACGAGTGAGCTGTTATTGGGAGATTGCATTACTCTAAAATTAACTCATGTTCAACTACTTACTACGCTGAGCCACTTAGCTCAACGAACTGCTTACCATGATTTAAAAGTCGTTAACATTTTAACAACCTACTACTTAATAATGAAAACTACTTACCTGCATCGGTATTATTATTATGAGACGGGTGTCTGTCTATCAGCATACCAAAGTCAGTTGCTTTAAAGAGCTCGCTTCCCTTATCCTACTTCCCCCCAATCCAAATCCATTATTTTAACCAAATTTTCGAAATAGCCTCAATAAATTAGTGACTTGATAAAATTATAATATAACTGTACCTATAATTTCAGAGTCAACTATACACCTAGGTACACACTACTGTACTGTACTGTAAACATTAATCTGTGTAGACAAAAGGGATACACTGTTGTCAGAATCTCCATCCTCAACCCTCTCGGCGCTCCCATAGGCAGTCCCTTTTCCGCACGTTTGTGAGGCCGTGGGGACGCTTTGACTCTACAACTAATTACGCTGCCTCTATGCTTTCCTTTCTCTTGCCACCGACACCGTTCCCCTTCCAGCTAATTGTGGAGAGGAGGATCAGGAGGGTAGAGGGCGGGCGGAGATCTCGAGGGAATACGACCCGACGGTGATACTCAGCTATGCGCGGCCACAGCAGCGTCCATGGACATTTATACATAGAGCGGACGAAAACGTATGGACATGGTGAAAGGAAAGCGCATAAAGACTGGGCAGCGCTACGAGCCGCCCAGCCAATCAAGAGCGTTGCAAACATCCATTCGTACTTTCATGACGTTTCTATTTTTCTGAGTCAGGTCCCCATCCCAAAAGTGCGTTAAAAGCTTCGCTTCAAAGAAAAGGTGAGATGTCGTGGGGAAACGACAGAAGCGAAGCTTTTACGCTTTGTATATAAAAGCCAATTTATTAAATTAATATAATTTAATATCGATCAGGGTAGCGCCATCTAAGCATCTGCCCAGCCAATGAGTAGCGTTGCAACTTTCGTTCGTACTTTCGTGACGTTTCACTTTTTCTGAGTTATGCTATCCATCCCAATCATGTGTCCCGTACGTGTTCAATCCAAAAAGCTTCGTTTCAAAACATATCAGTTTATCATACTTACTGGCTTTCTCGTGTATCTTCTGTCTGCTATAAATTAAAAGTGCATGCCTACCATGTAGTTTCTAGTCCATGCTACGTAGAGCAGCATGCCGTGTCTGAATATTTATTTCTATGTGAGTGTCGTTGTCGCCAGCCGAAGTAATAATAGAAAAGCTCGCGGTAAGCGTGTGCACTCGCGACGCCGCGCGCCGCCGTGTGCTCGCTTCTTGCATTACTTACTTAGGTGAGCGCTAAACGTGCAGTTATTGTCTTGTACATATAATACAAACTAATACAGATTGTGTACAATTCTATAGAATTCACAGGACATGGAATAAGAATAGGCTCTGGAAAATGTAATGTGTAGACCAACCAAATGGAAGCAACCAGATCAACATCCGCTATCAAATAATATTGTTTATAAATAACTCGACTGGATGTTTATTTATCTTCCTTGTAGATAGCTTACGGTTTCGTTTATTTGTTTAAGTATTTATTGAAGGGACAGCGAATAAGTAACACAACATAAGTATAAACACAAAAACAAAACACCTGTGATCTGACACGGTTGGCTACATCACCTACAACATCCGCGATGCCAGCCCATAACACCGGGTGAACTAGGTGCCATGTCAGCGCTTCCCTTCATTTCGCGTCGGCTACACTGAACTGGACGGAAAACACGAACTATTTACATAGCCGTTTCGACCGTCGTTTGGTTCAGTGCGGCGGTACCAACCCGGTCGGGATAAACCCTACCACCTAGTATGGTAAGAAGGGAAGGGACCTACAGTTTAACGTGGAATCCGAACCACGGTAAGCCTCCAACGGTCAAGCGGTCACCCATCCAAGTACTGACCGCGCCCAGGTCAGCCTGTTTTACAGGTATTTTCGCAGCCAGTGCTCTAACAAATTGGCTTCCCTCATCCATCCCTCCTGACCAACACTCCATACCCGTGACACTAGCTGGACAGCCTCGGAACATCCATAATGTGGTTGACACACATCTACTCAGACGAACGCACCGTTTCCCAAAATAGTTCCTGTGCCATCCTTCGAAAATATGGAACGATGTTGACTGGAAGAAATCACTTAAAGTGATAAGTCCGCCTTTGCACGCTACTGTTCTCTTTTTTCTGTGTGAAGTATTGTTAATTTCTAGTGCTCTTCTGTATGTTATCTTCTGTCTTGTGTATGTCTGTGTTTTTGTGTGCAATAAAGCATTTCTATTCTATTCTATTCTAACGATCTTCTGCGTAGCGTGTTTCTTGACTTCTACAAACTGGGTGTCGTCGTGCACAAACACTGCGAACAGATTATCTGACGTCCTTTTCGTTCGCCTCATAGCTGGCATGGCGCCGCACTGAGCGTGCGGTTTCGCGTGGAGAGGTGTTATTGGCTGTGTCTGATCGTCTTCATACGACTGAACGTTGGGCACAGCCGCCCTTGCAAAACGGACTTCAGTGGAATCAAAGAATACTTGCCGTGTGGCCCACACAACTATCACGCTGCGCAGCCATCGTGTCGTCTCGTTCACCTCTTTATTCAGCGAATTGAACTAGTAGAACGAATTGAACTCGTACTGTGTGGGGTCGGTACTTTAAAAGAATAGCCCCACTGCATCTTTCCCCGTGTATGTCGTAAAAGGCGACTAAAGGATATGACTCACTTCTTATATTACTAGGTGGTAGCGTTTAACCCACCCGGGTTGGTACCACCGCACTCAATGAAAGGTCGGTCGAGACGGCTATGTAAATAGTTTGTGTTTTCCGTCCAGTTCAGTGTAGCCGGCACGACCGAAGGGAAGCAGTGACGTGGCACCAAGTTCACCCGGTGTTATGGGCTGACAGTTCTGGTGATGTAGCCAACCGTGTCAGATTCCATAAAAAAAAAAGTTCTCTGCTGCGGAGCGGAGCAACAAGCGACGCCGCGCACCGCGCCCCGGTGTGCGCGGCGACGCTGTACTGTGAAGCGGCTCCTGCTGTTGAGTGCCATTATAGTGCCCTATAAAGCGAACGGTAACGGGGTAAGTACGTTAGGTCTGCTCGCTACTCGCATTTTTCAAAATACCCGCGCACTGTACAGCGCCGATAAATAACTTGCCGCTCCTGCGCCGGACAGTTCAGATAGAGCAAATTAATCTATCGCGCGGACAATGCGCCGGTGGCCGATATTTATTGCAAATTTGCGGCCGCAAGTACCTACCAGCCCCGTCCGCGCCGCGCTCCGAGGAATTGTTTCGAGCTGATATTTCTGAGATAAGATTGAGTTATTGACGCGCGTGTCGCAGCTTCCGCGCCGCCCCCGCCGCCGCCCCCTCCGCCGTTAGATATACGACCATCGACAAGATAGAGCGATCTGGAGTGTCGGCCACACCACACCACAGCCACACTTCGATAAAAGCTTAATACGTTGATAAAACAATTTGGTTGTCTGTTCTTCGACGACTACATCGTATGGAGCGCAGTGAATAGGTAGATAGGCCAACGCAAACACTGAAAGGAAACGATGAGAGATGAAGTTGTAATCACAAATTTTAATTAATATTGAATGAACTTGCTTACAAAATTAATTAATAATTTGCGAAAACGTAAACCGACCTTCGTTTCCCTAATGGAATGGTTTCTATTATATTAACGTTAGTTTCTCACTGAAGCTTAATTTTAAGCCTAATATAAATTATCGCATGCCTTCGAGGTCGGGCCTAGTGTTTAATTATGGATTCTGAAAATTTGAAGTTTCAGCAGACACAATAGACTTTCATAACGACCGCGTCTATATTTGAACTTAAAGTACCCGCGCGCTGTTCTCGTCCAACGGATTTCCGAAAAGTTTTAATCTGCCTGCCTAGCTTCGGACGGAAGAAGTTCCAAATTCAAAACGCCACATGCCCAGCGCGCGCCCACGTGTCATTTACTAGCATATCTCGCGTCGGATGTCAAAGCGGTCACGTACCGACCACGGCTCCTGCTCCCCGTGTCGTCCGCGTCTGTCCGAGCGAGTGCGCCCTCGTGGCTACGTAACTATGGGTGACGTCTCCGTCGGTACGACGACGACGCGAGGACGACGACGGCGTTCCTATCTACAGACGTCCCATCGACGTGTGACCATCCTTTACTTTTATTACGCGGGGACTATCGCGATGATTTATGGTCGCCTCGGAATATAAGGGAGTTAGTCCGCGAAGGCACGCCACATTGATATTGATATATGGACTGCCGCGGGAACCTTGCGCACATTCCGGAATAAGTTTCGTGTCGAATCACATCTTTAAATGTAGCGGCATATCGGCTGGGGATTTTCATGATATGTACATTGCTTTCATATTTTGAAATTGTGTAGTGTATTCTTGTTTACTTCACGAGACATGATTATGAGAAACACCTCTTTCGACTACTATTTGATAGATTCAACAGAATCTGCATCTTGTGGGAGTCAGGTTTATCGACTGAAAGCTGCCCAGTATTGTAAAATACTACTGCGCCGAAAGATGATAAATAAATGCCAAGTTAGAATAATAACCCGAATAATCTTATTATGCCGTTCCTAAAGGAAATTATTTTCACATACGGTATTGTTCATAAACTAGTTTGAGGTATTATTAGAAGCATTGTTCTGTTTACGCCAAAACTTATGAAGGATGTCCGCGTATTTATTAGTTGGGGCAGAGCGAGCGGGGCAGTCTGCGCGCTAACTTGCAGCCATAATTCAAACTAATAACGAGCAATGCACAATAGGCGCTCCGAATATTCCCGAATTGACAACGGAACTTTGCTGGGATATCTTCTCGATCTGCATACATTCTGACCATCACTGAATCTGATCTGGGTATTCGCTTCCAGTCCAACTATGTTTTTGTTCGTTGTTAAATTAACGCGAACAATAAACTGGAAATAAAACTTCATCAAGTTTACAAACCAACGATCTGAAGAATTGAGAACGAAAAATTCATAAGAAATTTCCCGCATACAAACATTTACCTAATTGACATTGTGTTTCTGTTTGTTTTTGGCCAAATAAATAAAATAAAATAAAATAAAAATAGACATACGCAGAGTGTTCGCATGATATGTGAAGTTACAACTCAGAATCATCGATAAAAAATATAAGTAATATAATAAAAAGAACATGTAATTTAATATGCGCTTTTTCAGTCGTCTATAACGATTCACCCATCTTTTTGTAAAATCTGATTATATATCTGTGATGTGATCATCATAATCTGCGTATCAACGAATAGGCATGCTTGTGAGTTGAGGACTGAATGTGCTTAGTCAGACACACAACACGCCTTGGATTATACTGCTTGACATTGTATCACCCCGCCCGAGGGCGTCCATTCAGGAGCTGCCTCGAGGCATTCCAACCGTTTCGCGACGCAGCCCGCGCCCTGAAACAAAGGTGGGCGAGTGATTGTGGAGGAAACTCTAAGTCGGAGCAGTTTGCTCGCGCTGCTGTGACACTGAGCAACTTTGTCTCTTGTTTAATTATTTGCTCGTCGCGTCGTGGAGTGAGAATGCACTGCACTGTTGGATCAGTTGATCCGATACAAATACTACACGCGCAGAGGTCTTTGAGACTTTAAGAGATTAAAGCGCTTTGTCTCCCAGATCTTTGTGTGCAGCGAGTTAATTTTGCCTCTCTTCAGCATGAACATTTTCATCGTCATTTTCATGTCGCTTCTTCGGACAGTAACGAGGCACAGCAAGCTGTATGTTCAATTATGCATAGGGTCTTTGCCAATTATATTTTGTGTTTATGTCAGTTGTAGGACACAACGAAAAAATGCTTTGCGAAAATTTATATTTTCCGATATTTCAAATGTTTTCTTCAATAACCTAAAATAATCTCAGTATCTCAACCTTGAAAGCGAACGAAGAACTTCAAAGCTTACGGAGACCACGCAATGAGAGGAACTTGGCAAAATTCATTACAAACTCGACAATGTAAGTATAATGTAAAGGAAAATAATTATTTCGTCAAAAACCTCGGAAACATTAATTCGATGCCGACAATGAACACATCTCGGCATAGCTCCACTCTCGTCGTCGGCGTCGCTTTCGCAATTTTATTCATAGCCCCAGTTATGAGTTCCAGACGAACTTTAACAAATTTACTCGAAAGTTTACCTTAAAAAGTTACTTCATTAGCACACTCCTCCGACTCAGAGCGATATGCTCCGACACTCTGCGACATGAAATATAGCGTAGGTAGTTTTCACAGAACCTTGTTTGGAAGTAAACTCTAGAAATTGAATGAGATGGGGGGGGCTGCTTAACTCCATGCTGCTTATGGAGTTAAAATAGGAGGTACATTGAGTTCCATAATTTTTCTGTATGAAATAAAATTTACCTATGTAGTGTACGCTGCATAATGGCTGAACTGTATGTGGCGTGCTCGCTCAGGTGCATAGCGCGGCACACACGGCCGAGCTAATTGAAGCTGAAGATGGAGCTATTAAAAAGTTGTTCAAAGCCGCCATATCCCGCAGATCCCAGGCGGTGTAGCGCGGTATTGTCTTGAACGCAGACTTGAATTTCGCCGGATTCTAGTTTCGATTGGCCGCAATTACCGAGAGCTTCGCTAGCCGGCAGCACGCTTCCTTCCTATTCCCCTCCTTCTCCTCTCCCGCCCGCGGCACCGCAAGCTGCGCGAGTACACGGAATCGGTATTAGGACAACTCCCGACGTCTTTCAGTATCTAACAACTTCCGTGTCGCCGAAACTTTAGTTTCCTGGGACGACTCCTGTTCTGGGGAATTCTTGTTGGTTGTACGTGGATGGATTTTTTATTCGGATGTAATTACAATTATTTATGTAATGTTTTATTTTATTCAAACGTTTTTCCAACAAACAGATTGATTACTAATATTTTTCAAATCCAGATTTTTGAGTACCTATATTTTTATTTTCTCCTCACAGGCACATTATATTCCAGTGAAATAGGAAGACTTGAAGTCGTAAGATCGTATTCTGTAAGGCAGAAAAGGGCCAAGTTCGTAGTGGTCGGCCCGTAACCGACGCGCATGTATGAAGAACATTATGACAGTGGAAGAGGCGGCAGAGGTGTGTCAGGATCGTGGCACGTGGAGATTCGATCCGTTGTCTTTGCCTACCCCACTGGGAAACACGCTATGTATGTAGAGAAAAGTTTGCACGCTATGTATGTAGATAAAAGTTTGCACGTTATATCGCTGTGCCAAGCCACCTTGCAAACAGTTGTGGTCGCTAAAAGTCGCCACCATTTGGAGCGGTTATCGGCGTCTTAATTGTGTCAGGGGAAATTCCTAACCGCACAGAAGTTTGCTGCGGGAATTGAGATTAATACTATTTCGGCGAACACGGAAGCTGGTTAGCTGTTTATAATTCTAGATATAATTTTGTCGCGAGCGCTGGCGATGCTTGCTCGAGGAGTCGGTTGGAAGACATAAATAATGAGTTGAAGTTTCAGTCGAATATAGCGAACTTTGAACTTGTGATTAGTTTTGACGTTTGGAAATATGCTTACTTTACCACGTGCGTTTATGCGTGTACAAAGAATGGGTGATCTGATCATGTAGTAAGTTTTCTTAAATTTTTTTTTTTACTTAGGTAATATTGTTTGGAATAAGTTACTTTGTTTTATGAGATATTGCGTTTGTAGACTCTATGTATGATACTAAAACTAAATTAACGATTTTTAGAAATCTTTTCTATATGTATGTATGTTTCTCCATAACTCTTAAACCGATCATCCTAATTCCATGAAACTTAGTAAAAGCGCATTTAACAATACATGACACCGGATAGGCTAATAAAATTCAGTTTCGGTTACGCTAAGATATGGCTCTCATACAAACTAAATTGTTCCGCGCGCCGAAATAAAGGTACCGTAGTGGGCTTACTTTATTTCTTCTTTTTAAATACGAATTTCACGCGAGCGAAGCCGCGGGCAAAAGCTACTAGAATATAAACTCTTTATTGAACATAATTGAAAACAGAACAGTATACGAAAAGAAACAAGAAATAGAGGAGTGCGCAAAAGCGGACTTATCACTGCAAGCGATTTCTTCCAGTCAACCTTTCTTCAGTGACATCTGACTTTACCAATTGTTATTTTCACACCAACAAGTGTAATCTATACTGAAATATTTAGCTCGAAATGTTGCGGTTTAATGAGTTTGCAAGAGGACATGTTTACGTAGGACCGTCCGTCCCTCCGCCTCCCCTCGGCGCACCCCGGGGGAGAGGGAAGGGGAGTGGGCCGAGCCAGCGGAGAAGCCAGGTCGTTGTGGCGGACAGCTGCCACAATCTGTCAGCGAGTGTGCCACTACCACCCCACCGCACCACACCGACCACCTCCACCACCCCGTAGCGCGCCGCGCCACCTCCGCCGCCGCCACGAGACAGCCGACAAGCTGAATATTCATAGGTTGTGTTTGTGTTGGAAATGGCACGGTCAGAACAATATTGGTTTCTAGTTCTGGAGAATTCCTGAATATTTACATCGACGTTGCGTCGCGTCGGCAGATTTCTGGGGGTTCTCGATTTATGAAAATTCTTCGAAACTTCTAGGTATTCATGTTTAGATAGGAATAGCTAGTGCGCAAATTTAATAATTGCATTAAAGAAAGAATTGAAATTAGTTAGTACTAATTAGTTAGAAGTAACGGAATTAGCATACTGCACTTTCAGCCAACAACTCAAAAGTAAACTCGGTAAGTTAAGTAACTTAACTTACCAAGTTAAGTAACTTAACTTAACTAAGTAAGCTGATACAGTCGCGAGGCGGTTAAAGTCATACGGAATTCTAGTTAGACAAATCTGCAGCCGATATGAAATGTTTCGTACAGTACACGGCAGTAGATAATGAATGAACATCGAGCTTTAGAAAGAGACAATCCGGTTGTAGAGCGTCGTCCCTGTCGCACAGAGAGTCATCAATAGTAATCAAGCACGTTTGTTTCCAAAATCGTTCTCGTCCATTCTATTCCGCAGTACTCATTCGTCCAACGTCATCCAGTTGACTGAAACATCTCCCAGAAGCCGACACGGTCCAGCATCGCTCGTCTCCATCTCCAGGGCGTCTTCATTCCTCTGTGTTTGCTTAAAACTTGCAACCGAAATCGATTGATCCGGCGAACAAATAGCCGATCCGCGAGACTCGCCCGCCTGCTCCCTCCTCGGTCGCTCCATTACCATATGCACACACTAATGTTTTCGTTTTCTGACTACGTTTGTTCTGTCGGATCCTGTAGTACAAAGGAGGAGGACTTCATTGCAGATCACTATCTTACGTTGTACCTCAGCGGTTTACCTCAATTTCTCAGTAAACTAAACTATCTTGAGTGATTTTGTCAGTGTCACTGTCTGTTAAGTGTAAAATTGTTTTCAAACCTGCCAATCTGATACTTAGATCAGATTGGCAGGTTTGAAGATAACGTTATTGTTATTAAGATCATTAGCAATCATTGCATAATAATTACTCTTCTATAATGTTATTGTAATAATTAAAGTAATTTGTGTATATTTTATATTCGCGAATTGTCTGCGGACAGCCGAGCCGGGTGGTTTCTTCTCCAGCGCGCCAGTCTGGCGCGTGCAGATGAGGAAGGCAGCGAGTGTTATGGGAGCCTTTTCGCCGTCTCTGTGCCCACGGATGAGATTTTCTATCTCTCGTTTAATGGGCACCGACATCGTACTGGCTGCCGGCACCGCTGAAATCCCGGCTCCTGGACGAGTCGCATAAACAATTTGTATAAATTATAATTTTGCAAAAAAATCTGCGGTATGAATTAAATACTTATTTTAGATTTCGTTTGAATTTAAATAGTTATAAATTTAGTTTATATTTCATATAACTTAGTATGGGAATTTAATTTGTGAGTTTATTATTTAATAATTATGCTTAGTGTATGAAGAACACAAAATATAATTATACATTATAGATTAATATAATTTATAATTATATTTTGTTTGTAATTAATTATATATAAATTATATGGTAGTATTGTTACGACTTCCAAGTAAGTATGAAACCAAATTTGAAGCCGGTGGTTTCCGATGCGTCATGTTCGCACTGTCATCACACAGGTTGATTTCAAACGAAAGGCCAATAACGTTGTAAGCTATGCTTAGTACGCCAGTGCATCGATAACCCATAGAGGGCTTAAAATCGACGATCGCGGAGATAAGCCCGGCTATACGGTCTCGGATGCTGTGGTCCATAGTGGCTGTGGCGAGAGCCGCTCCGCCCCGGCCGCCTCGGTCTGCAGCGGACAGCGGGCCATTTACAAACGATTTGTACGCCTAAACGTGTGCGTCCTATATCTATTTAAGCGTGGCGTGGTAATCTATGGTCTGTTTGGAGATCGGTTTGGAGTTCCACATTGATACAGAAAACATCGTAAGAGGGGTTATCATTTCGAAATTTGAAAAGTGCTAACAAGCGGACATAAAAAAAGTCAGGAAAATGAAGTCATAAAATGAAATAATAAATCCCACGAAGTTCATTATTTTAAGTTAAAATAAAACTAACTAGTTAAATTACTTGTATTATGATTAAACAAAATAAAATAATTTAATATTATGTTTTATTTTCAAGTACCTACCTAATTTAATGCGAAATTAAAACATTAATTCAAATTTTTTCCATCTAAAGTAAAAAATCCGGAAAATTAAAAAGCCAGACAAAGTCCGGACGGAAGGCAACATATTAGATCATTTTTATGTCATTGATGTATCTTTATAATGTAAGTACTGAATAAATAATTTGGAATTTGGAATTTGAATTTGAAAGGCCGAAAGTCCGAACATGTCCGGACGGATGGTAACCCTAATCGTAGGTAACTACGCAATAACTCAGTAACGAAAATGTGTTCAAGATAAAGTTAGTTTATTGTCTTCTTCAAAGAAATATGCGTCTGCGTCTTGTACCGTTATTGAGTTATCTGATACTCGGATCGTATTTTTCTCTCGCTGATTTCTCAAAAAATTTGACCTCGGAAAAGGCCCGTTATAACTAAAAGACTTACAAAGTAATTGACCTTTCCCGTGAAGGTAAATACTTTTCATTATCGTTAACTTGTGGCGAAAGTTCGTCCATAATAAATTCCATAGCCGGTATTTAAAAGCTCCCGAAGTCGAGAATTTTTAAGACGTTATTGCGACGCGCCTGGAATATAGTGTTGGTCAAATTAGGAGAATTGTTGTCCATGAGAACATCATGAAAGGATTAACAATTTACAAATTCCTACAATCAAGACAGATCATCACGATACAGTCGCGTCTCGGTTCGACCGGATTTGCTTACCACCACGTGATTACGTGAAATGTCACTGTAACCGACAAATAACTGTTGAAGTCGACTCGGAGATGGTGAAATCGGAGGAAAGTCAGGTAATGCACTACATACGCAGTATAGCATAGTTATTAAGTTTTACAAGCGCTTGCGGTAGCCCTGTGTAGTTAAATTACTAATTTAATTAAAATACACGTTTTATGCACTTGAATAATGACATGTCAGTACTCCGCTATTCTTATACGGCCCTCGTAAAATAGCTCGACAGCAGCAGGATATTAATGGAACAAGTAATGTGCAATAACTAGCAGGCCACGTCACGTACTATAAATGCTATAGGTTTAGTGCGCGATAAAATTTCCCCTCTCGATGGTAAAGATATGGGAATAATCATATGCAATTCCCCGTCATGCAATATGGAGCCCTTATCTTCCATCGGTCGGCACCACGCTCGGATGCGCCCTGCCGCGCACACCACTGCGAATGAACTATACGAAATTGTGCTACACAAACGCTCCGAAACAGAAATTGAGAATTTAAGGTTTGGAGACTGAATTTTAATGACGGCGGGCATAGCGCGCGGACTGACAGAATTAATTACTTAGAAGAAATCCCTAAAACTAGTTATCAATCATGGGACCGGCGTTATCTCGGACGACGCCATCGGAGTGACATGACTGGTCTATTTGATTCGTTAGCGTTTCATTTATTTTAACGCCGCGCTGAATAAATTTAGCTTCTTTAACAAATACAATTAGTGTTTTTTATAAAGAAGGGCTTATTCAATGAGATTGCATTTATATGGTAATTCAAAACACATTTTTATAAATTCTTCGCTAGTATTTCAATATGTAAATGAATATTATATACGGGTAGATCTTATATTAATTCAGTTATATTATGATAATTCATGTTTAAGTTTTGATTTCCCATAAGGTTCGTGTTAAGAGGAAAAGGTGCAATAAAAAGTGCATTATAATATACAGGGTGTTTGGTAGTTCGATCTATTCCTTGAAAGGGGTTATACTAGATGTTATTTGGAACAAATTAAGTCCTATCAACTGGGGGTCGGAAATGAGCGGTTTCCGAGATTTCGGGGTTTTAAGATTTTTTTTTAAATTTATGACTTGTAATCGAAAAAAAAGTTTTTAAAAATATATCCTTATTTATGTAAATTATTAAAAAAAAAATTTTTTCTTTAAAAAAAACCAGTTGATGGGGGTTAAATGTTGTTCCAAATAACCTCTAGTATAACCCCTTTCAAGGAATAGATCGAATTACCAGTCAGCCTGTATGTAGCACTAGTTAAAAATATTTATAATATTTTTGGAATGTTTGAAAATGCTTGTAATAATTTGCGTCTGACTGTAATTTTACGTCAGGAAATTCAAGGAACTGCTTGATATGTCCTGTTCCACTTGCAAGCAACAAGGCGAAGTTTATCCGTGGGAGGCGGGTTCCGGTGGCTGCAGACGAGCAGTCTCGTCATCTGATTGTCCTCATCGTCGGTGATTAACCACTTGGCGGCGACAGACGAGAGTCTATAATCCGCTTAGTATCTATAACGTTACGTCAACCTACGCGTTTGGCAACATGTATTGCATCCACGGATCCATTGATGCATTTTGTAAGCAACTATTAAATTGTTTCTGTATGCTGGTAATGTATTCGATGTTAGCTTAAATGAACTTGCCTAATCCTCCAGGATGTAACATGTAAGTACCTACATATTTATTAAAAAAAAAATAGGCAATCGGCATGTTTGTCGGCAGTCGGACCGATCGGCCGTGCCCAAAGTTCAATGGAAATCAGACACAGCCAATAACACCGCCCCTTGCGGGTGGTGCCACGCTGAGGCGCCATGCCAGCTCCGAGTTAGAGTCTAATTTATTAACGCGCCTTTTCAAGATCCCGAGTTTATAGGTAGTAAAGAACACACTCACCGGAAGACCTTCTCATATTTAACTTTCATATATTATTTCTAATTTTATTTTCATATTTTATATTCTTATATTAAGTGTCTCGATATAAAACACGGTCACCAAACACATAATGCTTGTCACCACTACTTCATATGCATCTATTTGCCTCCAGATAAATTGACTGTCGCGACTGATCGTTTTTCGAAAAGCCCCACGGTGGAAACTGGAAAGGCCGACTGATCATTTCCGAACGGTCGAAAAGCCTAATCGGTTTCGGTCAGGTTACCGTTAAGAATTTAGCGACTCAGTCGCCTGGAGGAGTGACGGCGCCGAGTCTCCGAAGGCGGCGAGGCGACAGGACCAGAAACAGAGCTGTCACTCAATATTAACACTCGACAGGACACCGCCGCCGCCGATGCACTCGCGTCTGATTCTATTCTAGAACATTTCCAGAACTAATCGTCCTTAGTATCGAGAAGAGCACATTAACCATAATGTGATTTGAACATTTCCAAGAGCAGAGCAGATGTAAAATTAGATTACCAAGATAGGCATTTTAATACGACTGAGCTATAGAAGTTATTATACTGAGCACCACTAAACTTTTTTGCCTCGTCAATATAAATTAGCACTCGCAGACCAAAACTGCTTTTCATAAAACCAGATAACTCGATTGCCCGATGGGCTGAGCTAAACCTAGCACTTCTTCTTTAGTGTAATCGATGAAAATATTTATTGACAATATTTTTTAAGTAATGATGTGGATATGATGCCATATTTCGTCAGTAGTTAATAGTTTGAGTTAACTAAGTTATTTGTTGACTCGACTTGACTTATTTGACTAAGTCGACTTGTTAAGACGAGAAGACAGCCGGCTACCGAAACACCAATTTCCTTATATCGTTGAAAAAAGACGAGAGGACACCTCTCGTCTGTGGGGCATGGGGCACACGTTTGGAAAGAAGTTTCTTTCGCCAAATGAAATAAATAAATAACGTTTGAGAGTAATTTAAAGAAAAATAAAAAAAATAAATGACATCTAAACTGAAGTAATATCCCCATATATATAGATAGACATATGCTACAAACACGCAAAAGACATACTACAGCAAAAGTGTCGTGACGGTCAAAGTCTTACACTTTTTTCGGCCTAGCTCTCATTCGCCAAGTGTCTGGATGGAGTGTAACGTGCGATGAGGAATTTCGTTCCAAAAATATCAAAGTTGCCACTTTAAAACAAACGTCAACCAAACCATGAAATATTTCAGCTGCTAAACGGTGATTAAACTGTCAAGATATTTGACGCCACCGTTGAAAAGCGACGGTAGCTATTTACGGTAGTGCTCTGGAGATTACCGAAAAGAAAGCCCACACAAGCGGCAAGTCGAGAGCAGTTGGGCAAAACCAAAGCGTTCGCATTCCGACAAACCGACGGCGGCGTAATAAAATTATTAACAGCCGAGGAGTTTGAAGGAGATCGATTTAATACTCACTTGTTGTGGGCTCATGCTGCTGCTGCTGTAGATATGCGGGTACGACCAGTGACTTTATATGGGAATTTGTTTTATGGCATTTCTCATAAAACTTCCTTTCCATTCACCAGAAAGTACAAACCACATACAAAGCAATATAAAAGTATTGGAGGTCCGAGACTGGTAGAACAGAGAGATCTGGATGAAGTAATGTTTTCTGAAACGGCTAATTTGTATCTGCTTATTGAGAGATACGAAAAACGATCACAAAATCAGAGTTGACCTGGAAGTTCGGAAAGGGGTCAGGTGCACGGGACATATCAATAGGATGCTTTTCCAAAATCATCATAGCTTTGTATAATTTATATGCCTTCTTATTGTAGTGTTATTCCTGGAGTCTTCGGATTAGATGGATGCCAGCTGTGTAGTGGATTATTGGAAATGCATACGTAATTAAGTAAGCACATATACTTGTGCTAACACTGCTAATAGCGACGTGACTGACTAACTACGCACCCAATTAAGAGACTGAGCTCAATCTATCTACCAAGATTAAACAATTTAGTTTCTGATTAGAGCACTAATAGGTAACGGGAGACCGGTTTTTGATGCTGACGCAATCTCATGAAGCGTTTGCACCTCAAATTGCACTCGCTGTTAACCCAGTTTGAGTATGTGAGGTCGGAATGACCGCAGGGTTCCGTTATACAAGCTTAAATTTTAGAGCAATAAAACGACATTTATGGACGTTGCTAGTTACCGCCGCGCCGTTATAACATTCTACAGAACTATAGACCTCGTCGAATAACTGCGACTGGCGTTGCTCGGAAAGATTTTTACTGCTGCCTGTGTAAGTTATGTGACGAGGAGTGGAGGTTTCTCTCCCAGAGGCGGAGGTGCCGCGAGCAGGGAGTCACGCGGTCAATCGTCATTGATTATACGGTGTGCAGTGTGCACTATTTGCTTTGAGGAATTCGAGAGATATATTCTGATTCTCAAAGCTTCGCCGGTGCGCATATTACTTTTTGGAGAAATAAGTACACATATTAGTTGAGCTTTTAGTTTGAATGCACTACTGCTTCAACACTTTTAACGGTAACGTCTACAATGATTTCGGTTCAGATAATGATGAATTCTTCCTAAATACATACGTTTCATTACGAAGACACATGAGTTTTGGCGAGTATGTACATAACTAAAGTTGGATTTGTTTGGATTTTATTTATGGAAACGGATACAGTTGACTTCAGCCCCTCTAACATCCGTAATGTCAGCCCATAACACCTTGGTGAACTAGGTGCCATGTAAGTGCTTCCCTTCGGTCGTGCCGGCTACACTGAACTGGATGGAAAACACGAACTATTTACATAGCCGTTTCGACCGATTTTTCATTCAGTGCGGTGGTACCAATTCGGGCGGGTTAAACCTTACCACCTAGTCAGGTAAGAAGGGAAGGGACCTATAGTTTTTACGTGGAATTCGAACCATGGTCAACGTTTAACGGTCGATCGGTCACCCATCCAAGTACTGACCGCGCCCAGGTGTGCTTATGATCACGACCGACAGTCGGCCGACCGCACCACTGAGCTACCGAGGCTGACATGAATGGTAACTGAATGCAGGCAGACGAGAAGAAGCTACTTATTTGCTGGCGAACCATCGCATCGGTTCTTCCAGAATACCTCTCTCCCGGAATGCGGCTGGAGCGTGGGATATTGGTCGGTGCGGCCAGGGTAATGACACGGAGCGAGTTTTCGCCCGCACGCTAAACAATGAAGGTATGAAAGTGGAAAGCGTCGAGAGAGCAGTAAAGTGAGCCTTCGCGCGGCCTACAATTAGGTGTAGGGCGGGGCGTGTCGTCGCGTCGCGTCGGCCGCCTCGTCCGAGCCGCGCCCGCGAACCGCGCGGCTTATGCCTCTCCGGAAGGCTCACAGATAAGCATGATTACTCCCTCCGTCGTTAAAACGAACCGAACCTGCCCATTACGCTTTATAGCAATGCACCATTGTCTTGCACCTTGCAGACACAGCGCAGCGGCTACATTGTACGCCACATAATAACGCTTTACCGTACGACGCGACGCATTCGCCATTACGAGCGCAGTCTGCGGAGTTTTACCCGCCCCGGGGCGGTGCGGCGGCGTGGAGCGGTGCGGGCGCGAGCGCGCGAGTCGCCGGCAGCGATTTATTCAAAGAAGCGATTCATAAAACAAAGCAGACTAAAGTAGAGCGATACTCCGACGGGCGGAACCAGTTTATAAGTTTTACTCGGGGCGGCGCGGCGGAGAGGCGGACGGAGGCGGTAAGTCGGCTGTTGCATTTTATTTGCAGTTTTATGACGGCAATTTCAACGCTGCTGTGTTTGCCGCAAGTAATCGATAGAAACTTAAAATATGTATTAAACACGAAATCTCCGCATAGGATATCTAAACGCTATTCTACTTAGTTATAGACTGTATAGTATAGACTGAGGGAAAAATCCGAAGAATCTAAAAAAAAAAAGCGCGTGTATTTACAGACGGCTGGCGAAAAACATTTTCCTCCTGTCACTCTTTCGTGTCCGAAATACTTTTTCATTTGGGCCCGAAGTTAAGCGTCGCGGAATAATTATTTATCAAGGACTCTGTAACGATATTAAAATTTCCTCGACCCGCGCACCGACCGGTTTTCCGTCGCCGGAAGCGTCAGAAAATACGCGGACGGAAATGAAACATAGGCCGGCACTTTGTAAATTAAAGCAAATACGCACCCATGCAATTTACAAAGGAGGCGAGCGGGGCGAACCGAATCTGCAACACAAATTTACTTAATTCGATTTCTTTCTTCAACATTGCACACGAAGCTGCTAACAAAGTGAACAAATTAAATTGAAATTAAAGTCAACACGGCTCCGTCAGACGGCATACTAATTCGTGTTTACAATCTTAATAATCGCTTCGAGGGGAGGTAGAGCTGTGAGGAGTTCGGGGTGGCGGGGCGGTGGCGAGTGCTCTCTACGTACGTAAGGCAGCGCCCTAGAACGATAAAAAAGGTATGGACCCCGAACCCTATCCTCGCCAGCGTAACACGATATAAGTAAAAGCATACTTGTTTCATTGGACGGTCGCGCGCTGGCCCGTCAGTCTGTCATCGGCTACGTTCGCAAAAACCTGTTTAAAATGCCGGCATGCTCTGTGTTTACGTGTAAAAACACTACAGCCAAGTTCAGTGTGCACAAATGGAATATCTTATCATCGGTAAGTACACTCCGCTCCCCGCAACTCGGCGACGCTAGTTCTCATACAAGTATTTGACAGTCCGGCGTCCATACCTTTTTTATCGTTCTAGGCAGCGCCAGCCGCGCCTACATCTCACACTACTAGCTGGCCGTCGCCTCAGTTCGGCTTAGTGCTGACGACGCCATCAGCCGTTGTATTCCAAGCTCTCGTGATTATAGCATCATGCGAGCAGAACCAAGCTTCATAATCCAATAGAGATTGAATTATTCATTCCCCAATTCGATCACATATTCGTTCAATCGGCTGAGCCTTGTCCATGAGATACTTTGTCAAGTATATACTGGTGAAGAGCTCTGAAGAGCAGCGGGAGCGGCTGGGGAGCGGGGTGCATAGAGATGCGGCGTGAACCAATCACAGCTTTGCAATTCGGAAAGAGCCAAAGACAACACACGGACGCTTCGGACGTCCGAGCTGTCTTTGCGTTTGTAGTTGCGCGTTTGTACTGTTGTAGTAGTAGTAGTAGTAGTAGGATTTGGCTTCTAAGCTTACAAACTTTTCACTCTTACCTTCGTACAAAATCCCTTAATCAATAAGCCGCCCTTGCCCTTCCCCAGCCAGCCTATGTCGTCCACGAAGGCCACAAGATGACCGGGGCGGCTGCAGACCATTTGTTGTTCATTTGGAACCACCCAGGAGGCACGTATCATTTGAGGATCTTCAGGTGTCACGGACGCGAACAACGTTTATATGAAAATAAATTTAATGAAAATTCTTAAAACATTTTGCAAACTACGTTACACAGTTAGGTACGTATTCCTCTTCCGGTTTTATTCTTGTGGTCAGTGTAGTTTTGTCCTTGTCATTGTAAACGATTCGTAAATGGAAATTGGCAATCGCAATTGGAGATAGTCTAACCATAAAATATATTACGTCGAATGTCTCGTATATAAACTTGTTATGTACATCAGCAATATCAATGAATTCGAATTAGCAAATGCCGCGTATCCGCATGTATCCCACAGATATTTTGGATTGATTCTCGAAGGAGTAATAGAGACATTCCCGAATCATTCAATGCATACCTCGTATACATTGAGGATTAGGTAATAATTAATTTAGTGAAGTGAGTTTAAATTTCCAAAGTTTTTTTTAATGTAATCCGGTTTGGGTGGCTGAGTCGGAGGGGCCAAAGCACATGCTCCGTCCGACCAGCCAATATCACCTCCGAGAAGGTAGGTGCCATACGGAGACTTCCCTGGATTGCTGGCTATACTGGAGAATACAACCGAGGCTGCTATGAGGCCATCTTACATCCAGTACGGTGGTACTAACCCAGTCGGCTACAATTTGAGCCTACCACCTAGCAAGGGAAGGGACCTACAGTTTTACACCGGTTCCGAACGGTGAAGCAGCAGGTGTAGGTATGCACGCAAATTTTTTCGTCAGAAAAAACTCATTGGTACACGCCGACCGGATTCGAACTTCGGACCTCTCGCATGAGATGCCGATGCCCAAACCATTGGGCCATCCGCCGCCCGTAGTTTAATTTTAGAATAGATATAAAAGTTTTCAGTGTGTAGGTACATTGTAATTTGTGTTTATCAACGCCGCCTCCGCATCGTCGCGGAGCTGGTGCCGGTGCTGCCTCAGCGCGGGCGCGGCGGAGGTTCCGTCTGCGGAGATTCTTTCCCGAACAATGTAAATAGCGGGCGCACGGAGACAAGGAGAGATTTACTTTAGGAGAGTTCGCTGCAAGTGGCGCCCGCCGTACGCCCGAACTTTAATTTTATGCTGAGCGCATCGTCGCTGATGTCTAGCGGCGGGGCGGGGCGGGGCGTGTTGCGAATCCGATTGCGCAAACAGTAAGACTAGATGTTGGCTTTGCTTCAAGACGTTATTTAAATACGAAGCTGAGTCGAGAATCACTTGGCGGTTGGGGTGCGGCGAGGGGGAGGCGGACACCCTCGTTTTTCACTTTCACTGAGAAAACAGCAACTCTTTCAGGGGGATAAATGGAGCCTTGCAGAATTTGAAATTCTATTCGGCTGCCGGGTTCGGATTGTTGTGCAAAGTGGGAATTCAAGTGTTCTGGCAATATTTTAGAGTGGCTTGTAACTTCTGGCGACGCTTTCGGCGATGTTTCGCTGCAAAGTGGTAAGTCATTGCTATACCGAAATATTAAAATCGTTAGCCAGAAAAGACGTATCGCTTAGCAATTTTAGGATTTTGAAGTTTTTTTTACAGGTAGGCGATATGGGGTGATTTTGTGGCGGGTCTCACTCATGGGAGACGTTTGGTTCCAACTCAGTTTAAATGTTTACGGATTAACAGTAGGTACTGAAGACTTACATAATTCGACGTTTCGCCCGCTACGTTTTCATCAACGGTATTGTTGCACTACTTCGCTGTCACTATCATCTCTACGCCGACGACTTGCAGCTTTATCGTTTATTCTCACCTGACGAAGTAAACTCAGCTATTGCTCTCATGAATGTGGACCTCAATGCGGTTCATGAATGGGCTGCAAGATGTGGTCTGCTAATTAACCCATCTAAGTCGCAGGCCATCATAATCGGTTCCACAAAACAATTGGGCAAGCTGAATAGGGATACCCTTCCAGCTGTTACCTTTAATGGAATAGTTATTCCTTATACCAGGCAAGTAAAAAATCTCGGCCTTATATTAGACGAAACACTATCATGGAACGTTCAAGTTCGAGAGGTTAGCCGCAAGGTCTATGGCAGTATGCACTCTCTTCAACGGCTGAAAAACTTCATACCTGTGGGCACCAAGACTATGCTTATCCAATCTCTTATTCTTCCCATTCTCGATTATGCCGATGTCTGTTATCTCGACTTAAATGCCGATCTTCTCAACAAACTAGACCGCCTTCTCAACTTGGGTATTCGTTACATTTTCGGTTTACGCAAGTTTGACCATATTTCTGAGTTTCGTGCTCGTCTCCAGTGGCTTGACATTCGGCATCGCAGGAATACTCACATACTCTCTCTTCTCTTCTGCACACTGAATGACCCTGGCGCACCTAAATATTTGAGTGAACGGTTCCAATACCTCAGTTCTCATGGGCTGGGCTTGAGGTCCGCTGACAACCTACTTCTAACCATACCGGGTCACTCTAGTTCGTGCTACGCTGACTCTTTCACCGTTCGTGCAGCCAAGCTGTGGAATCGACTACCTCTATACATTCGTATTTCTCCTACTATCAAAATTTTTAAAATGAATATTTACAATTATTACTTGACCTCCTCAGTGTAAAATTTTCTGCACATTAGCACTGTTCTCCCAATGGCCAATTATATATGTATGTAAGTATGTATTTATTTACTAATTATTGTATTGTATAAATATATATTTAGGTATTTTAATATATGTGTATATAATTTACAGGAATAAGTACTATGTATACTTATATATTATATATTGTAATCATGTATGTCTGTTTATTCATACCTATTTATTTAGTTACTATTCTCTCACATTATCTGTGCGCCTACTTATACACATTTACCACATCCCAAAGGTTTGCTCTAACATAATGCAGATCTGCATTCAGGCGACCTTTTTGTACCTTATTTTATCGAAAAATGGTGTACAATAAAAAAATAAATACAAATACAAATACGTCACGGTTTGACAGTGCGGTGCGGTGCAGTACAGTTGGGACGTCTGGTACAACGGACACCAGACGTCGGCTCCAGGAACTCCCGCACGTCCTGAAGTAGCCCGTGACGTAGCGGGCGAACCGTCGACTTATGTAAGTCTTCAGTACCTACTGCAGTTAATCCTTAAAAATTAAAAATAAGTATAATTAACAACAGAGTAAACTTAAAAAAAATTAGTTTGGTTCCAAATACAGGACTTCAGCATCTTCTGGGATTTTCGAACAAATTGTAAGCATCCACCTATAATTTCGGCGAAGTAAAGCTTCGCTCTGGGAAAAGCTACATAATATTTACTGAATACTTACTATTCGTTACTGTTTTTATAATGTGCAAACCTGAATTATTTACGAGTATTTACTACAAATAAAGTTACGACTATACTTACACGCACCTAGAATAAGCGATTAAAACAATTTTAAAACTCGCCTAAACTACCCAGTCTGCGAAATCAAAGAAAAATACATGAAGTCCTCGCACTGCACGCAGCTGAAAACGGAGGGCAATAAAGCCGAGTGCAAACAAGCGAACGTTCCCGCGAACAGAGTAATTAATTTCTCAGATTACCCCCAGCGCGGCTGCAGCCAGTGCTGCGAGTTTACGGGATTCCCACTACATCCTGCACCTCATCAATTGACAGTTCAGCGGCCAAACATCTGCAGGCAGCGTGCTGGTAAACTTTGAAATTATGCTTTTTTTGGAAATTTTATTAAAAAAAAGCGGTAAAGACGAGTCGAACTCGCGTGGAGAGGGTTCCGTACCATTTCGTTTTCCGTGAGAACTTTCATACTTACAATTTTCGTGAGACGTTTTGGATTCTCGAATTTTTAATAATTTTATTTCCCTTAATATCTTTTAAACTATATGCATGACTTACTAGGTGGTAGCAAATTGTAGCTGGCTTCGTTGTTACCACCGTACCGTATTGGATATAAGACGACTGCATGGCAGACTCGACTGTATTCGCCTCTAGTCCATAATGGCTAGTACTCCAAAGGGAAAATCTCCGGTATGGCACTTACCTTCTCGAAGGTGATATTGGCTGATCGGAGCATTTGCTTTCCCTTTGAGTCAGCTACCCATATCGGATTACATAAAAATTTTTGTTGTTATAATGTCAGTTTTCATAATATACTCGTTTAATATTTTATTGAGAGTTTTCGCTTGAATGTTTGTAGATAAGCAAAATTATGCAGGATTGAATTTTTTGTGTCTACCTGGTCTAAGAATATTATTATAGTTTATAGTTTTTTTTTTATTTGAACATCTGAGTTAACCTGAAATCCCGATGCTCTACATCAAATCCAGACGTACAAAAGTGCTATCGGGAAAATCTGGATTGCGGTCACGGGAATCGCAGCGTTCAACTTACATTGCACATTATTAACGCCGCTTCAACTCACTCGAGCTAATCTAAACTAACTGAGTTAAATTAAAACACTCAATTCTCGGGGCTTCAACTTGGAACGTCGCGCTGCAAGGACCCAGTGTTCGAACTCAATAATTAATATCTGTCCGTCTGACCGTCCAGTGAGCGCAGAGCGGTCGGGCGATCATCTATTATTGGAAGGAGTAAGTTTATGGAAGGGTTGCAAACACATTAGGATATATACCCACTACATTCTTCTGTACATAATACAGAAGAATGTCGCCTCTGTTTGTCTGTCCGAGGGTTGTATCTCTTGAACCGTAATAGGTAGTCCGTTGAAATTTTCACAGAATATAACAGTTTATTATGCCCGATATAACAACAAATAATAAAATCGGCCAAGTGCGAGTCGAACTCGCTCTCGAGGGTTCCTCGCTCTACTCGCGCACCGAGGGTTCCTTATCGCCAGGTCACGGTTAGCGCCACTCACGCAAAATAAGAAAAAGTAAAACATTCACGGAGGTTCTCACAGAAGAAACTAAAAAGTGTATGCGCGCCATCTACCGAAAAGAGTATGAAGCATTTTAATTAATCATGAATTTTAACTAATATGAAGTTTTTCATAAACACTCCATAGATGGCGTGAGTGGCGCTGAACTTACATGGCGATACGGAATACTCGGTGCGCGAGTTCGACTCGCACTTGGTCGGTTTTTTTTAAGTACTGGCCCTACACTGTGTATAAATAATTCAGTAATAGACGAACGACCAAATGACGCAGTGCTGTTAATACTTACTTCGACGCGAACTCACAATGGTTAGTCCAAGTTTAGTCTCTTGCACCACGCCGCAGCCGCCCCGGCCGCCCGGGGCAGCGGAGCGTCGTGCGGGACGTATTGTCCGAGAGCGGCTAATGAGGCACGCGCCACGCGCTGACGATGCAATAGATGGAGGGAAATGCACACGCCTTTGTGAGACCAAGTTGGTGCGGGAAGTTTGGCGATCTACCCCGCACATACCGCGATCAGAAGTCCCGGGTGCCGGCATGATAGAACGACGGCCGTGAATAGCGCCGTCCGGATTCGAACCTCGGACCTCTCGCATGAGAAGCGGATGCACAAACCAGTCGGCCACCCGCCGCTTTACACTAGATCGCGGCTTCTGTATCGAATAGACCATCAGGTCAAACAAGCGAACTTTACATGCTTCTACGGCGACAGTGGCGCACAAAATAGCGAGTGCTGAACGGTGGGTACCACAATGGTAGCAATTTGAAAACGAATAAGGAAAGAAGTTAAAAAAATAATTTCATTATGTATAAAAAAGTTATGATGATGGGAGTGTAGAATTGAAGACAACGAAGAGTTCTTAGGAATTATTTTACAAGCTCTTTGATAGTTGGTAGTTTTTTTGCAAAAGTTTTCTGTTTCAAAACAATAATAGTGAAAATATCAATGTAATGTGTGTAACCCATGTCAGGAGTCGCGGGCTTGCTGCAGACGACTTCGCCGCGGGCGCGCTGGGCCGGCATGATCAGGCGCGGAACCACTCGGCGCAGAAATGGAAAGTTTTCCTACTACCCACTCATCAAAGAGGAAGTTTGGATCGAACTGAGCTCGGCGCGGACTCCACGGCGGCGGCGGGGCCTTTCTGTGACTATCCTACTGAACGATGTACACGGTTTACACGTATCGAGCAATCGGTCGAGTACTCGACTCGAAAACTTGCCAGAGTAACCTACTAAACGTCGCGTTTAGGAGTGTTTGGATGCATTTTTGAGCATCAGTAAAGTTATCTATAGCGACAAACATAAGATAAATTTACATATCTAATTGGGGACTCTCCTATAAAACCGTATGTATACTTATCACATATATATTAGATTTTTTCTCAAGTCGGTTAAAACTACACACACGACGTATACTCGACGACGCCCTGTGTTGTATCAAACATGTTTAGTTAGATGTTTAGAGCCGAACGCCGCAGACACGATGGGGTAGCCACTCGGCCGAGTGAATACATTTAAAAGTACTCTACCTACATACTCTCTTCGTCAATGTATTCGGAATTTCACCCACTTTAGTTTCAAGTCACCAGTAACGCACGTTTCGACTACTGACTCGTCATGTCTCATTCGGGTCAATTATTCGTCAGATGTAAACTATGCACACTTCTCGGATCCTCTGTTCTTGATCCGCGCCGCGTCTTCCGCACGATAGATGTGCCACTGCTACATTCGGGGCACGTAGTTCCAAACGTAAGGGGTAGAGTGTCGTAAGATATCGCTCGGGAAAAAGGGAACAGTGGAGTGGAGCTAGTTCGAATTGCCGAACTTGGAAGATGCTCCGGGTGAAATGACACACGTGATGAGGTAGGTAATAGGTACTTGAGGAGAGCACTGCCATGAAAGGAGATATAAAAATTATGAAAATGAACTCGTAACAGACACAATTTCACAAAGAGATAATGTAAATATTAAGGTTGAAGTAAGTACATACAACGCAACCAATAGTTGGTGGTAGGGTTTAGCCCGCCCGGGTTGGTACCACCGCACTGAATGAAACGTCGGTCGAAACGGCTATGTAAATAGTTTGTGTTTTCCGTCCAGTTCAGTGTAGCCGGCACGACCGAAGGGATACACTGACGTGGCACCACGTTCACCCGGTGTTATGGGCTGACATCACGGATGTTGTAGGTGATGTAGCCAAACGTGTCAGATTCAATAAAAAAAAATAAAAAAAATTAAATAATTGTGAATTTCGACCTGCCTGTTCACAAAATTGGGACCGACACTGCGTATACGTAACGATTAATCATAGTACCAATTAGACACGTTAAACCATCGGTAAATATTAGTGAAGGCATCCGATATGAGAACGCAGAGGGGGCGAGTAAACTAATAGGAATACTTGGACACGTCGTCGTCGTCGCCGGCCACTAACTGCAACTTGATACCCGATGTGAGGCGTGAGGCTATGCGGGCACATAATCGAGATGGCGGCGGCGCCACTGCGCCGACACGACACTCACTCATACTCATAATAGCAGATAAAATATTACATGACCCTATCCCACGAATATGATTATAAATCCACTTCATAGCTGTTTTAATTTCAACCTAATCACCTTTACTTTTGTATCGAAAATTCATTGATAGCATATCGTCTGATGCGTCTAGGGTAACCAAGGTCGAAGACGTGGAATGATTACATATGCAAGCATCGTACAAACGCGCACACTATCGAAGTCACTGTTGGACATTTTAGTTTGCTTACTGTTTATTATGCCTGAATGATTATTCTGCGTACCTTTTGCGTTAAGCTTTGGTATTTCACATTTTTACTAAACTACTAATGTTATTTAGTAGAAAGTAATCTATTCATTAATTTCTTTATCAATATTTGCTCATATTAAAAATTATTCCCTCGCATTCTTCGTCCGGAAAAGAGCGATCAAGTTAATTCCCAAACCAACATTCACCAAAACCCGAACTCTAGTTATCATCTGATTTGAACTCTCTGCAGGTAGAGTGACAAATTCGGAAAGGCCTGAAGCCCGTCTGACGCGCGTCGACCACATTTAGTTCGCTCCTGTCTCATATGATTTATTCAGAGCAAAGTTGGAATATATCGTCGGAGGAAAGAGCGGGGCGCTCCACGCAAATGCGAAAAGTTAAATTTGATGATGGCTCGAGAGGGGCCTCACTATTGTCTTGAGGCTATGCTTTATGGAGCGTGCCTGATGTACGGTGAATCTTCTACACTTGTGGCCCCTAGCGGCTCCGTGCTACTTCGCGCTGCAGAAAAGTACATTTTATAATCTTGTATGGTTCACTCTTGAGTTTTATGGAACTTGAAAGTTATCTGTTTGAATCCGTCGGCGAACTATTTATATATTGCTTACAGACGGAATTTTATGGCGAATGATTTTAGAAGTTGCGTAGGCATTTTCGGATATAGGTATTTCCATGATGAAAAGGGTTTAAACGACCCTCATCTAAATAATAATCATTTATCCTTGAATGGAAACATTAACATAAACCTTATATTTCGCAAAGGAAGATGTCGTCCAAATGAATACAAATGGGTCAACTGAGATATCAATAGCAGTGCCTTTATTTACTAAAGGGCCCTTTCCCTCGTGCTCCGATCGCATCTAATAACTTAAGCTCAGTGATAATAGGACAATAAAACGGGCGTCGTTATAGCCGCGCCGAGGTTAGGTCACGCCGACCGAGCTCCGCTCAGCCTGCTCCGTGTGCGGCCTTAGGAAATATTGCAAACCCTTTCTGTTGGCCTATGTTCGAGTTCAGTGTCTAAACTTATTAAATTCCTTTGTTGCCCGTGGTCCTACTGCGTAGTCCTACTGGTAGAACCAAGGGCAATGTTTTTGTCCGTAGGACTGTAGCAAGAAAATTATTATATTGTATGGGCATTGTACCTACTGATCGGGTAGTACCGTCACCGTCAATATTATTACCTAATGATTTTTCAGGAACGGTTCAGAAACTGTATTAGACTAGTAATATTAGTGTATTGTCATGGAAACTAAATAACAGCCCTTGGACTGATTACTAGTCTTATACCATTCCTGAAACAGGCCCCCAGACGGGTTATTAGTAGTGAAATAAAGTAAAAATAAAACTAAATAAAACAAGCTAATGTCAATATGACATTACAATTTATTCATCATGAAATAATAGACAACCTCTTTTATATAAAATAATTATCTTACTTGAAGGAAGTTTACATTATTTCATTAGGGACAGTACAACCAGGATAAAAATACATCTTATTACTCCTAGTCGAACTACTGGCAATGTTACTTGCCCGTAGACCTACTGGTAGAACTACGGACAAAAGACTTTGCCCTTGGTTCTACCAGTAGGACTACGCCGTAGGACCACGGGCAACAAAGTATAAAATTTCTGGTAATACAGTGTTCATTCGACTATAAATAGTAGGAATTATTATAAAGAACATTATGAGAGTGGAAGAGGCGGCAGAGGTGTGTCAGGATCGTATCACGTGGAGATCCGTCTTCTCTGTCTACCCCACTGGGAAACAGGCGTGACGTTATGTATGTATGTATGAATTATTAAATATCTAAGCCTCACTTACTTAATATTTTTACTTACTTGTAACCATAAAAATAAAGTCTGTAATATAATATTCACTACGGCCTTTGCAGACGCAATACATTTTAGCTTGTAAATAAAGCTCTCACATTTTGATCCATGCCTCCACATGAGGGCTCGCTAATCTCCAAATCACTCCTCATTAGGTAAATGTTCCATTAGGGCCCACTACTCTATTCCAGCAATAATCACATCCTTACCTCCGACACCCCGCGGACCCGACGCGCGGGCAAAAACGGCTCCGTATCCTGGAGGCTGCCGGGATGAATATTAACGCGCAGGTCTAACAACACGTGATAATACAATTAATTCAAGCTTCTTAATGATATCGTGAGAGTCTCTCTCTCTGAGGACCTGAGAGGATTGAACGGACCCCGTGGGAACGCGCTTGTTACTTTTCGGAATCGTTGGTCGCAGATCGTGAAACATTTCTGATTTTCCTTTCGAATGATGCCTTTTGATGAGAAAATCGCTTTGGAGGTTGAATTTGGAACTGGTGGGCGAAGAATCACGTGGAAACTTAGCAGTAGTAAATAAACACAGTTGGGACCGAAATCCGAGTTCCGAGAGAGAGAGAATGAGAGAAGAGATATTGGGAAACTCGTGAAATTTTTTTTTACCCTTTTTTACACATTTTGTGGGCATTGCAAAAATTACTTTCTTAGTGCGCTCCCCAATACGGAAGGAATATTATACTTCCCGCGTTGTAGGGTTTCGCAGCCAGCGATGCTAGCATAGACCCGTACCACAGATTACTTAATAGTTACTTCGTAACAGATAATCGCTCCATAGAAAAAGTTCCATACCTTCGGCTTTAATAGCCTACTGTTTTACGTCGCCAATCACTGCGTGCGAAAATGTCCCTAAACGATCGAGTGTAAAGTGATTATTGCTTTGCAGCTGCGCGCAGTTGCGTGGGCGAGCGTGTAGGTATGCTTCGCGCAGCTGAGGAATTTCCACTGAATTAGATCGCCGGCGGTCCGCCGGGCGGTAGGTTAGATAGATAGCGCGCGCAAGTACATAGAGTGCGTGAGACCTGCCCGTACGTCCGTACGCGTCTCTGCCCCCTCACATGCCCTGTCCAAGGTGATTACTCCGGAACGTAAAGTTATTTTATTTTTATTTTTTTCACTTGACACAAAGTTTAGTTTTATTATTACATCATGCGCCTATATTTCACTTGACCTTTACCTCTTGGGCTTCCTAAAGGGTCTAACCCTTGCCCGTGTCACGTCACTCCACACAGAGACGGAGGGAGAGACAGCACAATGTACGGACGGACATTCAGCCTGCTTAGAGAATAGGCAGGCTGAATGTCCGTACGTTGCGATGATCACAAAATAGCGGCAGCCGCAGGTCTCGCTCATTAGACGCATTGATAAGTCCGTTGGAGCGAGTGAGACAGATGATGAGAAATTGCTAGTAGCGAATAATTGCTCTTTTTTTTATGGAAACTGATACGGTTGGCTACATTACATACAACATCCGTGATGTCAGCCCACACCGGGTGAACTAGGTACCATGTCAGTGCTTCCCTTCATTTCATGTCGGCTACACTGAACTGGACGGAAAACACGAACTATTTACATAGCCGTTTCGACCGACGTTTCTACACAACTACTACACAACAAAACAATATATTCTACTATTATATCGCCTACGGCTGAATTTCGAAGTATTCAACTATACCATTTTCAGCTCTGTGATATACGGAATCTAATTACTATCTGAAAATATCCCGCTGTCATATTGAATTACAGTTTTACTTTGAGCCACATTCAATAATTACATTTTGACGTCCAAATAAAACATCAGCAGCGACAAGAAGCAAAAAATATTTTACCGCTCCTGCTTACGTAATATTCGCGAAACGCGAAACACATTAAAAATCCATTCGTAACGTTGACTCCGAATGGACGCCGACAAAATAATGAGCGGAGCGATCGCGAGGCGCGTGTGACTACTGAGTCGGTACTACGGGAGTAGTGACCGACCGGCTAGTGACGCGGACGTCACCGGTGACACAATTCCGCGCGCGACTCTAATGACATTCGTCACAGCTAATGACGGCGGCGCCGACGCATTCTGACGTCGACGACGACTCGACGACAAATGACGGTCAATGGTTTTTGTCTGCTAGTGATTTGTTTATGGACGCTACTAAGCGATTGTTATGCGGACAGCAGAGCGCTTGCGTGACTGTTGTTGGAGTTTGATAAGCTGCTACCAAAGCTGCTACATAGGTTAGTTATATCCTATTACTTTGTGAGCTTTTCTTGTATACAGCGTCTTTCAGAATAGGCTTGAGAAACTTCAGGAATAAAAAGTAGTCATTATTAGAAGAAGACAATCCTTATCACTCAAATCGAAATTACGTATTTTTTTTCATAAAAAAAATTGAAAATTGGTATAAAAACTCGCTGGACAGTGAGTGTGGGGGAAAGGCAAAAGTACCTTCTAGGTCTAGGGAGTGCAATGACCTAGTCCAGTCCGCTTTTTCTTTTGATGTCCAAATTTAAGTGTTTGGAATATACCTACATGAAGTTTAATTCTACTAGTGAAGCATAAGTTAGTCATTTTATTTTTATTTAATAAAGGCGGACGTTAACCATCCACCAAATCTCGATTAAACGATTTTCACCAAAAAGTATGACCGAATCTGGGAAAACGTTTCAGAGCTTTTCGTCTTCAAATATGGATCCCTTTCGAACCCTGAAGTTACAAAACCCAACCCTATAAGTATGTATCGAGAAAAAGATGGTATGGCCGTGTTTTGCTCGACTTGGCTGGGGCACGCCGCGCCGTGTCCCCAGATATGTATTCCTCCTCCTTTCCTCGGAAACGGCTCTAATTATTTGGATAAAATTTTGTATTTGGACAATGTTTTGTTTTTCAAATTTATCTAGATAGGTAGATTTAGATCCCTGAAAAAATTTGTTAAAAAGAATTTTAATTTTTTATGTCATGTAGATCAATCTGTTGACGCCGAGCGAAGCTCGGTCGCCCAGGCACTAATTCTTTATGTTCAGTTCATTATGTTCAGAATGGATGGCTCATACGTATTCACTAAAAAATTGGTTGGATGTTGATATTGCAACAATATCAATGGTAGGGTGTAACAGTGCGATGTAGTAAGCATTAATAACTGCTACTTCGACTTCTGCTATTTGTTCTACTCCAAGATAGTTAAGACAATTCGTAGTTGTTGGTTTGTCCGAGTTTCTTGAGTACAAATCTCAGAGCTGTTCCTCTCGCCTTCCACATGATGAATCATCAGAAACGTATCGGTCTCGGCCGCGGTAAGCTTTTGTTAGTGTTTAGTTAAGCTAACGTAAATTAATTGAGTTGCGGGTCCGCGGTGGGACTGAAGGGTTCCGTCGGACACTAGTAGAGATTGTAGGCGGCCGGGGCGGTGCGGAGGCGGCGGCGGTCGAGGATAAATGTTTCATGCATTACGCTCAGTGGGGGCGATTAGTTCGCCGTTTATTCTTGTCTAACTCAAATAGAGCTGTACGAGTAAGTAGGAGCGTGATTCGAACCTTTACAAGAACGCTACAATTATGTATATGCTGGAAACACTGCGAGGCCAAATTCCATCAGATCTCAAATCAAAGTAGAGAACGCATAAATGAAACACAAAGTAATTTTCATATCGGAGTCGTGTCGTCGAAATGTTGGCGCAATATTTTTTCAGGAAAGATTCAAATTACGTCCTAAACTTTCTTTCATAACGTCAGAGAATTCTCTGCTCTCCGCTTCAGCGCGGCACCGCGCCGCGCCGCACCGCACCGCACCGCGCCGAACCGCGCCGCCCGCACCGCTCGCAGCCGGCGCGCCGCGACGTTGATGTGAAGGATATTAGTTTACTGCTCACACAAAATATCAAATGCGAGATTCTTTTCTATTCATATTCCCGTTTCCGCGGCCGCGGCTCCACAATGGAGCAACTTTCCATATCTGGCGGCGCCATTGTGTTGACAATTTGTTTCTCCCGCCTAAGCCTTTAAACTTTCGCGTAAGTGCCTTTCATTTATTTTTTCCGTGTAAATTATTCTTTCTTTTGAGGGAAAGTGTTTTCTTCGGGTTATTATTTGCGAGAGGCGGCCGCTTTCCAGTTTGAGTTATGTGTACGTCCGCGCAGCAAGTTTATAATGGAATGTGTACGATAAATCATGGCGCAGCTTGCGTTAACATGTTTCTGAGTTTGCCACTTGGTTCTCGCGAGCCGGCGGCGTCGGAGCCCCCGCGAGGTGCGGTCTCCGCGCCCCGCCCCCGCCCCGCCCGCGCCTCCAAGCTTCAGCTTCCGCGGCTGGGAATAAATGAAATATGAAGTGCTATATGTAAAGCCTGACCTTCGCGCCACGCCGCCGCCATCCTGAAGGGTTAGAATAGAAACACGCTGTTTTTTAAGAAAACTTCTGAGAAGTGGTTTTCTTAGGTAAATAAACAAATCTGTTTCATTCTGTCATTTAACATTTTGTTAATACTTACAATTCTACTAATACAAATAAACAATCGATCGAAATTATATTTCCAAAAGAGATAATATTAAGCAATGAGCCTGACCGACTACTGCACCTCACAAACAAAACTGTATTTATCACATACTCACATAATATACATGGGTACCTATGTTTCAATACGATATCGTATATACCTATTATATTATTATAACATTTGACTCCATTCTTGATTTATTTTTCCGGCAGGGAGGCGTGCGGAGCGGCGCAGCGGGGGTGTGTTGACTCAAGAGCGAGGGTTCAAGGAGGCAGCCCTCATAAGTTATTAGCTTAATTAAAATATTGACATTGCACGTCGATTTAGTCCCTATTCATATTTGCATAATGTTCACTTTAGATCGTAAAATTTAAAGCAAGTGCCACCGTTTGCTTGCAAAGTAGAAAAAGAAAATGCGAAGAAAACTACGCGCCAAGGCGTGGTAACCTGTTCAGCAATGAAAATGTATCTTTCTTTTGAATGTCAATATGTTTTTCTCTCAGAGGCGAAATACATTTAGATTCTTTGAATTTATCCACAAAGAAAGGCAAACGAAGAAATACATTGCCTAATTTTATAGCAATTACATTAAAAACAAAACACTCACGACCAATAAATTCAAACGTGTTTTTATTATAATATTTTCGCATTGAAAATGTTACCACAGATAGATCGTCGACATATTTATTTCGCTATATTTACAACACATTTTCCCGTAAGACAAATCCTCTTTCATGTACGATCTCCGTTCACAATCCTGTAAGTAAACGTAGCTCGGTGCGTCCGCGGGAGGAGGGCGGAGGGAGGTCGGAGGGAGGTCGGGCGGAGCCGGACGCGGGCACACAGCGACCTCACTTACCTGAAACAAGGGAGAAAATAAATATGAGTCACTGAGTAAAGGGACGGTAAAAACGCGCGAGAAAAATTTAGATTTATATGTAAAGGATTTTGCCTTTTTGCTTAATATAAATTAGGTGCTTAAGTGATTTTTTTTTTATGTTACGTGTTCATTAGTTACTGTTAGTTTTATTAAAAATGTTTTAATTTAAATTGTGATTAAACACTGTGATATATGTGTTCCTAAATTGTGTTTTATTTGTTATTTAGTTACTTGATCTCGCAAAAGTAACATTAGACAAATATTTCAATTTAAAACTCACTCACATTTGGTTTTTAAGTTACCGTGGTTGATGTACATTATTAAACCATTGAACAGCATGCCACATGGCTTGAAACGTCGAGTCGAGTATTGCGGGAGAACGATTTGTGTTTTTTTTAAATAACTTACTCATTGAGCATTAAAAGATAAAATTAATAAATGAATTAATCAATATACAGGATGTTGAATTTACAACTTTCAGCGGATTAATCGGTATAAAGAACTAGGTAAGTACATTTCTAAAAAGAACAGTTGCGAAATTAGAACAAAATATTTGAGTTCTTCTTACATTTCCGAAAATACCTAACATCAAAATGCACGAAGAATGCCATTCTTTTTTCAAATTCTCTGAAAGGCGATTTAAAAAAAAATCGTACCTGCACGGTCAAGAAATCATTCTGTACAAACTGATCACTAAACAATGACAATACATCTCCGTTACGTAGATTGACATGAGCACTGCAAACACAACATATCGTCGTGGGCGGCGGCGTCCAGCCGGCGCGGCAGAGCGGCCGCCCGCCCAGCGATAATCGGCAACCACAGAGCATCGAATACCGCGCGCGCCTTAGTATTCGATGCTCTGTGTCGGCAACGTTACGCCGCGCCACCCACGACATTTTCAATCAGCCTTTTCTTCCACTAAACTCTAGCTCAGGCAACACTATCGCCAGTACACTTACGCAAATGTCACTACCTACTACTGGAATAAAGTTCGCGTGTATTGACTCTATTCTATAGTTAAATAAACTGAGGCCACTCTCAGTTGGCTCTTTGTAGAAGTTTCCGGAGAAATCGCAGCGGAAGACTCTGGAGCGGAAATAGTTCCTCGTGGGACGGAATTAAAAGACTCAGTCGAACAAAGAAGGCACTCTTAGTAGAACTATTACAGTTGGTTATCTTAACGGCGGTGGTCTGTAAGTACTGATAGTAAACGAAATGCTAGATATTTTATTATTCAGTGTAATATGAAGTGTGTTATGAAGGCATACGTACGTTGTGAAGCTCATAGTGTCTCCATGAGTGTTGTCAAAAACGTTAGAAAAGGATTGGACTAGCTAGAGACTAGCGGTGACTAGTTCCAGTAGCAGCGTCGCCAATGCTGAGGAAAGCGGGAGGGGCGCTGTGCAATCAGACGTGCACTGATACCTTGTAAAAATGGAGGGGGGACAGATAGCGGGATTTGTACCAAACACTGCCGGTCGATACAAAAAGCATGTGTGTTCAGACAAGTTTAGGGCACGTGGCGCTAGAGAAGTGTCTCTGGTCCACTCATTTTCTAACGTTCTTGTTGTCGTTTATATAAAACGGCATTATATAAGTATGTATATATTTATATATATGTGTATATGTATTTAACTATGGAACTGTAAGTATTGAATGCATGTACACACATAATATGTGTTAACTATGTGGAATATTATTATTATTATTTTCATCTTAGTTAATTTCGAACTTCCCATCAACCTTCCCCACAATCCCAGACATGTCTGATAGAGAATGCCTCTAGGCCGGCGGATATGGTTCGTAACGAGGCAATCCGCCGAGACGCACCAACGTAGTCGATATTGGACACCGGGTGGCTAACTCCTACAGTAGCGGCCGTGGACAGGAAAAAGGAGTGTGGAAAGACCACCCAACAGGTAGGACGACGACGTTAATTACGTCGGCGGATAGCAGTGGTTCCGTACCGCTGAAGGCCGAAAGGACTGGAGGAATATTGGAGAGGCGTATGTCCAGCAGTGGACGCATACACACTGACTGAGTGACTATATTAATCGTGGGTATATGGATAGAGTCGTCCAATGCCCCGGACACAAGTCGTTTGAATCTTTGATCGTGGGAACGAGCGAGTGTGCGATGCTAACTGCCGCTAACAACTCTTAGCCGTTATAAAATATTTACCGATCTGTGTCCACTTTGATTGTCTAATAGGACTTGGAGGCGTGGCACGGTGAACAGAAAGCTACAAGTAGGCATTATTGTTTAAATAAGCAAAGGGTCTGCTCGATACTGCACGGCATCACTGATTTGTGTCCGGGTCATGGAAATGAATACGTGGATGTGGCATAACTTCAAATCGGATCAAAATACACTTCATTGTACAACAGTGTAAAAAAGGTCACAAAAGTCGAATTTAATGCCTTACACGCATTATTTACTAATTAACTTTTGGTGTCGGAGTAGTGCATCGGGGTGGACAGTGAAAGCGTAGAAAATATAGTATAGATAGTAACTAAATAAGAATACATGTAAATTCATAAACATAAATATATTATGTATGTATACACAAATACACATAGGTAGCGAAAACACAGTTACATATAAAACAATATTGAAAATAAATAAATATATGTACATTATATACCTACATTATATATGTACGTGAACGTAGGCGGCATAGACTAAAGTAAATGAAATCACTCATCACCGTCGGATTTTAAAAACAAGTCACGAGTACGTTTCCGAAACACGTGGATAGGTGGATAGATTAAGACGAGCGTGCCTCTTTTTTGGTAGCTGATTCAATATCTGTGACTCATTGACTGTGAACGACCCGTACATAACTTGTCGAGGAAGCGAAAGAAAAGTGCACGAATAATAAATTAAAAGTGACTATCTCTGTCGCACTTGTTCACGCATGTTCTGTCCCCTGAAAATTGTGTGCGTGCCTACCAAATCAAAAAAAGGTTAAATGTTTGACAATGCCGTTTGTGGGTATTTACTTCCATGAGGCTATCATTACTACTATAAAAATTACTTCCTCTAGGAATCACTAACTCGAAATGTAATTCCAGGTAGAGAGGCAACAAGGAATTGTTTATTATTTTTTGTAATAAGCTTTTGCCCAAGACTTCGCGTGAAAATTTTACACTGCTCACTGACTAAGTAGATTGAAAAAAGTTGACTAAGAAATCTCTGTAAGGGATAAGTCCGCCTTTACACCTTATGTAACTTTTCTAATGTACTTATTAGTGTTGAATGTTTATTGGAGTAATAAAACATTTTCTATCCATCTATCTATCTAATTATGCCGGATCTTCGACTTCCACCTTCACGCAACATTTAAAGTTAACTCTAGTTACTCGTAGTCGTAGAGCTATACTAGACTAGGTGAATTTGACATGAATTAATCTATGCAATGCAGACAGACAGAATAGAAAGTGAATTCGGCCTCGTCTCCCAATAGTATAAGTGATTGATCATCGCAAAATAGCGAATGATGAGCATGTCGTGAATGCAAAAGCTAGTTTTATTCATCGAGCATCTAATGAGAGAAATCAAAAGGCTATTTTTATCTGTCGTGTCTTGAATGCGTTGCGACAACAAAACGACAACATTACTCAACACACTCACTGGGTAACAATTCGTAATAAAATCAAGACTGATTGCTTCAATAAGCATTGTTTAAAATACCACACGGACTTGTGGTGCCCCCTCCCCCCGCCGCCGCCGCACCTCCCCACCCTCCGCCGCCCGCGGTGCATTTGCGCAAGCGCAGCTGTGGCCTGTTCACTTTGTGAATGCTGTGTCATTTACGTGTTGGAGGATAAATAGTATAATGATTGATTTTCCGTAATACGACAACCGCCCAGTAATCACACAAAACCATATATTTATTAAACAAGTTGATTCAGTAATAACTACCAAAAATGTAAGGGGTGATTAGCATAAACAACGGTGTCCTTTGTACTTAAAAAACAAAAAAAAAAACAACCCTACATTTTTTGTGGTGGTAAATTCGAAAAGAATATGGGTATCATGATCATTGGTGATTCATCTCCTAATAAATAAAGCGACGTTTCTAGGGGCGACCGTGTAACGTAGGTCAATATAGGAATATCCTTATAACTCGAGAACCACTTTATCGATTTACATACGGTTTTCACTGTTACTTCCTGTCACTTCTCAAAAAGGGAACCGCTAAGTAAAAAAAAAAGTCGGTCCCCTTACGCCTTCAATTAAGTACCTAACTAAGCGTAAATAATTTTTTACTTTTTAAGAGTTGTTGATGTGTCGGTTTTTTTTTAAATTTGTTATTTAACTTTTTATGCCTATTATATTTAGAGTAATCGTCTCGTAAATTATATATAACACAGGGAAATTTAGACATTAGCCCTAATGTGAATCGTCCATCAATATTGCTCCAAATAGTTACCTACTTTACGAACCAATCGCCTGACGATTTGTCACAATTGTCGCGTACGACGAACGAAAGGGCAGAACATAATTCATTCATTGAAGAGCGCGTGAAATGTCTCGGGCCCGGGACAATCGACGCATCCATCATTGCTACACCCCGTTAAATGCGTAGAAACTATTTTGTCATGTTACACGGTCGAAAATGTCTTAGAAAACTGGTCATTTCACAAACACGCTTTAGAGGATGTGTGCACCAATGATATTTTAAGGAAGCACAGACATTTTTTTTATGTAAACCAACTTAGGTGGCTGTACCGAGAGACCAAATGGTGCAGTCGACAAAGCGAAAATCACCTCTCCTCGCGAAAGCACGCTCAGTTAGGCGCCATTCCAGCAGATTTGCTGACTGTTGCTAGGCTGTCTAGCCTGTTAATACGACGTTTGAAGACACCTAGTTTAAAGGATTCACAAAGAAACGATTTAAAGAACCGATACAGAATATGCATATATGTGGTGCCTTGAATGAACTAACGGGTTTCTTTCGATTACTCTGTGAAAGTTCCTTGTAAGAGAACAGCTTCAAAGTGAAGCGACTAAAACGCAAAATTTTAGAATTAACTTATTATAATGATTGCCGGACTGAGCTAATACTATAGTAGTATCAAATGGTCCTGGCAGTTCTGGCAATAAAGTTTTATGAGCTAGGGAAGCGAATATGCCGGCGGGGCTTTATCGATAAAAACAACCTAGGTCAATAGAAAAGTTATTTAAGTTTTTTTTTATTTATCTGAATTAACAATATTCTTTAAGATACTTAAGGTTAATAAGAGTATTTATTTATAATCGGTACTTATTTCACATACTCAAACCCTTGCTTGTAGCATTTGTTATTCCAGCCAATTTTAAAACTCGTACATAGTTACATACTACAAATTAAACAAAAACACATTTTTTACTGGTTTTATTGTTTTATTAACGTTTTTTTTATTTATTTGATAATTCAGGTAAATATTTTTATATCCTGAATATTTTTCTATCGACGAAGGTGGCTTTTTATCGACCAGGCACCGCGCACAGATTCTCTTCCCCTATGTCATGAAACTTTATTGCCCGACCTGCCACGACCGTTTGATACTACTATAATACCTTACTAGGTGGTAGGGTTTAACCCTCCCGGAATGGTTGGTACCACCACCGCACTGAATGAAAAGTCGGTTGAAACGTTTACGTCTACGGCTAAGTTTTCTGTCTAGTTCAGTGCAGCCAGCACGACCGTAGGGAAGTACTGACATGACACCTAGTTCACCAAGGTGTTATGGACTGACATCACGGACTTTGTACGTGATGTAGCCATAGCCAAACGTGTCAGTTTCCATAAAACAAAACAAAAAACAGCGGAGGAAAATCTACATTTGCGAACGAAACATTTATTAATGAAACTATTAACTGGTGTACTATAGTTTGACCAATGAATACACACCAATTATGCGTAGATACGTAATAATGGGGCAGCAGCTTTACATCACAGAGGCAAAGACGGAGGTGCCTAGGCTTCACGCAGGAAGTTTCCCTTAGGAATGTCGGTCTGTTTAATGCTAACGGTGAGCGGAGCTAACGACGGGGGTTGACGTGTGGAACGGGGTGGAAGCAACTACCACCACGCACCGTAGCGAGCCGTCATAGTGCGGCTTCTACTAACTTTACCCTTTGCTATTAGTACCTATTAGATGCCGCCGCGCGCCGCCGTGGGAGCAAACAAACATGTTTTGATATTTTGCGTCACACTACGCCTCCGTCGCGGTAGTTCTACGTGGAAACGACTTATTACGTTGACGTAAGTTTAAGGAACTTACAAATTGTTGCGGCGGGGAAGAGAATAAAAGTGCTTTTCGGGGATTTCCATGACGGGATTATGCTAAACGAGACTGGATAAAGTGGGTGTGACGGCTGAAATGAGCAGAATTAGAATACGGCTTTTACTTGAATGTTTGTTCCTATATCAATGTCGTAATATTTGAATTGATCCAACTCCATACTAGTAATGTGTTGTTAGGTACGTAAAAAGACCGCAGCTTCTAATTTTATTAAAACATTCTTTACTTTTTCAAACGTTAGGTTTAATTGTTGTTTTTAGGAATTGTTTTGTTCCCGAATCTAATGCAAGCGAAACTTTAGGTGAGTTTAGAATAGAATATAGTTTATTTCCTCATTTACACAATACGATACAGAACATGTAACAACATAGAGCTGGGAGAAAGGGAGCCAGCTCAGCATACGCGCTACAGCACTCTCGCCAGAGCGCCACATCTCTGGTCTCCCGCTGGTCCCAACCCAACACACGTAAGCATATAAAGTTTTTTTTGTGGATACGCGAGACACTTGGCGCCGTCATGTCAGCGTGGATTGTTGAGCCGACGACGCCCAAATGCATTCGGTTTAGAACAGGGGCTGCGAATGCCGTGCCGGCGTGACATATGCCTTTTCACGCTCCTCTTGAAAGATCCAAAGTCATACACTGAAGGAAACACATCGGGAGGAAGTGCATTCCAGAGTTTCGCAGTGCGGAAGATAAAAGAAATACTGTAGCCGAGCGCTTAGTCCGCACTTTAGGCAGCTCTACAGTATAGGGATGCATTCCCTGTCTGCTACGCGTTCTTACGCTATTTAAAATAATATCAGCTATCACCATTTGCGTATTCAAAAGTATGTATGTATTTATTTATATATTCTTTATTGAACACAAATTTATAAAAATTAGGCACAATTTACGAGCTTAATGCCGTGAGGGATTCTATTGTAACTAACCTTTGGGATGTGGGAGAAGTATATTATGCAGGCGAACATGAATAGTTTGTAGCAATGTCTTAAGCAGTAAATGATAAAACTACAAACGAATACTACATAAATACTTTAATAGTAAAAAGTAACCATGTATTACAAATATATCATGAGCCAATAAAACTACATTAAATCTAAAACGGCACGCCAATAAACAAATCTTTAAAGAGCACAAGTGAGATAAGCAGTTCCATAACATTCACAAGGAAGCACGAGGAGAGGAGAGCCACGAGAGCGCACAGATTGAATCTAAAGCGCTGCATTACATCAGATCGCGGACTAAAGCGGCTTCGCTAACTCTGCCGCGCGCGGTCACGTTCCGCGCACTCACCACGACGCACAGCCAGCCAGACGCACCCGGCTAGTCTGCCAGCGCCGGCTAGCCGTCCAGACCGCGAACAAGCCAGCCAGCTAGCTAGCCGGACTTCTAGGCAATCCATGATGACGACAGTCTTTAGGAAGACTTTTTTTTTATGTAATCCGCAAAGAGTTTGTAGTACAAACTCTTTGGTAATCCGGTATGGGTGGCTGAGTCGGAGGGGCCAAAGCGCATGCTCCGACCAGCCAATATCACCTCCGAGAAGGTAGGTGCCATACCGGAGACTTCCCTGGATTGCTGGCTATACTGGACTAGAGGAGAACACAACGGAGGCTGCTATGCGGCCATCTTACATCCAGTACGGTGGTACCAACCCAGTCGGCTACAATTTGAGCCTACCACCTAGTAAGGGGCAAGGGAAGGGACCTACAGTTTTACACCGGTTCCGATTCCGAACGGTGAAGCAGCAGGTGTAGGTATGCACGTAAATTTTTTAACTCATTGGTACACGCCGACCGGATTCGAACCGCGGACCTCTCGCATGAGAAACCGATGCCCAAACCACTCGGCCACTCGCCGCTTTACGACGTGTCACGATCGTTTTCGTCATCTCCGGTTGCCACCTATTTCATACATATCACATCCGTAGTACGTGGTGAAAACGGCCATCAGTGAGCTCAGTTCTGTTTCAGAAGGGATTTTTTAATATTGATTTCGGAACTTTTTTAATTAATAATTTATCCTCAATCGATTCAGTACCTTCGGTTTAGTAATTTTGCTCACGAAAGAATAAAGGACTAAAGCAAGTAGAAATATTAGTTACATAAGTACATTATAATATATTGAAAAATATATCCATTATCCAGTATCTAATGTAATACTTTTATTTGGTGACCTCTCCCTCCCAACAACAAAACTTTTTATGGCCTTGTAGCACTTTAGCTACTATATGCGAGTGTCCTATGTAGGGTGTTAGTGTTTAAGGTCCAAATGAAACACTATGATAGCTGTGTATAAACGTGTAATAAAACGACTGAGAATTATTATTGACTCAAAGCGACTATACTTGACTCCGTGGTGTGATCGACTGCCAGGGCGGCGGGCCGAGGCGAGCGCGGACGCACGCCGCGCCAGAGGGGCGCGGGGTGCGGTAACCGCGTCGCATCGGACCGATGTGTCGTGTCCGGCACATCAATTTCCCCCTTTATGAAAAATTTTTTGTCATTACAACATTACCAAAATTACCTTTAATTACGAATCGTTCATTACTTGTGACAGTTATCTGCTTTTATACGACTGCCTCCACTTACTACAAATATAGAAAACATTTTAAAGACGAGATGTAAACACGATGAGAAAGATAAAAACATTTCAATAACATACAGGGTGCCAGGAACCACAGAAATGATGGCGTACAAAAGAGACACTTGAAAAATTTGAAGAGGTGCAATAGAACTATCCTAACAATGACCCTAGATGATTGTGCTCACCAATGCGGTCGTAAAAACCGCTGAGGCGAGAGTCCTTTTGTTTTGCAAAGAGAGAGACCGCCAATAATTTCACACACAAGTATGACTAAGCTTAATACCTATTACATAACACAATCGTAGATAGGCATAGGAATAGATTTGAGAACACGTACCATTAAAATTTCTACACTAACTTTTTAACTAATTCGAAGTACTAACTAACACAGAATGAGGTGTAAATTTACACAAAATCAATAAACCATACCGCTGTATGAAAATAATTGTGTAAAATATAATACATTTCTTCTATAATTTACTGATTACGTTAAGATGCATGCATACTACGATTAATAATTAAGTAAAAGTAATGAGTAAGTGTATTATGAAAAATCGACATTGCGATCAGGCAAAACTACAAGCGTTGGGCATGGAGTTTTGTGCGTAACCTTCCGTTGTCGTAAAATTCTTTACATCTCTCAGCATAAGTGCTTTACGCCCGTGTGTACGAACGAGGTTTATTGTTTGAACAAGAATGCATTTGATGAAACGTGCGTTATTATAAGTTATAGTTATAACTACGTACGATCTTGCGATATTTGTGTCTAATCTTACAAATTAAACATTATACAATAAATTAAAACTATTAAATGTTCAAATTAAATTACAAACTATTCAGTGTATCTTGGAACAGCAGGTATTAGCGCTATTGTTATAAAATATAAGTGATGCGAATGAAATGATACTCTAACAAGTTGACGGATCTGTCGTAGATTTCCTTGACGGATGTTAAACGACAGGTTTTCCAACATTTGTATGCTTCCTAAATACAACTCACAAAACGTTATTGCGATTTCTAAGATTGATTGCGGCTTTGTTAAAATTAATACATGCACATTTATCACTTTCAAATAGATTATGTGACACAAAGAAAGTTTAAATTGAACTCATTTTAAGCAACATATTATTAACATAACTATAATCACGACATAAAAGTAAGAAGTATAAAGTAAATAGCGTAATATTAGTCCTTTCATAATGTTTCTGGTGCAAGTAATAAACAGTTCGAGTATCATTATTGTTTGTAATAGTTTTATGGTAATTTTTTTTTGTCCACACCATTGCACTTTGTTTGGATGGGGCTTAGCGCCTCAGATACACCTGTTATTTGTTTATTTCACTGCACTTTCACTATTTTTATGGTTCACAGACAAACCGGGACGCTGACCGGCACTCAGCTGGTCGTCGATATGGGTGAGAATGAAACGAAAGTTATTGGTCTGCAAAACAAACAGTTTTTTTACATATTCTACCGAACTTAGACACGTGATATGGTATTGTAGTGTCTGTCTCACTTGAATTATGGGTAGGAGATGTGGGACTAGGCTTCGTTGTAGGTACTTGGGCGGAGTCGGCAGGTGCGTCGCGTGATCCGTTTCTTTCATCGTTGGGTAAGAAAGCCGGTTTCAGCCTGTCCAATGTTATTGCGACTTCCCTGTTAGGAAGTTTTACTATAAAATATTTGTCTTTCTTTTTTATTACCGGGAACGGTCCTTCGTAAGGTGGTGTGAGAGGTCGTGTCACGCGATCACACCTGACGAACACGTGTGTGCACCTACTTAGTTCCGGATGCACAAAAACTGACGTCTGCCTAGCTTCGCGCTTAGGTACAGAAGCTATTTTGCTTATGTGTTCGCGAAGTTTGTCCACATAGCTCTCGTCGACGGTGTACGATGTTGGTGATGGTTCGAAAAACTCTCCCGGCAGTCTAATAGTGGTTCCATAAACCATTTCAGCTGCGCTGATTGATGTGTCGTCTCGAAGAGCTGCTCTCAGACCATATAAAACTGATGGTAATTCTTCTGCCCAGTTCTCGCTGTTTGATCGGGCCATTAATGCTGCTTTCATACTTCGGTGAAAATTTTCGATAAGGCCGTTCGATTGCGGGTGATGGCTGGTTGTCCTGATTTTTTTAATACCCATGCACTTCGCGAGGTTCTGAAACAGCTCTGCCTCGAAGTTACGTCCTTGATCTGTGGAAATTCGTAGGGGGCAGCCGAAACGGACAATCCAGTGCTCGTAGACAACCCTCGCGACAGTTTCTGCCGACATGTCGCTGACGGGGATTGCCTCTGGCCAATTTGTTGCTCGGTCCTCGATCGTCACTGCGTAGCGGTATCCATTTGAAGGCATGAGTGGACCAACCATGTCCACATTCAGGTGCTGAAACCGATCACTTGGTTCATACTTCCCAAATGGCGACTTTGTATGCCGTGATACCTTCGACTTCTGGCATGGTAGGCACGACTTTGTCCACTCCTTGACGTCGTTCAGCATGCCGGGCCAAAAGAATTTCTCCTTCATCAGCCTGCGCGTTCCTCTTACGCCTGGATGTGAAATACCATGTATGGTCGTGAAGGCTTGATAGCGAAAGTTCTTCGTGAGGTACGGCCTTGTCTTTCCGCCAGTCGTGTCACAATAAACATTCAATTTGATGGCCGGAATCTGAACTAATCGAAGAGTTGAGTTTTCTCGTGAAAGAAGTTCCTTCAACTCTCCGTCTGATTGTTGTGCCTGTGCTAGCTTCTCATAGTATATTGCGCTGGGGCATCCTATCTCTTCGATTCTCGATAAAAAGTCGGCGACTGGGTTATCTTCACCAGACACGTGCACGATAGATGATACAAATTGCGAAATGTAATCTAATTGACGGATTCTTCTCGGCGTGTCGTTGGTGGTCGCATTCTTTTTGAACGCGAACGTCAAAGGTTTATGATCGCAGTATACTTTGACATTCGAGCCCTCGATAAACCTTCGGAAGTGTTTCACCGCTAAGTAAATACCTAGCAGCTCTCTATCATAGGTAGAGTATTTTCTCTGTGTCTCATTAAGCGTCTTACTGAAAAAACCTAACGGCTCTTGTCCCTTTTCTGTGCGCTGGTTTAGCACTGCTCCTACGCTTACGTCGCTGGCGTCGGTCATTATAGAGATCTCGGCGTCCACGGCGGGGTGTGCGAGCATGCACGCACTCTTAATGCTTTCCTTGCATTTCTGAAATGCGGCAATTGCGTCCGGTGTCCATTCGATGATTGTCTTGTCACGTTTTTTTGCGCCCACTAAATATTTGTTAAGTACAGCTTGGTGTGTCGCTGCATCTGGAGTGCTCTCTCTGTAGAAGTTTATTGCCCCTAGAAAGCGTCTCAGCTCGTGAATAGTGACCGGTTTTTTGTAGTTGGCGATGGCTTCGACCTTTTCAGGTAGCGGGCGAATTCCCTCGGGTGACACCAAATAGCCGAGATATGTTATTAACGGCTTGTTAAATTCAGATTTTTGCGTATTGATGGTAATTCCGTGAGCATCGAGTCGTTGTAGCACGTTTCGAAGAAGTTTGTTGTGCGATTCTTGGTCTTCGGATGCGATCAGAATGTCATCTACATACGAAAATACACAATCTAGACCTTGCAGCACTGCGTTGAGAAATCGGCAAAACGTCATTCCGGCGTTACGGAGTCCAAAACATGTGCGTGTATACTCGTACAGGCCGAATGGCGTTGTTATAGCGGTCTTCGGGATGTCTTGTTCGCGAACTGGAATTTGGTGGTAAGCATTGTTGAGGTCGATCTTGGAAAATATTTTTTTTCCGTGCAGCATGTACGTGAAATCTAAAAGCCTTGGCATAGGATAGGCGTCAGGGATAGTGTTAGCATTTAACTTACGGTAGTCTCCGACAATTCTGATTCCACCACACTTTTTATCTACCACATGTAGCGGCGAAGACCAAGGACTTTTGCTAGGTCTAATAATGCCTCGTTCCAACCATGTTTCAAGTTCCCGCTTAACTCTATTGTATTTGCTTGGGGGTAGAGGTCTGGGTCGGCTGTTAACGGGTGCGCCTTTTGTTTCGATATAGTGTTCGACGTTATGTTTTACAGCCTCTTTCCCAAAAAGGGATGGTTTTGTAACATTCGGAAACAATGCTATTATGTCGGCAAGGGGATCGCTGGAGCAAACTGTTTTTATGGCTGGTTGGTCGGATGATATCGCTGTCGTTTTTACGTAGAGCTCCGTTGTGCCATCGATGAGACGCCGATTCCTCAGATCCACAAGCAGGTTGTGATATTCTAAGAAATCTGCGCCTAGTATAGGCATTCGCACGTTCGCCTCCACGAAACTCCATTTGTATGGCCTTCTTAGTCCGAGATCGAGAGTTAGTGACTTCTCACCGTATGTGGTTATCGCCGACCCGTTTGCCGCGTATAAAACATAATCCGAGGGTGAGCCTTTGTTCCTACTCAGTACCGAGATGTCTGCTCCGGAGTCTATGAGAAAATTTATGCCCGAGTTGCGGTCGGTTATATAAAGGCGTTTCGAATTTACCAGTGTGCAGACCTCCGCCTTAGGCTGCACTGCGTCTAGTTTTCCGATTGCATTTTCGTCTGGTCCTTCCACGCGCATGGCTGCTCACATTTGTTGGCCTTCTCGCGGAACGTATGGTGGTACCAGCATAGCCAGCCGGCCTTCTGTTCCGATGCACCTGTACGCGAGCTGGATCTGTACCTGTGTGCCGGTGTCCGCGAGCGGGGACGGTGCGGGCGTCGCTGTTGCACCTGTTCGTCGCGTAGCGACACGATTTCGGCACACATGCGTGCCATCTGTGTGGTGAGAGCGACAATGGACGCCTGCATCGCATCTTGCGCAACTAAATCCGCACGTTCTCCGTCGCTACTCATGATTCCCAGTCTCTACTCAAACTAAATGTCACTTAAAACACTGAATGTCACTAAAACACTAGATGTCCACAATTAACTCGCGCGCGAATCACGTCGGTAGGTCACCAGTTGTGGCACTTTAGCTACTATATGCGAGTGTCCTATGTAGGGTGTTAGTGTTTAAGGTCCAAATGAAACACTATGATAGCTGTGTATAAACGTGTAATAAAACGACTTAGAAATTATTATTGACTCAAAGCGACTATACTTGACTCCGTGGTGTGATCGACTGCCAGGGCGGCGGGCCGAGGCGAGCGCGGACGCACGCCGCGCCAGAGGGGCGCGGGGTGCGGTAACCGCGTCGCATCGGACCGATGTGTCGTGTCCGGCACAGCCTATATCGAACTTTCGTCGTTCCGAGGTTCCCAGCATCGTTCCCCTGAACGTTGAATGTTTTAACTTACCTAACTTATTTAATTTGAACGACGAATCCCATATCTAGGCCACGCCTGGATTCGCCCTTCTTTTTATGTCAATTTTTTTAATGTAATCAGGTATGGATGGCTGCGTCAGATGGGCTAAAGCAAGTGCTCCGACCAGCCAATATCACCTCCGAAAAGATAGATGCTATACCGGTGACTTCCCTGTGGATTGCTTACTATACTAGACTAGAGGAGAACAGCCGAGGCTTCTATGCGGCTATTTTACATTCAGTGTCGTGGTATCAACCCAGTCGGCTACAATTTGAACCTACCACCTAGTAAGGGGTAAGGGAAGAGACCAAAGAGACCTACAGTTTTACATAGGTTTCGGTGTAAAACTAAAGGCGAGACTAGAGGTTTATTCGATGGAAGCAGCAGATATTCACGTATATTTTCCGCCAGGAATCGAACCTCGGACATTGTAGTCAAAAGTCAATACCGCGCCGACCACCAGCTGCCGCTTAAACACATTAAAAACATTCCGATGAAATGTATGAATTTGAAGTAGATATTTAGTAGCGATCCCGCCCGCAGATAATATCGTTCCAATGTGCATACAATGGACACTTGACTGCTCGCTCGCAAGGTGTCCGATCTCGCCCACTGTCAGCTGATTGCGCACCCCCGCGCACTCCCCGCTCCGGTCCCGGTGCCGCATGCGGCCGATTGCGAATTTCTGTCAATTAGCACTGCCATTTGCAAGTAGAATTGAAAGTGTTAGCATAGCGTTCATTAACGTACTGAAACGGTTTATTGATCTCGATTGTGAAAACTTAATGTGGTGCCCACCAAAGCCGCGATGAATTATTGCATAACGTAGGAATAAAATTCTGATTTGATTACCTATGTCGTTTTAATTTGAATGAACGCTGTTTTACTACTTATACCTCTACAAAACAAAAACGCGTTCTATAGAAAACATTTTGACTAGTTCAAGACGATGCAATACGAAAATACGAAGATTTTTTTAAATTATAATGTTTTTCAGTGTCTGATACTTGATGGAACTTTGCAACAAAGTTTTGGAATACATATTTTTTTGGGCGTATGCAATCGTAATACACCTAAATGAAAACCTTAACAAATAACTATTAGAAAAAAAACGACTGATAAATATATTTTTGAATAGGTATATTTTTAAGGTTTTGGTCTAGGTTTATTTACGTTAGTTTTAATATAGATTAATAATATTATGTTCGTTAGTTTGTTTATATGATAATAATCATATTATCAAAACAGATTGACTATGTTCAAGTACATAATTAATTATGATCGATACCTAATGCTATATTTTCAGAATCATATAAGTATTCGAATTCCTAAGTTTTGCTAGTACGTATTCTAAACTGCACTTTGCCCCAATATATTACAAAATTATCTTATTTTTTCCTTTTTTGTTTTTCGTAGTCGGGTTTTTTGTTTTTTTTATTTATGAGAAACTTACATCAAATTACAAGAAATAATAAAAAAAGAAAAACCAAAAACACGTCATGTGTCGCCCATTCCATTATCCCATTACAACCTTTGCATAAATTTATTTATTCACGGAGGCCTTAAATTTTGGTTGTGAAACCTTTTGGTCAGTAAGAAACACAGTGAACTCGACGTCGTTAAAGAGCCTTTGAAATCTGTCTAATGATATTGCTCGGTTTGGACCGCCTCTTTGTTGAATAACCAACAATGGATATATCTGACGACTAAGTTACATCAATTTACAATAAGCAACGTCATGATACTATAACAATGATTAAATTTTTCCTACCCTCTTACGCACTCACACACTTGCACAAACTCACATGCTTTCACGCTTTAACACTCTCGCATTAGTGAAAATTCTTACACCCTCACACGCAAGCGCAAACCCTCTCACATCCTCTCACACATTCACACTAGAACGATACCCTCACACACACGCGCAAAGTGGAAAAATTGTACATCAGTCAGACTACAACATTTTATTTCCGGGCGAAAAAGCGACAGCAGCCAAGAGAGTCGGGACGGAACGTTAAGGGCGTAAAAATTATGCACAAAGAATTATAAACCGTGTTATTAATTTAAATGGTAATGAGGGTCGAGACGAGGCGCGCGGTTCCGAAGGTTTAGCCAGATCAGCGGGCGGGAGTTAGTGTGATGTAGTGCGCCCGAGGGGATTTTGCAAGAAATAAGGGAATTTCGCAAAGATCAGCGCAGCGGCGGCTGCGGGAAATCGGCCTTGTTTACGTAATCTGAATTTATTGCAGCGTCTACTCGAGCCGAGGCCGTCAACTCCGCAGAGTTCCTGATGAGGTGACGCGACGAGATGGGACTCGCGCGGACGGATTATGCTCTACGAGGAGTGATTGCGACGGCGGAATTACATCTGAAGATATTGCGAGACAGTACAGCCGTTTTTACTCGTCATTGTTTACACGAGTATACCTACATGGCACCACCATGCATGGCACGCTCGGAATTCCATTGTTTTATTTCATTGAGTGTACTGGAGCGCAAATCAATAAAACGAGATATTTATCTGTTAAATATTGTTTGGTGGTCCTTCTAGTGTTAAATTTCGTGTTATTACCATATTCACTCATTCCAAAGTGAGCACAATTTGTAACTAGAAAAGCGACGAAGTCCCCATTTCATTCCGCACATAGTGCTGTAAATTATTTCCGTTTAAAATAAACGACAACTACGCGGCCGAAACTCGCCGCGATTACAGCGAAGATAGGTGAAGGCAAATCTTCGGAATGGGTCGCCGTGGATAATTTGGCGGCGATTTTAATAAAGTCGTTCGGCTGAAATGGGGATAGCATTAGCTTTAATTAAATCGTTGCTTCCACTCTATAGCAATAAATTTATTAGCCGGCCCGCTCTTATCTAGCGGCTGGCCCGGAGGTGGCTGGGCGGTGTGGCAGGGGCCGTGGTGAGCGGTGGCAGCCATGCGCGCCTTGCTGCGGATATGTCGCAGGCAGATTTGTATATTTAGGCGCTTTACAAAGCTCTTAGCCGCTTTACAAAGCGCTCAGTCGTTTTAACCATGCTGAAATCATATAAAGCGGAGAACCTGTAACGGCGGCGCGGCGTGCCGGGTCGTCGTTTATTATATGTTAGGTTATAACTCGAAAATTACTTAATCAATTCACGTAGGGTTTTCAATGATGTTTTCTGGCATATCTGAGAATGGTTATGTTATAATATGTATGATATTATGCAGCGGGTTATTATTAAGTTAAGGTTGTTTTAGGCGCTTTACTAACTGGCTAGATTTTATGTTCAGACGAAATAGCCGAATGCAGTATTAAGATTACAAATGTACATTGAAAACGCATTTTAAGTGGGCATCATAGCTTCACGATAAGTGCAGAAATGTTTTATGAAACTAAGGATATTTTTAGTAAATTTGAATCGACTTGGCGGGGACACTGCCGTGCCCCCAGATTAGATGTAGTTAGTTTATTATTACAAAACGAAGCTCCTTCACCAAATAGTTAGGCCGATTGTTGATGTTCGTTTTCTATTAATCTACCCTAACTCATCGCAACCTCACTAAACTTAAGCCTTATTCGAAATTTGAGCATTTTTATAAAGCGCCTAAATTTTAAATCTGGCTAGGAAACGTGTAAAGGGCCAAGATGAGCAAGCAGCCGCCGACAGAGACAACACGCTCCCTGGCGACCATCTCCGGGCGCTGTCACACGCTCCGACCGCTTCCGTTCCGATCCGCGTTTCCGCCAACCTTACTAGATAGTCAAACAAGTTTAATATTATGAAAGGAATAATTCCTTTCATAATATTAAACTTGTTTGACTAGCTAGTAAGGTGACGTCCATAAACAATTATTGTTTATGGACGTGGACCGAATACTACATTCAATAAAAGTTATTATGAAATAAATCGAATACTTACATAAACAAGGTGTGGAACTTTGTGGAACAATAAATCTATTAGTAATCTATTCTTCGATCTAGAGTTACTGCAGCGAAACGATTAATTTACTATACGGCGGCTGTGAAAATAGTTCGGGTTTTCCGTCCAAAATAATTCCCACTTTTTGACACCATAGAATCAGAATTTACTTTCGATGTACTTGGCTCACTCTAAACTTATTTGTCAAGCGGAATTATTTGTCGGAACGGGCGCCGAGAGTGGGTCGCGCCGCGCACGGTGCGAGCGCCCCCAAACTGGGCCGTTGCCACTCCTCTGGCCACTAATAATGGAAATGTTGCCGGAAAAATAAATGAAAAGGACTTTTACGTCCGGAATAAATGTAGGTCTAATGCGGGTCGGCTCCGGGGCTCGCGGATGTTCTAGACTTTTTTATTTATTTCCGGCACACCATTTTTCGAAAGCTCTCGAAAGCCTATATGGAAAATGTTAATCTCGGCCCAAGTTTGTTATTTCGCGTTATATTTTAAAAGGTTTTACTGCGATTTTCTAGAGTTGCAGAATGGTAAAAAAAGTTCAAGCATGAACGTACTTCACGAGCCCAGGGTTACGTAAATCTGCTACATCTTAGTACTAAGATTATAATACATACAGTACATACAGATTATTAATACATACAGTTTAATAATCTGACTGTCTCTGTAATTTCCGTTCTCTATTTGGAACTATGTATTTGGACCGATGTCTGAAAATTCGGAAAAATACTAATAAGTTTCGGCGATTTCATACCTCTTTGGCACTATTTCGTAGAAATAAATAAACTATATGCCACAAGACATATAATAAAAATATTTTTTTTTATTTTTACTTGCGTACAACTGTGGTACAAACCAGTTGACCGTGCAACATTGTGTGTTACGAATTTAAATTTTTTACAACTTACAGTTCCAAACTCAAGTGGTTTTGACATAAAGACGGACAGAAGGTCAACCAAGTCCCATTATAACGTTTCCTTTTTATTCGCATTTTGTTACACAACCCTAAATAATATGCAGAAGCATTTATACCGGGTGTGCGGCGTTCTGACGTTAGTCTGTCCGTCTGCCACAGGCCTCGGATGCGTAAGACTATGAAAATGAATGAAGGCGGACGATAACATCGTGATAGTCCCAAGACACGAATCATACAAAGCGCTCGCAGCCCAGGGGAGTACAAGTAACCGGCAGCTCCATTTCTCCCGGCATTCCCGGCATAAATCGCTCGCAAACGCATTAGCATCACGAAAGAGTTGCGAACTCGCCGGCCATTTTAGATTTGAGATCCGGAAGGGGGCGTACCGTACGATAAATCTGCCTCCCGGAGCCGACAGACAGCTCTTTAGCGACGGATTAATTCCTAGAGCGCCGCCGCCGGGCCAGGAGGAATTTATAACGATCATAATAGAAATTACCACATCAATGCTAAACCTCTTTTTGCGGCCTTGTGGTTTTAATTTAGCGTCGTGTCTGATGTTTGCGCAGGAATGGGCGAAGGTTAAAATATGTAGATATATTTGTTTGTTAGACGTACTTATATAATTTGTCTGTCTATAGGTATATCTGTCTGTCTATAAGAATATCTTTGCCCACATATTTCCCCCCAAGTATAGTCTCGGGTCCTTCAAGAGAGGCATGAATAGGCACCTGCTAGGTCGGCATGGCATTCGCAATCCCCGCGTACGACCGAATGCCCATGGGCGTCGTAAGACATCTTATGGGTGGCACGGAGCCACATGTCGCGCTTTTTATAAAAAGAAATGTTAATTTTAATATTTACTGGGTTTTGGCCTCTCATAAAATATGAAAATATTTTGCTAATTCATTAATTGGTACCGTCTTCCTGCAGATAACTAGAAACAAAGAGGCATGACGCTATTTATATTTCGCAATAGGTACATAGTAGCATTTACTTTGTAAAGAAGTACAAACAACAAAGAACAAATTAGACAAAATCTTATTGTTATAATGAATTAACATTTTTCTTTGTGGAAATAATGTGAATAAAAACCAGCATAAGTACTAAACATATAAGTAACTAAACTAGAAAAATATTTTTCTGTTCTTGTTATTTTTTATTAAACCCAGTATAGGTGGCTGTACCGAGGAACCAGAGTTACCCGAAACAGCCAAATCCACCTCACTCGCGAAACCACGCTCACCTAGACACCATACAAGCACATTTTCGCACTATAGAAACGATTTTTGAAGACTCCCAGTTTGAAATTATCGGGAAACACACTGGCCGGTAAACAATTCAATACCCCAGCGATACGACAGAGGAACAATTTTGAGAAACGATGTGTACTTGTTGACATCTTATCCAACAGCAGAATATTTTCATGAGCGTATACTATTTTTTCTATAGTCAGGTTATTTCGGAACATTAATTTATGTGCAGGTTATCAACACTTAAACAGGCGCAAACGTATTATATCGGGTTAAAGTACAAATAAAGAAAAAAAAAGTTTATTCAGTTAAAACAATATAAAAAAAAATCACTTACGTGAAGTAATGAAAAAAAAAAATTTTTTTTTAGCTGAAAGCAGGAGCAGACACAACATGATGCAAAATAATAGTAGGTAGTTGAGGCTGTTTTTTAAGTCTGCCCCCTTACATTAAAACACAAACAAATTAGATTTAATAAAATAAGTTAAACAAGAAACAAAAACAAAATATAAAGACGAAAATCCAAAAACTATTTTTTTTATAAAGAAAGTTATAATACCAACAAAAAGACAGTAAATTAAAAAACAATTACCTACACACCATTATATAAAAAAGAAAAAAAAATGTCTTAAAATATCCCTAGTACGAGAGATAATATACGTAGATACATGTATGTGTTTTGTTTTCATCGTCCCGAGAATGTGAGATATCAAACAAAAGCATGTTATCAGGAAATTGCGAATTCCATTCTCATACATTTCTTCACCTGTGTGTACCGGAATACAGTCGTTCCACTTGTAATCAGATGTCTGTCGAGATTATACTCTAGTGCCGCGCCGCTCCACTGTGGAATATTTATGTGATTTATACAATCAAAACTAAGATCGACGAAGCAATTATTTGCACGAACTAAACAATTTACATATTATTGTAGTCATATAATGAATTATATTTTTCAATTTCAATTCAATTGGCTAGTTTAAGTACTCATTGCAAGTAGTTTTGAAAAATACTTGGAAAAAATTATCGTACTAAATTCGAAAATGTGACTAGTATGAACCATGTTTACTTGCCGAGAGTGCGTGTCGTCATCGCTGTTTTTCTCTCACGTAAGCAGCCTATTATTTTGCAATTTCATACAACAGTGAAATTTGGAGGGAAACCAAAACTTTTAAGCAAATTGAGTAATTGTATGCATGTGTAAACACATCATAAGTGTATATTATATTGTGAAATGTGTTCAGAATTTTTGTTCAGCAGTTAATAAGTAAGTAAATAGCCAAAAGTTTCGAGACAAAACTGGAAATTTTTGTCAAAGTTTAAACAATATTTATTCGAGCAAACTCAATTATTATAGATATGATATATTATATATTATATTATAGTTTTGAAATTACCTGATACACTAATTCATTCATATATAACAATCATATCAATCTAAAACAACAAACAGAACAAAGGAAAACAAAAAGACTATAAAAATTATGAAAATCCTTGAAACACTTTATACATACACTGATATTAACTTTCCCCCATAAATGATAAAAAGATTCACGAAACGGCAAATGTTTTAAAATAAACCCAGATATATGTGACTAAAGCAAAAAGCAACAAACGCAATAACGACAAAAACATTAAGGATTTCAAGCGCACCGCGCGATAGGGAGAGCCAGAATTAAAAAAAACGCTAATAAATAACGCTTTAAAGCAATTTAAAAACTGCGCTCGTTAAGTTTGTTTCACACGTGCTCGTACTTGCCTCGTAAACCTCTCGTTACATTATTATGAGCATAATTTTTTTCGTAGCTTGGAATTTCAATAATAATTCAATTTACTAATTAAATAATACGATTAAATTAGACTATTACATATGATTAAGTAAACTGAGATTTATAAATTTTTTATTTCAAGTGCTCTTTCTATCTAAGTGTGTGCTTTCTATCTAAGAAGTGCTCTCTCTTTCTATCTTTGAAGTGCTATCTCTATCCTTAGAGTACGTCATAGATTTAAGGTATAGGGGGCATCCTGGAGATTCGAGAAGCGGAATTGACGTATAGAATCATAACTTAAACTTATCTATTGTTTTCTATTGTGTTGGGTCATCTGCGCGGATGACCAGGAAGGTAACAGGTTAAAATATGGCATAATGGACGGTTCTGATGGTCGTGGAGGCTGGATGCCATTTTAGTCAGTTTTGACAGCTGACAGGAGCATCTCGGCACCCGTCTATTTCCCTTCACGAATTTGAACAGGATTAAATTTTCTCAAAGTTTTCATTCTTTTTAACGAAATAGGATGCTAACATTGCATTCCACCTAATTTTGCATACTTAAAACTTGAGATATTTATTTTCTATGTTAATAAATTTGACAGTAAATACCAATACACATTTTATTTGTTTCGAGAAATACTATTAATTTTTATTTATTCGTACATTTAAATATTATATATTAATTCATTCAATCACCAAAACTTTGAATAAACCAAAAAGGCCCAGTGTGATCCGACCTTTGATGCCACCAGGCTTTGGCGTCGCATACCTCAGGCCGGAAGTGCAGAAAAAGTCGGGAACGGTTGAACACAATTTCCCAGCGCGGCGCTGAAAAAACATTGCACCTTTGTTTCCAGATAAGCTGCTGAGGATAATTTTCGCAGTTAATTGGTCCATCTTTGCGACTATGGTTTTTGTGGTAGACGCCACGGAGTGGGAACAAAAGACTGCTCTAAAGTGTTTGTCGGCGGGCCACCCTGCCCCGTGCGAACCGCTCTAAGTAATTAACATTATTGCGGTGAGGGAAATGTTTATGAAAATAACGAATAGGGTTCATTTTGGTGCATTTTACGGAGTTGAAAAGTTGGAAGTGACGATAGTTTTTATTGTCGGTTTATTTTAAACGATCTAAGAAGATTTAATTCTAATAATATTGAGGATTCAACAATCATAAAATCACTTCTCTTTACTATTGGGGTAAGCAGACAGAGCAAACGGATTCATACGTACCATCGAATAAATTTTGTTTTTATATATTACTAGCTGAGCCCGCGGCTCCGCTCGCGTGAATCACGTAAACCAAAAACCCTCTTCCGCCTTCGGGCCTCGCCCTTAAAGACTTCCTTTCTTCGATAGAATACGATATCGTTTACTCAATCTATTTATTTCATAAAAATAAAAAAGCAATATTAATAACTAAAGAATTAAACCTACCTAACAAACATTAAAATAACTATCAAAACGGGCATTTTCAAATGTTCTTAGAGCACTTGCGGCATTACCCCGCTGGATGGCAACGCTTACCCTTTGAATGAAGTACATAAGCCCTTGATGGCGGGACACCAGTTGCGTCAACCAGCAGAGGCTCAAGCCTCTTTTGGCTTCCCTGCTCCACGGACCGAGGGTTTCAACCGCAAACGCAACAAATTCGAAATCTTGAATTATATTTCTATATTTGCTGCGTTTGAGGCTCTCCGCCCCAGCCTCGGCCGCGCCAGCCTCTCTTGAAGATGTCCTAACGTGACTTGGAGCCAATGTGAGAACAAAAGTGGCGTCCCACATCAAAGAACTATTCTTAGTCCATGGCACTAAGGTGATAGCATCGGGCCTCTTGCCATCCAGTCGGGAATAACCGCGAGGTTCTAGGATGCACGGTATATTTGCCGTTAGAAGCGTGGACTTTATAATAAAATTTAAATTAAATTAACTCAATCTTAATATTAATTAACTTTATTCGAGATGGTTTAGCTTCTTCCTGAACGCAGCTCGGCCTTCGGCCTCGCCCTTAGTTACTTGCTTTCTTCGAGATGGTTTATCATTTGTCAGAACGTAGCTCGGCCTTCGGCCTCGCCTTAGTTACTTACTTTCTTCAAAAATGTTTATCTTCTTCCTGTACGCAGCTCGGCCTACGGCCTCGCCCTTACTTACTTGCTTTCTTCGAGATGGTTTATGGTCTTCCCGAATAGAGCACGGCCTTCGGCCTCGCCCTTAGTTACTTACTTTCTTCAAGATGGTTTAGCTTCTTCCTGAACGCAGCTCGGCCTTCGGCATCGCCCTTAGTTACTTGCTTTCTTCGAGATGGTTTTTCAATTATCAGAACGTAGCTCGGCCTTCGGCCTCACCTAAGTTACTTACTTTCTTCAAGATGGTTTAGCTTCTTCCTGAACGCAGCTCGGCCTTCTGCCTCGCCCTTAGTTACTTGCTTTCTTCGAGATGGTTTTTCAATTATCAGAACGTAGCTCGGCCTTCGGCCTCGCCCTTAGTTACTTACTTTCTTCAAGAATGTTTTTCTTCTTCCTGAACTCAGCTCTGCCTTCCGCCTCGCCCTTAGTTACTTTCATCGAGAAAGAATATCGTTTACGTGAGCGCAGATCCGCCTTCGGGCCCGCCTTTAGTTACTTACTTTCTTTTTTTGAAATACGAATTTCACGCGAGCGAAGCCGCGGGCAACAGATATATAAATTTTATTGCACCAATGACAGCGACATAACTTCGACTTTCAATTATTATTTTTATTTATCAAACAATTTGTCACCGGCCAGCTCACGTCGGGATGACAGTTCTCCGTTGTCAACATGACATTTAAAATTGTTTTTTACCTTTACTTTGGATTACGTGATTTTTATTATATTTTTTAATTATTATGTTCATCCGGGATATACACTGTCACTATAAAAAGTTTCGTCAAATTCCGTTCAGTGGTTTTTGCGAGATGCGCGTACAAATAGACATTTTTGCATTTACGATTTTATGATATGTATAGAAAGAATAGATATGTATAGACTATTGTGTTCAAGTTATAAAAAAGAAGAACTGTCATTTTCGTTGTATCTACTTATTTTTAAATTTCGAATGAATATTTTATTCAAATTGTATTTGCTGCCAGTTCTCAAGATATAATTATGTACTTTGGACTACGTGATTTTAAACGCGCAATAATGTTTATAATTGTAATTTTTTTTTTTTTTGTAATTTTTTTTTACGTATTATGTTAACCCGGCATATAAACTGCCACTATACAAAGTTTCGTCTAATTCCGTTCGGTGGTTTTTGCGTGATGCGCGTACAGACAAACAAACAAACAAACAAAAATTTTAAAAACTGTTCTAACATGTTCAGTATCTCATTTTAAGCCACCCTGGTTAGTTTTTTTCCGAATACATTCAATGTACAGACTTTCTTACCTCTACGATTTTATTATATGTATAGATACTGGTGCCCCAGTTCGGCCGGATTTGCTTACCACTGCGGGACCCCGCGTTATATATAAGCTTTAAGAAAAAGCTCGCGAAAGGAACGCGTCGCGAAAAACATGTGGACATAAGACATTTTGCGAATCTTTCCCTTCCCTTTCTTTTCCCTTTCCCTTTCTTTTCCTATAAAACCTCGATTACCTCGAATAATATGAGTACTAGGAAAAATGTTACCGAGTTTTTGTTGAAGCTTATTAATTATGGAAACCTGCGGTGCTAAGCATATCCGGTCGAACTGGGATACCTATATATTTTTTTGTGCTAATGCGCTTGCTTCGGAGTTCCAAATTTAAACGTTTTGACGACTAGTCTCTGGGGGTTAATATTGAACGAATCTAGTAAAATTAGAAATTATTTGAAGAATTCAAAATTTCAAACATTGGCCAGTTTTGGTTGGAAGCTGAATAGTGTGTTATCGATGAAATATGTTCGTATTGCTGTAAGCCTTTTTCTTGATTAAATTTTTTGGATTAATAGGTTCAGTCCAAGGGACTTTTTCATGAAACCTGGTTGACATTGTTGCCTCGCCCGCCACCACATCTCCCGATCTTCTCATCCATCCTCTCTCGCCTACCTTTTTAGGTCGTTTGACTACCTAGGAACAAAGTTAAGATTGACAGAAATAATGTGTGCTTTTGATGCCGTGCTAAAGGGCGGCAGGCTAGCCACCTCTCACCTTGGCGCGGTTCCGATTACTCTGCTTACCCCGACTGTCGAGATACAGCATGTGATATGTATGTATGTGTCTGTGTGTTTTTTTAATAAGTTTAAATGCAGATCTATATAGTTCAAACGTGGTTTTAACTCGCACATACCTAGCTCCACATTTCGCTATGAAAAAAAAAACTATGGTAAACATGAGATAGCAACTCTCAGTACTGGTCTGTTTCGAAAAATGAAGTATAGCGAGAGGTTGACTCGTGCAAAGCCTTTGGCGAACAATGCACTAAGGCTTGATCGTTGCGACTAATCGACTGAACGCGACAAGTGAGGTGTGGGATCCAGGCCAGGGGTCGTTACATGTGCTGTAACCTGCAACCTGCTCGCCTGCAGCTCTGTGAGCAATTCATCGCTATTAGCAATTCCGCATGATCCGTCTCACTCGCCCCAACGGGCTTCTCAATGCGTCTATTAGTGTGACAGAACTGCAGATATTGCTATTTTTGCGATAATTGCTAATATAGAAAAGGCAGGCAGGAGAGCACCGTTGATCATAATACGATATTAGTCTTTAGACAGCTGAGATCCTTAGTCTTACATGTTGCGTTTTCAATAAGATAAACATTTTAATGTTTTCAAAGTTAAGCTAAATTTTTTTCAGTAAATAAATACTTGTCATTCAGCCTTTATGTGTCCCCCGCTGGACATACCCTCTCCAATTTCTCTGCAGTCCCCCGGCCTTCAATGGTACGGAACCACTGATTGCCTCCGACTAACTTAATGTCGTCGTCCCACCTGGCGTTCAATATGTCTATAAGCTATTTAAATTATATTAAAGAAAATATATACATTACAAAACATGTACCTAGTGAGATCATTCAATATAGTTTTATTTTTGTTTTAATTCCTTGCAAGTACGAAATGTTTTCGATGAAAATAAAAAATAAAATATGAATTTGCATTATAATATAATAATTATAATATAATATAAATGTTTATAATATAAGGACAGGCTTACACGACCTATAAACGCAGTCGCAGTTTAGCATCGTGTGCCCGATGTAGTGGGCTGGGCAAGTTAGCCGAATAGACGACGACTAGTCGTCGTCTATTTGGCTAACTTGCCCAGCCCACTACATCGGGCACTACATCGGCGACTGTTGGAGTAACCGTGTCCTCCACTGGCGGCCGTGGACAGGAAAACGGAGTGTGGGAAAATCACCCGCCAGGTGGGACGACGACATCAAGTACGTCGGTGGAAAGCAGTGGTTCCGTACCGCTGAAAGCCGGGAGGACTGGAGGACGAATGTATAGGCGTTTGTCCAGCAGTGGACGCATACACGCTGTCTGACTGATTGACTGTCCGATGATCATCGTATGTACGTAAACCATCATCATTAAATACGCGTAAAAGAGTAATGATCTGTCTGTCTAGCTAAATTTGACTCTATCTCTTAAAACGTTCAACTGTAATTACGTACGTTAAACACATTAGGTCCAAAAACAAAGACGAGAGCAATCAATTTAACTGTCCCCGTTAAAGCGTGTCCCGTTTGATCTGCGAAGCCAGACGGCGAACCAGATCATCCTACCGATGATGTTCCGATGGCGCATCTCTATACGCAAATTGCCTGTCATGTACAAAACATTCCTCTCTTGTGAACAATGGAGACGGAGGGAGCCCGCGTCGCCGCCGGCGGTTATGTATTCGACGAATATAAACAATGTCATCGACTTGATCGAAATTCGAGCATTTGAAGATCCAGCTGTATTGAGAGGGCATGATCACTTGCTCGGCTTCATAGAGGGAAAATGATTCACATCCAAATACTTTATATTCCGCGATGCATACAGGGTGAACCATGCTGGTCCTCTCGGAGGGTTAATCTTACCTAAAACTAAGTCGATTCCAAAAAAGAACGGTGGAAAAATAAAGAAAAAAATTGAGTTCTCAATACATAAAAGAACTGACTTTTTTTTCTTATTTCACCATCGTTATTTTTTTTAATCTACTACGAGTATTTTTAAAGTCCTCCGTGAACGGGCCAGCTTGGTAAAAATCACCTGTACAGCGTATATATAAGATTTTATATTATTATTAGTACATAATAGATGAAATACTATTGAATTTAATATTAAAATAAAATTGTTCACAGGTATGCTGGATGAAAATGCTCATTGCCGGCTCAAAATACATTTAGCAAGAATTATTTATTGCCCCGAAATAACATTACAACTTCAATAGCCTTTAACAAAGTATTACATTAGCATCGGCATATAACTAGTGGATAAGTCCGGTGACGACGTGCGCGCCAAGGCTTTCTTCATACGCCGCACAAGCCTGGAAATTCAAAGAGGGAACTTCATAAGTTTAGGTTTATTTTATTATTTATGGCAAATAATTGTACATAATATACCAATAAACAGACTAGTATGAACAAAGTAGATAACCTAAAACAACAGTTAATACCGAATATATAATTCAAGACTTACATACAAACTCATCTGTTATATATTATATTTATTGATTATCCTTTAAATCGAATTGTACTGAATCGACATCGCTTTCCGTTCATATAAGTTTTCAAACTCTACAGGTACATAAGCCAATAAATAACCCTCGCAGAAGTAACTTTACACGTCTAGGCGTCTCAAGAATTTGTCGCGATCGAGTGAGTACACGAGGCTTGTCATACAGGCATGCTAATTTACCCTGACTTTCTGGAGTCGACTCCGTATAGAAGAAACCCGATCTTTTCTGCGTGGCAAATACGACTACAAAAGGCGAATAGAGCCGCCGGTTAAACACCGCCTACATTATTTTGACATCAACTGTGACGCAGTAAACATCTTAATTTACACCCTAGCGACTTTGAGCAGGCGCGACAATACAGAAAGGGTGCAGTCTACCTATCTATTCTGGAATCTATACCCCGCTTCTACTTTATGTAGGACGTCAAGGTAGGATCGGGAGGCAAGTAAAATAACACCCAGTCACAGTATAAATTGAATGAAATCCGCACGAGGAAAACTAAAGTCGTTTATCGCGAACGACTAGACGGGTGGGTCGTAAACTGTGAGTCATTCCAGGTGATGGTTTATTTGAGGGCATTACTGGTATCGGCCGATAATTGTGAGGCGATAGAGCGGCGTTAACCCGACGAGGAGGGACGCAAGCGGCACCTACCGCCTGGTATTCAGGAATACTGAGTGACAAAAGCCCGCCGAAGCTCTGCCGCGGGGCTATTAGCCCGGGTACAAGCGAGCGCCTGGTACGGCTTGTCATGTCATTCGAATTTCGAACCGCACTGGCGGCGGCGCTAGTTACTCGCTCTGTGTCTCTGTCCGCGAACAAGTCTCTCGCTAAAAGCGGACGCACACTGGTTGCAATAGCCCCCAGGTGGCCAATCATCAATAAGGATAACTATCACGCCGCTTCTGTGGCCATATACGGAAGTTTCAAATTAAATTATGACGTTTCTAGTTGAATCATTGTGATTTTATTCAAACCCTCTTTATTAGGTTTCCATACCCGTACGGAAGCCTATTACTAAGCCTACGCCGTCTGTCTGTCTGTGTGTCCGTCTGTCCGAGGACTGTATCTTTTGAACCGTAATAGGTAGCGGGTTGAAATTTTCACAGAATATGTATTATTATAGCGGATATACTAACAAAACAAAAACATTATAAAAAATTAAGGGGTATAATATTATATAATACAAGAATTAGTTTTTGTTTTTTACAAGAATTAATTTAAAAGAAGTTTTTTTCTATTTCTACGTTATTTTGTTTTTGCTCTATCTATATTGTAAAAACGATTATACCATACATCAAACTTGGTGTGATTACAGTGTAAGCTCTTAAGTAAAACAACAATTAACAAAAACACCGACCAATTACGTGGTGGTACAGGAACCTCGGTGCGCGAGTCCAACTCGCACTTGGCCGTTTTTTTTAATCAATGTTGCTGCCCGCCTGTTTATTCTCTATTAGCGATTAATTATCGCAAAAATAGCGGTAGCCGGAGTTCTATCTCGTTAGACGCATTGAGAAGCATCGTTCGAGCGAGTGAGACAGATTATAAGAAATTGCTAGTAGCCATGAACTGCTAATTAAATATCGTGTATATTCGACGTGTAATCACTAATTGAAGTATCCGAGTCAATTCAACAATTAGAAAACGCACAAGCAAGCATGATAGTCAAATTCTTCTAAACCCCTCAAATTCTAGTCAAATTCTGTTGATACGGGGACATAAGAGAGGTGACAGTAGAGTGTTTTCATTTCAGGCTTTCCACTCGGACCAACTAAACGGACCAACTAGTTGTGCAGAATGGAACTCGATGAAGGCATTTATTCCAATCCAACCAACTAGTTGATCAGATATTTCAAACGAATTATTTACGAAGGCACGGGGGCTACGAGGTAGGAAGTGGTGCGAGAGACGACCGCGCGGAGCTCGGTAGAGAACGAACTCGGTGCCCGGTCGGTACACACCTTCTACACGTCTTCGCGACGCTCCGTCGAACCGAGTCGTTCCCTGCTGAGCTCCGCGCGGTCTCGCACCACTTCTTACCTCATACCCCTAGTGCCTTCGTAAAATGAAAACACTCTACCTGCGCATCGGTTTAAGCTGAACACTATCGTGAAAAGTAAATCCCAAGTACAACATTCTCATTCACAGAAGGTTTCGAGTCCACCTTTTGTCTCCGAGGGTGCTCCAGCGAGAAGCAAGCGGCTCGAACGCTCCGCGGCGCCGCGGCACTAAAGGTGGAGTGCGGGAGGATTGAAAACTGCGGCATTATCGCCAGGTCGCGTTGCTTATTCGATTTGCGTACGACATCGCCTTTAGCGATAATAGAAAATGATAGGGCGTCGGGTTTTATGCGTTTTATTCACTCGCTTTGCGCGGGCGAACCGATAGATATCGGCGCGGATGTACTCACGTCGCTTTAGTGGCATCCGAGAGAGTCCTGCGCGGAAGAAGCGTGAGTAATGCGGCGACGGGAGCGAGGGAGCGAAGTTCACACGAGATATCTTAGAGAATCTCACGTGAGAAGTTCGAGAGGAGACGTGGGAAGGTGACACTATGGAAACTGACGAGAATTCATCAGGGTCGGTTAGGATTGAACAAATTTTTAGACTTTAGTGAAGTTATCTCGTTTTCTTCCGTTTTTAGGGTTCGTATCCATACATGGGGGTCCCCAATATGCGGAAGAGCGCCATCTACCGAATGATCAAGAATTTTAACTGCAAAAGTATGATGGGTCATCATTATCAGTAAGTAGGATGATGATGACTTTCATGTAATTGCCATCATACTTGCTAGATACGAAGGACTCAATATAAATAAAATAAGTTGTGCCGAACGTCAGATACGTGCGAGTGCATGAGACTGCGTGATTGTCGCGCTCACTCTTCTCACTTGACTGGTTTTGAAAATTTTATTGTCTAATTTCTACAGTTATTCCATTTAAGCAATATTTCAGCAGAATGCTTGCTTCAATTCAATTAAGTAAGTGGTTTGCTGAAATTATGACAGCATCTCAAGTGAAGACGGTGCTCTCACGCTAGATTCTGCACCCGCTGTCGCCTCGGCCTGCGGCCCGGCGCACGTCAGCCCGGTGACCTCCATCAGGGTATACTCCGTCTCGTCAATCAAAGTCGATGCATCGGTGCTGCGGTCTGCTGGGCGTCAAACTTGACAGACGTTTCCAATTAATAATCGTAGGCCGGCTCCCGGGCTCGCAATCCCGAACGCACGTCACGAAAATGACGCCATCTGTCACCGGCGGCATTACCCGAACTATATTGCCTAATATTGCCTCTACGTTCGGCGTACGTATGCGACCTGACCTGCCAATATGCGGCTCCGGTTTATTGGCAATAACGCTGAGGGTTGCCAACCTTGCCGGTGGATGCGCGCGGAGGTACCGCCGCCGCCGCGCCGCAGGCAGAGCCGTCAAGGTGAGCATGCGAATACGTGAAAATAGAAAAAAAAAATGATTTCAGCCGAAAGCAATATTCGTATTTTATTTAATTCTATATCGAGCGTGTTTTGTTTTGCCTGGAGTTCAAAAAATCCGTCTGTGCTTCTAAATAAGTGAATCGTCAAGTATTTGGTATGACTGCATGCGTAATTTCAGTATAAATAAGAGTGAACACAGATTATTGATATAAATTCATTACCTTGTGAAATATTCGAATTTGTAACGCGCGCGCAAAAATTTCGCGTTTTTGCGCGCGGCGAAAATGGCTGGGGCTCAAAGTTAGGTAAGCATTTTAATATGGCGGGAATCAAAGGGTTGTTGTATGTATTTACTTTATTTTCGGTAAAGCATAGGTACATATAATATAACTAGTATTTACTTACATGTATTATTGATTAATATGTATTCTTATTAATTATTTTATCTTCAATTCTCACAATCAACTCTTTTGCTTTTAACCTAGTTCAATTTCACTATATTAACCGACTCTCAGACAAAGGTCCGCCTTTGCAACTTCATATAGAATGCTCTTTAAAATGTTTTGGAGAAATAAAGTATTTTCTATCTACTTTCAAATTGGGGACATCTTAAAGATACCTAGTAAGAAACAAAATAATATTATGATTTCGATTAAGAAACAAAACCTGCCCTATTTATTGTTACTTTACTATTAAACTTCGTTCTGATGCGATTCAAGCAACATGCGTAAATTCAACAATGTGAGGCATCGTCCGCAGGCGGTGCGGCTGACATACCGTCCGGTATGATTTTGGTAGGAGTGATAGAATATTAATATATTTCAACGAGCAAGAGAGAATATAGATGCCGCGATAATTGCGTCACTGAAACGGACGCGTTTTCCTTTCAGTGTCAAAATTTACTTAACCAAATGAAAGCTCCACTGAGCGAGAGCCTTCCATTTCAAAGAGACGCGGGGATCGGTACGTACGTACATATTTAAATAACAATTTAATTTCTTACAGACTGTGAAGAGTGGAGGAAATGTAAGTAACATGGTCATTTAACCCGGAATATATGTTAATTTATATACATTATCTTCTCCTAATTACGACTACGTTCATAAGGATTAACTACTCAATTAATGAACCATAAATCAAATGATATAATTTATATAATTTGATTACATTCGAAAATTAAAATGATTAAAAAAAATACATTCAAATTCAAGATAAAAGAAAAAGACAAAACCACGCAAGCAAAATATTTATACAAAATATTTAATATTTCAACATTATTTACCTTCGCTATACGCATTTTCTCCATCCAAAGCTCGTTTGAACTAAATCATTGAAATTTTCACTGAAACTAAACTAAACTAATCCGTACTTTGTGTGCGTTGTGTGAGATATTCTTTGCGATCTAATCATACATTGAGAGTACAATCAGTACGCTAACTAGACTCATTATCCAGACATATTGCTAGTGCTTTGATCTAGCTAGTAAGTCTTTTATCCTGTTCCCACCTACGCTCTCTACACGGTACAGTCGGATGATAAACTGAAAATAATCTCGTAAAACCTTAGCACACTTATCTCTCGCACACCAGGTGTTGTATTACAATTGCTTACTGCGAGCCAGTGCGTGTGACATGGTTCTATAAATATACCTCGTCATCGATAGCCAATCGCTTCGATGAATCGTCGGGCGGTGGCGGCGCGGCGGCGCCCCGCGCCTAAAGGCGTGCCATATCTCAGACGGACAGGTTGGGGCGCATTTTGGCGGCAAAAAAGCACGATGAGCGATCGTGCCAATAACGAGCGACCTGCGTAAGTTATTGCTGTTCGAGCACGCTAGCTAGTGTCTGCACCTACATCTATGCTAGACCGCTAGTGTTCGTTCCCGGTGTAGATGCTGTAGACCGCTAGTGTTCGTTCTCGGTATAGATGCTGTTGACCGCTAGTGTTCGTTCTCGGTATAGATACTGTAGACCGCTAGTGTTCGTTCTCGCTATAGATGCTGCAGACAGCATAGTGGTGCATACAGTCGACTGTTTGCTATTGATTGTTAAGCAACACTGGGCGCGGTCAGAACTTTAATAGGTGACCGCTCGACCGTTGGAGGCTGACCGTGGTTCGGATTCCACGTAAAACTGTAGGTCCCTTCCCTTTCTACCTTATTCGGTGATAGGGTTCAACCCGCCCGGGTTGGTACCACCGCACTGAATGAAGCGTCGGTAGAAACGGCTATGTAAATAGTTTGTGTTTTCCGTCCAGTTCAGTGTAGCCGGCACGATCGAAGGGAAGCACTGACATGGCACCTAGTTCACCCGGTGTTATGGGCTGACATCACGGATGTTGAAGGTGACGTAGTCAACCGTGTCAGTTTGCATAAAATAAATGCTCATAATATTATAACCCTAGACCCTAGGGTTACGCTAGTAAGTAAATACCAAAAGAACAGAAAGTAACCTGCTTGTACCGTGCGTTTCCAAGGCCACGCCATGCGTGCCCGCCCAGGGCTGCTTGCGCACTAGACGATAAATCACGACGACAACACGGCACCACGGAGCGGCAGCAGTGGAGATAAAATTTATGAAAAAATCGGCCAAGTGTGAGTCGGACTCGCGCACCGATGTTTCAGTACGACCACGTAATGAGCCGGTTTTTATTATTTTTGGTTTGCTTTAGGGTTTTCACTATAATGACAATATTTACTTTTCTTTTTTTTTTGTTAGGATTTTTTGTATTTGTATTTGTTTGGATATCCGCCATAATAAAACATATTATGTTAAAATGTCAACCAGTTTTCTATGATGTATGATTCATAAGATACAGTTACAGCCCTTTAAAGGTAGGACAGATGGACAGACGGACGGGCAGACGGCATAGACTTAGTAATGGCCTTCCGTACACTTACGGTACGGAAACCTAAAAATAATCGCTTTCGCATTCGCTCCGCTCCGCCGCGCCGCCCCGGCGACGATACGATGCGACACGCGGACATGGTAAGGACATGCCGTGACGGCAATTCATAATATTTGTCTCCAGCCCCACTACTGCCGTGCTATGGTCGTGCCGTCGTCGTTGTCGTCTATTCAGCAAGCGCCCCGAACACAGGAGTTAAGCTAGAAACTCATTGGGCCCACGTACGCTACGCACGCGTACGTGGGCGCGTCCGTCGGTCTCCATACATTTTATATGGAAGAGTGCAGCACGCAGTGTGTCGCGTATCGTAGGGTGGCGTGGGCGCAATGAAACTGCGTGCAGCACTCTTCCAGATTCGCGTGTGTGGCGTACGTGGGCCCAATGAGTTTCTAGCTTTAGATTTCTTGCGATTCCTGCCTACTGCTTTGCCTTTGGAAGACTTCTAAACGTTTTATTCAAACCAATAATTTCTGTAATCAAGAATCCACGGAAACTAAATACCATCAACCGTCTAGGCACCGGAGGAGAATACTCCTCCAAATTTCGAGAGTTTAGAAATGAGGTGTCAAACCTTGACCACTGATATTTTTCGGTACAGTATTTCTTAAAAACAACTCAGCCATTCCTTTTGGCTTCGTAAGCCACTTAATGAAGGTTTTGAGGTTTACTTACACTAATTCGCCCGTCCACGAAATCATTAAATTTATGTCTGTAATCTTTAGATAATATATTTCTTGATGACGACTGACCGAAAATAAAAAAAATAAAAATTGTTTTGCCCTAAATACTTACGTCCCATCGCATATCAAGGTTTTGTATCGAATGGGGAATATTTTTAAGGTGCTCTAATAAATAATGATCATTAAACAAAAATTGTGTGTTTCATTTAATATTTAATAATACCCGGGACTTTTTTGACAGAGCAGTACTATAATAAATAAACAGAAGGCTAAGCAGATGTATGTCTGAGTGGCTCTTTACCCGCATGTACGAGTATAATAGATAACTGGTTGGTGGATAACCTTGTAAATAGTGTGCAAATGTTGATTGAATTATAAATATTTAAAGTATATAAACGTACATAATATTAGATCACTCTACCACCGCCGCGCCGCGCCGCCGCCGCGCTGCCAACAGCTACAACAAAGTATCTATCGATGACCTCGACGTGTCAGACAGGGCGCGGGTCCCGCTTATATTAAGGTCCGTTTCATAGAAGTTACAAGCTTACAGACAAGTTGATATGTCTTGATAATTTTAATTAATCTTGTGTTTAAAAAAAAACAAACTATGTACCTAAATTTGAAATATGTAAATTAAAGGCATATGAGGATAGTGCGGGACTAAAGGCATCGAAAATGTTCAAGTTAAATTTGATTAAAGCAATTTGTTGCATTGTTAATTTCTCTCCTAAATCCAATTTTGAATTATAGAAATGATGACTGAAACATTTTTTTTTTGGATTCTACAAGTCGACCCAGTTCCATAGATGAGTCACCATATAAAAATATTTGTATTATTTCAACCGCGTGTGGGGTAAATTTTTAATATATTTTGAAAATATCTTCTTGTGTTTATGCAAAATAATATTCTTTAAATTTAGTACACAATTTCAACTTGGTACGAACAACCGATTAGTTAGAAGTTATGTATGACCCTGTGATAGACAGACAGACGGACGGACGCATGAATCCCACCAAAAGGCCCAATTTCACATCTTTGTGGTACGGAGCGAAAATGAAGAAAAAGACACAAAATAATGAACTCGAAATATTTCATTTTCAGTAGAGCACAAGGAAAATTACCATCGTAAAATACGAACGTTACAAAGGCAGTTGCGTCTTGTAAATGTGTAAATGGTGGAATGAGCCCCCGGGGACCCACTGCCGTAATCCGACACCTGCTCGAGACACGCCGTCAAATTGACGATTACACGACTCACTAGCCGGTAGAATATTTGGGGCGGCGTCAAGTTACCTTTGTATTTATTCGTTGTTAAGTACGCACAAAGCTACAAACGTGTGTTACATGTGAGAGAGAGTCATTTTAACTTCATAATTTCTAGACATGATCGGTCATGTCTAGAAATTATGAAGTTAAAATGACTAAGAAATTTGAGATTTTTAAGGTTACTGAGAAAGATATAATTGCAGTCAATGAAAACTATACTCAGAATAATAAATAACACTACTGAGAAAAGTCAAATTGCTAAGAAGGGCAAAAATACTAAAATTATATACAGGAGAGGCTAATAAAATCATTTAATTACGAAAGAAATCTATGTCTTTTTGAATTTTTTTTCCGTCTTTCCGAGTTTTTGCAATTTATAGAGAATTCCAAGACGATTCGATTACAAAAATAAATGTAGTCAAGAAATCTTGTTTATTTAATTTAACTGACTGATACAATCTATCTTACCATCTACTCGTATGTTGTACTTTATGAGAAGTTTCTGTTTTATGTTTTCCAGAAACCTGAGTGCATATCTATAAAATGCGGTTTAATTTTCTGTGTGTACTCTTCTCCTCTTTATGTTCGACACTTTTGTGATACTAACTTCGACTTAAGAAAATTAAATTGTTACTTACCTGCTATACAATAAATAATTTGGATTTGTTATTAATCAAACGCTCTTTGTTCGTCTACTCCACATGTAGTCATTGTACATGTTCGGATTACATTTTGTCTAATACTGGCGTACACCATATAATCAGCAAGTGCGTGTGTACTACATAACATAACAGGTAATTAATAGAGCAGACTAACTACTATTAATTATTAATTGTTACTGTAGGTATATTGTGGATTTATCGCTTAATAACACACAATGATAATGAAATATTTCGTGCTTTTCCTTCGTCAGCTAATAACTAGGTAGACTGATGGAAATTTATTTTAGGAATTATGTAACAAATAAAAATACTTACAAAGCACCAAAACAATCCATATTGGACACCGGGTGGCTAAGCACAAGTGGAAGTGGGCTGGGCACGTCAGCCGAAGAGACGACGACCGTTGGAGCAACCGTGTCCTGCACTGCCCTGGACAGGAAAACGCAGTGTTGGCAGACCACCCGCCAGTTGGACGAGACGACGTCGCGTACGTCGGCGAAAAGCAGTGGTTCCTTACCGATGAAGGCCGGGAGGAGGAAAATAGGAGATGCGTATGTCCAGCAGTGGACGCATACACGCTGATTAATGACATGACTGACTGACTAACTGAATATTACTTACAATCTTACTTGCTAGATTTGAGAAGGTGACTATTAACTATACAGAGACAATACAAAAGTTGTTAAAAGGTGCGAGACTTAATATCTGGGGATCGGCCGTACTTTGTAAATTGTGTGACTATGGAAAACAACCTAATGGGATCCAACGGACGTTACAGTCCTAAATTCACAGAAATCAATAACAACGGCATAAAATGCCTATCAATGACAGCAAAACCATAAAATACCTCATCAATGCTCATTCATAAACATCTCGAGAAAGGTCGCTACGTACTACACCTAGTAGGTAAGTAGTGAGCCAAGTTTGTGAGTTGTCATTATAACGAGTTTGTGGAGTCGCTCCGATCACCGAAGCGGCTTGAATGACGGCGCGGCGGTGCGGCGGAGGCGGCTGCCATCACTGGCCTTCAATCATCACTGACATCTTTATAGGCCCAGCGGAGTCTTTGATTGCCGCAGGCTGTGGCGGCGGCGGCGCTGCGTTCCTTTTGACTGCTACTCTCGGGTGTGTCGGCGTAACAGAACACTTCAAAACTCCGCTATATTTGTGGTTTAAGTTAGTCTAAAATTGTTTGAACAGTCGCATGCATATTTTTAATTTTTTATTTATTTAGGAATACAAACAGTAGGTGTACCTACAGGAAAGGAACGAACACAAGAAATTAAAAAAATAAAAATTCCTCAATTTAATAAATTTTAGAAAAATTTTACATTAAACAGAACACAATATAAATATAAATTAAAACTATAACATAAAATACCACATTAATTCAGATTGATTGAACAATACAACAACATAACAATACCCTAACCGCAAATGTATTAAGTATTTCTTTTATTTTGATTTAGACTTTTTTTTTTTTACTATCATGGAATAATTTTATATGTGAAAAATGTTGATTGTGAAAATTACTTTGGTAAGAATTTATAAAACTTTTTTTTCACAGAATGTAATGCTTGGCAGTGAGGGACGTAGTCCGGCAGCGATTACATAGACGAGCAGAATGCACAGTAAATGAATCGGGGTAGAAACAAGAAAGAAGCGTGATGTGGAATTCCTAGAATGTTATCATCATTAGAGCGAAGAAAAAAGACCCTCCGAGGAAAGGGAGAGAAACATAATCGAAATGAAAACGGCTAAACCGTTCTAGAATTATAATGAACCTGAACATGCATGCAGACGGCATACTTTGTATTTTATAATATGTACTAAGAAGAAGGCCGAGCTATCGTTTACGTGAGCGCAGGTTGGCGGCGGGTATCGCCCTTAGTCACTTACTTTCTTCTTCGAGAGTATATCGTTTACCGGAACGCAGCTCGCCCTTCGGCCTCGCTCTTAGTGAATTACATACTTCAATAGGCTAATCTGAAGTACCTACTTACGAGCATATCCTTTAAAATATAACATATGTTTTTACTTATTAAGAATAGACATAAAGTTTATTCCTATTAGCCTACGTATGCGTTTATTATCTTACAGTGCAAGATAAATTCTCATAGTTACTAATTTTATTATATAAATAGTTACTGATTTAACCGAGGTATACCTAAGCAATTTCAAACTTCCTAATAGATGAGCCGCCAGGTGAAAACTAATAAAGTCTAGCAACACAGGAGCGCTTCAAGCGGTTCAGCGGCGGCGGTAGAATGGGTGTGTGGGGCGCACGGTTGATGGTGCTCTAGGTGGGGCATTATTACTGCTGCGGATGGCTATGAATAATTCAGCAATGGCGGCGCAAGATGGCAGCAATTATCTAGGGAATTAATTTACACAGCGCGGACAGGGTTTGGACATCTTTGCGGAAGAGGTTGCTTGGCAAGTGATTCCTTTGATTAAAATTTTGATTTCTATCGGTACAACATTAATAAATCTCTTACGAAATTTTGAAGCTGCTTTGAGTATCTTTTCTACCTTCTCGAAAACAAAGTGTGCATATTTGTAGAATTTTCCCACCAAATACAATTTAACAATATCTAGGGATTGGTAAGATAAATTGCGCAATAAATTCTTACTTTCATGTAATGTAGCTTGAAGATAGCAGTTTCGCTTACGTTTCGACTTTCGAGTGGCGCGCAGTTCTTTATCCCGTAGCATAAACCAATTTCAGTTTTCTATCGCGCTCTTTCGCGAGAGGGAGGATGGCTGGCTCCTAAATCATGGATAACGTTTTATCATAAATAGTTTCTTACAAAGGCATTTACCTTCATTTTGTGCTAAGAAACGCAGGCAGCATGCGAAATAAAATCAGCATTTCTTGGTTGAATACTTCCGTAATTTTTTTTAAAATGCAAATACTAACAGAATTTCAAATCAAGGATCAAATTAAAATTGAATATTTTAAATTTATTTTCCATTTTATTATAATACAAATTGTTTCTTCATTAAAATATATACTTTTAAGCGGTAGGTAATGTAAAATAAGACGAAATATTAAATATGATACGCGAACGTAGTAGGCAGGGGTTCAGTTCTAGGAAGGTGTCCCTCGAACACACAAACAATGATACCGACGAGCTCTCACCGCCTCCGTGTAAATTATCTGGAGCGTGTGACTGATATTTTGAAGATAAATATTTACACGAAACGACACTCCAGCATCCAGCGGGAGACACGGCGGCGATGAGAGGACAAGTAAAGATCTTTGACACTCACGCCTTGCGGAAAATCGACGCGAGTTCGTGCTTGCGAAAGGCTTTTTTATCTTTTCAGGCCCGTAGGAGGAAATTACTTTTGAGTTTTTAGGTCGCTTCAAAGTGCTGTTATTCTCTTTTTCGCCCCGATGCTAACCTTGGACCCTTTTCTACAGCCCCGCAGTACCCGTGAAGTCTCATACACATTTTAATTAATATTCCCACTTTTGTTATTTAACCGACTTTATTAACTATATTTAGGTATATATTTATATTATATTAACTGAATGATTTAAAACGCTGCAAATGTATAGATATTTATATCTTCAATGTCAGCATCGCTAAACTGAAGCGCTCACTAACTTGAATATTAGGGTACTAGCTTTTGCCCGCGGCTTCGCTCGCGGTAGACTCCATTTAATAGCACATCCGATTGATACTGCTCAGCCATATTTCTATTTAGAGTTATATAGCCTATAGTGAGCCTCAAGATGCAAACCAATTCAAAATCTGTTCAGTGGTTCCAGAGTTTACCTCAAACATAGACGTTTCCTTTTGTAAGAAGTAGAGATAGAGAATAGAGATTAGATATTGTTATGTTGGTATATCTGTATCGTATATATTGTAGTATAAATATCTTAGTTTTAGTCCTACTGTTTTTTCTTATCTATAATTGATTTTTTTTTGTTATATATTTGATTAGGTAATTTGCTATTTCAGTTAATTTAATCTACATCGGCTCGCGACAACACCTACTTATGGTTGTCAAGGTTGTCAAGTTGAACATCTGAAAGATAGTCGTGCATCTTATCAATACAATGTGACTTGCGAAGTTTGTTTGTCAGTTCTTCTTCGTATTGAATTTAGAACTGGCGGAATTTTCGACATGTCCAAGCGTAGGTTACCTACCTATGAATGAAATTATACAATAAACAACAATAAAATCTTCTCTTCATACAAAATAAAACTATAAACGGACATTTAAAACATGCAGAAGCGCGACTAAGATCGTGCCTCATCTTTTACAGGAACCCTGTAACTGTAACTGCAAATGCAAATACTCGGCTACTGTTGCACGTTTTCAGTGCGCGCGCCGACATTCGGATCCCCATTATCCAATTGTGATGATTTTTTTTTCATTGATACCCCCTGACAAGATCAGCATTTGCAGCCTTACTTTTTAAAATTTTTGCTGCATTCTCTTCGAATCTTTGCTTTTTCGTAGCACCATAGTTGTATTTTTAACTTTAACACACGATTTGCGGAGAAACAATGATAGTTACGATGAGTCACAACTACTACTACATGAATTTTTTTATTGTACATATGTAACAGAAGTCAAATGTTCTTGTGTGGAAATACTTTTCCTCGAAGAGAAATACCAGAATCATTATGTTCTCAGCTACGAATAAATAAAACAAGCATGGCTTTGGCAAGCGCATAATTTGTTATAATGTTCTGTCTTATCGCTATACACGTAAATATGTGATATACACATGAGAGCGCAGGAGAACGGCGGCGGCGCGGCGGCGGTGAAGGCCGCATACTTCTCAGTAGACGAGATGCGCGAGTGACCTCAGCATCTCAAGGTTCAGGTGATAATTACCTCTCTGTGACAATGGACGCGCATTATCGAGAACGTGTGACGATGTGCCACTTCACGTCACATTATTTATGAAACATCTGTCACTCTTGGGCTAACATTCTTCACATAACTACGAGTAAGTGCGCAATCATGCCGAAGGCTAGTACACAAGTCCATGGACAAAAACTATTCGTAGATAAAAATATAGGTAGTGTACATCTTTGGTCTAGACAGCTTTATTTTGTTACTATGTCGCATATTTCAGGGGGTTCAACTCTATCAAAAACCAAGTAGATTCCAAAAAAGAACGGTGGGGAAATCGATATTGTTTTTGAAGTCTTCATACATTTTCAATAATACTTAATCTCAAAATATAATACTTTATTTGAAATAATTAAACTTAAAAAAAATTAAATCTAGACCTAAAAATTAATAAATTTAACTATATAAATAAATCAAACTATAAATAAAAATAATGCCTGAAGCGGCGTTCTTCTTTATAGCAAAATGTAGAGAAAACAATTTTTTTTTTTTGGAATGGTCCGCCGTTCTTTTTAGGAATCTATTTTAGTTTTGATTTGTTTTGACCATAGCAACAATAATAAAACGAAAACCTTAAATATGGATGCCTTATAACAGTGTTTTCAATATGTGGGTCGCGACCCCTGGGGGGGTCGCCGGCAAAAGGAAAAAGGCAAGGTTTTACAGTACAAGAAAACACAATGTACACAATTTCAGTGAAAAGGATGGGCCTGCTTATTATGTCTGGGATGTTTTTGTTTATTTATTATACTGTCTGGGATGAATATAGGTACCAAAATAGAGAAAATCATAAACATAGTGTTTTAAATTACTCACTTTTTTCTGTCTATGGCCCAAGGGGGTCGCGATAATTTATCAACCTGTAAAGGGGTCGAGTATTCAAAAAGTTTGAAGAACACTGCCTTATAAAGATCTGAAGAAAACTTCAACTTTCTATAACTATTTCATTTCATCGAACACTTACAAATCTTTATACGAAATTATGAAGGATTCTAATCGAACCGAACAAAACACAATACCCACTAAAAATTTTTTTTATTAAGTTTGCTATAAGGAGTTCTACAGAAAAATATAATTTCTTCTCTGTTACAACCTCGGTGTATAGTCAGTTTTAAAGTTCTACCACTACTTTACATTTGTGTATGCTGGCTGTCAAACGTCTCGGCTCCTAACCTAACTAACACCTCGTCGTCGTCGGTTGCATCATTACTTATGCTTCTGCGGCTAACGACGATCGTAAAACGAAGCTCCGGTTACAAGAATGTAAGAATATAATATGGTTTTATTTCATTAAAATTCATTAGGTATAAAGCATGTCAGATTTACTTCCCTGATGCGAGCTATATTGCGAAGACTGCATGATGGTGCGTTTCGACATACAAAACTATATAGTACTTTCAACGTGTAGCTCCTTCACTATAATTGAATTGTACAGTCATGTGGACATTTTTAAATATTCATTTAATTAAAATCTATATATTTAAAATGTATGTATATATTTTTTTGTATAATTTCATCTTGGCTAAAAATGTAGGTCCCTTCCCTTGCCTCTTACTAGGTGGTGTGTTCTCCTCTATTCCTGTATAGTTGGCAAACCACAAAGAAGTCTTCGGTATGGCACCTACCTTCTCGGAGATGATATTGGCTGGTCGGAGCATGGGCCTGGCCACTCTGAGTCAGCCTCCCATACCGGATTAAATAAATAATAATAAAGCCTTTATTTCCGAAATATTTGCATTTCTACACTTTGTGTCTTAAATGAAATTTTAGATATAAATAAAATTTTATAAAAGTAATTTAAAGAAAATTAAACATTTTGAAGACTAAAACTGCACTTATAAAATATCTTACATATAAAAAAAAATACCGGATTACATATAAAAAAAAACATCTCTATGCAACACGCAATATAAAACGCAACGTTTAAATAAACTCAAAAACGTCTAAACAAGTTGGCATACAGTTTCGGTCACTCGGTTAAGTCGGAACTGATCAAAGTCGGAGAGAATAGTAGCGGAGCCTCGGGCGCAGCTAGACATATATCGTATGACGTATGTCGCCTTACATTATCGATCATTTTATGGGCTTCATCGAAGGCTTCATCTAACTATTAGCGTAGTTATTCAAGCTCTCAGACTCGCTTATCCATTCATGAGTTGCCTATCTCAACTAGCTTGAGGTTATGTCAACCGAACGCATTATTCAATTAATGAAAGTAGGTGCCCTGGGAGGCGATTCGCCTAGGGCTCTAGATAGTTATCAGTACGCCGAGACAGTATTACCCCATCATGTTTCCATGTTTGTTACAAATGAAGTAATCATTAAATTTAACTATTTTAGATTCGATGTTATAGAGTACAAATAACTATTTCAAGCCTTACAAAACATATTTCGACATAAAATTTAATTTTTTTCAATGCTTATAACCATGCATGTTACAAATGTTACTTTGTGACATGCTCGCGGGTTTAAACAATATAACGGCAAGTAATTTTCGACGGCTATACCAATATACCAATTCGATTACAATTCAGTATGAATTTTTAGACAAAATTTTCACGGTGCACGAACAAAGTCAAAGGTAAAAATAGTTATTTGCTTAAAGATATGATGCAATGTAAACAACATTGCTGCTTACATTAAAAGTTACATCGCCACGTAAAATATTTTATTATAATTTAAAAACTTTTTGAACCCTTTGAAGATCCTAATAAATAAAGCGAAGTTTCTACGCGCGGCCGGCGCGACACGCAAACTGCGAAACCGCAGGCAAAAGCTAATTCTAAGGATAAATGTCTCTATGTTCTTTGTGGTTTAATTAAACAGTAATTCTCCCAAAACTATCGCTATTTTGCACCTACAGTTACTGTTGCACTAAACGTCACGCCTGTTTCCCAAAAGGGTAAGCAGAGATTTATCATCACAGTTCACCAGGGTTAGGCATCTAATACTTCGAGGTTGTCGAGAAACGCGGAATATCGCATTAACTGGTCGTTTACAGCTCCAAACAACGCTCCAGTAATAACAGTTATTATCGCCCAGCACCCCGTGTGTTTGCTAAACTGTCGAGTTAAATGTGCAAATCGCTGCAATATCGAATAACGAGCAAATATATCGTCGGTTGGCGTCGTTAAGTCTGCCGGACGGACCCAGGCATGTTGTAAAGAGCTGAATTACTGAACTGTGCCTCTGATAAGCTGACCGAGTTGTTCGTACTGTATATCTGTTTTCATTTACGCCGGTTGAATAGATGTGGTGGATGAAGGGGTGATAAAACGTGAGTGATAGTTATGGAAAATTATAAAGATGATAAAGGGAATTGAGCTGATTATTTTTGCCTAGGCCTTGCAGTCATGAAGAAATATTATAATAATTAATTATATTCCCAGGAATGTGAGTCAGTAGACTAGAGGGTTATACAACTATGCAGACATTTTGTTTGGTTGTACTTGTTCTATAAACATATTTTCGCTCGGTTTTTGTTTGGCTTACAAATTTTCGAAAATTATTTTTAATATAATTTTTGTTGTTGAATTGGGCTTTTAAGAACCCATCAGTTCTCAAAATTGTTTCTTTGATGCTCCGCCAGGGTGTGGAACCGTCTTCCGGCGTTTTTTCAGTTTCTTCCTTTAGTTTTTATTAATGCTTTAACCTGGGTGTTTTCAAACTCCGTATTAACAGGTTATGTAGCCTAGCAACAGTCAGCAAATCGGCACTGAGCGTGGTTTCGCGAGGTGAGCTGATTTTAGTTCTGTCGACTGCACCATTGGTTCCTCGGCACAGCCACCCATGTTGGTTTACAAAGACAAAAGTTTTTACACGACAAATTACCTAACGTTAAATTAAGTGGAATTACGCCAACTTATGTTGGCTTTCACTTCAAATGAGAAGGATATTTTCAGATGAGATTCTGAAAGCAACTGGACCCTAAGGCCCAATTGAACAGGATCGCGAGCAGATCTGAGAAAGTTCCCGAGAAAACGATTTGAATAGCTCAATTCTATCACCATTCACTGAATATTCTTAAGGCTTCCATTTTGTGTGACTTCTGTGTAATTAGGTCTTTGGAGTATTACGAAGACATCAGGCGACTGAATATGTATGTTTATACTCGGCGTAAGTTGATTGCTTTCCTAAACTTTTGTGACATCCGAAGAGCAGATGATACATAAATAAATACACATACAAGCTCTCTGTTATTTTATTTATTTAGGTATCCAACTCGTTGGTTATTTGTATATGATGGATGACTGAATTCATTTCGACCAGTGTTGCCACTCCCTGATCCCAATTTCTCAACACTTACAATATCAAAGGATCTACATATTAATTATATATTACGTAATTGTATTTTTGTGTCTACCTGCTTCATTATTTTAACCTTGTATGTGAGCGATAAACTTTAGAACGGCAACATCGACGATGCGGGACGTTTACACTATAGATATCCATGGAACGTTATAATTTATTGACATGGTTTATGATATTCTCGAAGGTTTTTTTGATGCGTACCTACCTAATTTAACTGGTACTGAAAATACAAAAAATTACCCGAGGACCTTTATAACACCCCTCTTTTTGCGTCGGAGGCTCGGGGGTTAAAAAGTAAGTAAAATATCAAATAATAAAAATCCGCCAAGTGCGAGTCGGATTCGCGCAGCGAGGCTTCCGCGCCACAAAAAAAAAAAACACGTTTCTTGTATGGAAATCCCCTTAATTTTTTACTTTTTCTATATTTTATTATTTGTTGTTATGCTCGCCATAATATTACATATTCTGTGAAAATTTCAACCGGCTACCTATTACTGTTCCAAAGATACAGCAGTAGGACAGACAGACAGACAGACAGACAGACAGACGGCGTAGGCTTGGTAATAGGCTTCCGTACGGGATACGGAAACCTAAAAATCAGCCAATTACGTGATGGTACGGAACCCTCGGTGCGCGAGGCCGACTCGCACGCGATAATGTATTAAAAATATTGTACAATCTATGTTAAATAAACCTAGAATTTCGTAATATCGTAGCTAAGCAAACATGAGCCACGCCCACCCGGGCCGCCATGCTCGGCGATATTCACTGGTACAGTAGCGATCCGTATATTAAGATATTAAGTGTTAGCTAACTGTTAAAACCGCGCGGCGTGTTACTTGACACGTACATAAGCGTAGTAAGTGACACGATTAAACGTATCGCTTACATTGTCTTAAGTGTCGGCTCTAAGACGATAACGTTTATTTTTATTGTCGACAACGGAGTTGTTGTCGGATGTTTGAGGATATAAACCGATTTGTCACAGTTTAACACTTTTAAAGTAACCGGTAGTACTGTGTAAACGTAAACACAAGTAGTGGTGAAGTAAAAATATTTGTATCTCGTTTAAGTTCCTACTCTCTATTCAACGGCAACGTAGAGATGATTTTCTCACAAAGCACACACATGAAGAGAATGCACTGTACTAATACTGGTTGTGGTCGACGATGTATGTACATACGTGCTGGCGAGATAATCCATCTCAACGAAGACAACATTTGCACTTACTTCAAGCACTGCGAGAAGCCTTAAAGCGTGGTGCGGCAGCGACACTAGTCTATCTCACTCAGTTCACAGTCAAGATGAAGCACTGGGTCGTGAACCTCGGGAGGGAATGAAACTTCGGTCAGTCCCCGGCGCGGCGCGGTGGCGAGGCGCCGATAAAGATTAAAATAAAAAACAACAAATAAAATAAATAGTAAGTTTATTCTCAACTGGTTAGGGTTATTCTCAAGGCGTACGTGCACTCGCGCTCGCGAGTTTATAGTTTCACTGCAGGTTTATGCGAGGTGAGGGCGGGTGCATAATGTTGTGCGAGGAGAGCGCGTGGCCGGGTGTCTGCGACGCCGAGACTACGCGCGCACTGCTCGCCCGCTGTCGCTCGACTGCCGCCTCCGCCCGCCTCCGCCGCCTCCGCGCTGCACCGGCCCCGCGCGGCGCTCCCGCCCGCCCCGTCGCGTCGCGCGCCGCCCGCCCTGTAAATTGCAAACGTTTTAGCGTTTTGATTGATGCCGACTCGACGGATGGAGGTTAGGCGGTGCGCTTGTAAAGCAAGAAATGAATATTGTCGGTCGTTCTCTTTACGCTTCCCTCCATTATGTGCGATGGCTTAAAATTTGAAACGCGGCGAAGCCAGGTGTCGGGAGCCGCGCGGCTCGCGTCGTCATCGTTGTGAAAGCTACTTTCAGCGCGCGCACCGTAATCGAATTTGTTTAAGGCCATTACGGGGGCGCGAAGACACGTGGCAGTGGCAGTAACTCCGACTTGAATGAATTTGAAAGCTCATCATAAGAAGGTGTCACGTAACCAACACACACGTAACCTTTACAAAGTAAGCAGTTTATGATGGAGTAGCTTATTATTATTTATTTTACGTTATAGGTATTTTTAAACGCATAATGGATTGTTCAAAGACCTAGATTTAGGAGCAGAGCCTTTCAAAGTTCGTAGGGTTGATATTTGGTGTGAATAATATTGAACCTTTTGACGTTTTTATTTAAATTCGAATTTCCTTTTAAAAGTTCTCTCTTTTGAAAATAGTGGTATGTGGATTTGAACAGCAGGTTTTCGGTTCACGGCTATGCGAAATGTATCGCGATCCGGATTACGGCCGGTCCCGCAAAGGGTGGCGCGTCGAAACGTTCGGTTTTGTGCGCCATCGCTCGCCTCGCTGCCGTTGCAGCGCCGCGCGCTTAGCCATATACATCTATTTTTGGCGCGTACTTTGTAAAAATACGTGCGTGGCGCTCGGCGTCCATTAGGCTACTGTCACTGGGTGAGATGCGGATGCACTGCGGGCTTTGCGAAACCGGAATTTTGCTTTCAGCAGCTCGTATAGAATGAAAATTCCGATGTGCCACACGTTATCTGTACCTTAACGGGGCTGAAATGTTGTTCTGTACAAGGTTAACGCAAAGAAATCCGCTACTGCATTGCGGTAAATTATTAAAAGTTAAGGAATATCTTAGCAATAAATTCACAAAAATGTAATTTATTACTAATCACTTAAATGGCATTGCAGTTGGCAGAGAGCCCGCACGCATGGTTTCCACACACATGGACTACACAATTTCCTCTATCGTACGTGCGTACTCAATTCGCTCCCGCTTAACCGAATGACCAACAATGCCACCGACACGACGAGCGGCAAGGTCACCAAGAAGTTCGGCAAGAAAAAGAGGAAGCACACGAGAAAGGAGAGCTACGCCACCTATATTTACAAAGTACGTCTGGACCTTCGAGGCAGGTCCAGACGTCCGTGAGGCTCATGGCTCACGGCACGAAGGCGGTCACCAAGCACATGAGCAGCAAGTAATCTCTATCCATTCTTGCGTAGTTCGCACGCCCCAATAAAACTTTGAGTTCCATTTTACTATTTTGTAATATGATCCGCTGTGCGTGTCTGAGTCAGAGTGGCCAAATCACATGCTCTGACCAGCCAATAACCATCTCAAAGAAGGCTGGTGCCATATCGGAGACTTTCTTTTGGATTGCTGGCTATACTGGACTAGAGGAGAACACAGACGTGGCTGCTATGCGGAAATCATACATCCAGTGCGGCGGTAGCAACCCAGTCGGCCACAATTTGAGCCCAACACATAGTAAGGGGCAAGGGAGGGATCTACAGTTTTACACCTGTTCAGAACGGTGAAAAATCTCGTTGGTACACGCCGACCGGATTCGAACCACGGACATTTCGCAAGAGAAGCCAGACCACTAGGTCACCCGCCGCAGAGTTAGTCCGTCCGTCCGCGCATCAAATAGTGATCTGTGAGTGTGACAGTGCGAAGGTTTTACACTTTTATTGAGAAATTTCACGCTCTATATCGGGGAGACGGGACTCTACATCGCAAGGAAGACGACAGAGAACAAGGCTCTCTACCAACTCAGCCACCTACCCACATTATCTTCCCGCCCACTTAGAGAGGAACCCTAGCGTGGGCACCTCCTCTCCCGCGCTCGCCACGCGTTTTTTCCTCCGCATTTTCTAACATTAATAATATTTTTAATCATTTCCCCCCGGACCCTCGACAGCTGAGCGATTTATTGAAGTAGCTCTCTATGCGGCGTGAATAATGAACTGATGCTTTCCCCTGTATGTTCTCCGAGCGCCACATTACCGTCGAGTACGCGCACATAATTTTTTTTTATAGAAAGCGCGAAATTTAGCCCCGAGCCACCCATAAGGTGCTTAACGACGCCCATGGAGATATAGTAGCATGCGCCTGCGAACTATGCTGCAGTTGCAGAGCTACAGTCATTTTATGACAGGTTTAGCCTCGATAGCTCAGTGGTGCATACAGTCAACTGTCGCTATTGAATGTTAAGCAACGCTGGGTGCGGTCAGTACTTGGATGGGTGACCGCTGACCGTTGGAGGCTGACCGAGGTTCGGATTCCTCGTAAAACTGTAGGTCCCTTCCCTCCTAATCTTACTTGGTGGTAGGGTTTAACCCGCCCGGGTTGGTACCACCGCACTGAATGAAACGTCGGTCTAAACGGCTATGTAAATAGTTTGTGTTTTCCGACCAGTTCAGTGTAGCCGGCACGAACAAAGGGGGAAGCACTGACATGGCACCTAGTTCACCCGGTGTTATGGGCTGATATCACGGACGTTGTAGGTGATGTAGCCAACCGTGTCAGTTTCCATAAAAAAAAAAAAAAAAGGTTTCCGGTTCCAACACTTGCGTACGCATTTATGTTTATGCTAAACATAAATGCATACGCCTTGCCTGTCTTTAAGTCTTTGTTATTTGTTATTTGTTTAAAAATCATTCGTGGGCAATACATAATGAACTCGTAAACATTTATAAATTAAATTCGTAATTAAATACTTACTCAAAATATTCTACTCAATCAGAGCCTAATCACGAAAATGGACTTGGTTAGAATCTTGGATAATAAGATAATATAATCTAAAATTAGCCTAATTTATATATTTTTCTCTTTTATAAAATAGTCACAATTAAAAATTATTAAAATTAAAGTCTTAGATTAAAATAAATGAAATTTATTAGAATCTAAGACTGGGACTTAAAATTGTAGAACCGGACACGTTGGAAGTAGGTGACTTGAACCTTTCCATCTTTAAAGCTGACTACGAAGAAGCTGAGCGTATGATTTAACCTCCAGGTATTAACGTGAAAAATATTCTGCTTCATATATTTATGTATACTTAATTTTATTTAAATTTTATATTGTTAGTATTCCGTACCCCGTACGGAGCCTATTGTCTGTCCGTCCGTCCGTCCGTCCGTCCGTCCGTCCGATGGCTGTATCTTTGGAACCTTAATAACTAGCCGGTTGAAATTTGCATAGAATATTTGACGGATATAAAAACAAATATAATCGTGATAAAAATTTAAAAAGTGAAACATTAAGATGGGTCCCCAATCCCCATAAAGGAAACGTGTTTTTACAACTTTTTTTGTGGTGCGGAAGCCTCGGTGCGCGAAGGAGACTCGCATTTGGCAGTTTTTTCTTTTTGGTTTTGGAAATAAGTTCTCATATATGTAATTTTAGGTAGGTATATAAAATACACGTAGACATATATATATATAGGTAGGAGAAAACGAAAGCTGCCGCCTTTGGACCAGTATACATATGTTACTACATTTATATATTCTTATTTTATAGGTAGGTACTTATAAATTATGGTTTAGTTTATGTTAGGTATTCCTTTTGGTTAAGTATTATTCTTACCTGTAATGTTTCCCCAAAATATTAATACATAATTTGATTTAATTTGATGTCTGATATATATAATTCAAATTCACATTGAAATGTATTTATTATTAGTTTAAAACATGATACACATCCAAAAATTCAATAGGTTTGCTTATAACTAATTGGAAGTTGGAACACAAATAAATAATCTATTTTTATCGTGGTTTATTGTTTAATTATGATGCTTTTCTGTGGTCGACTTATAGAAAAATTTAATATGTTTCACTCTAGATAGAGTCAACTAAGGTTAAAACTCTACACGATAAGATTCAATGTTAAGACGTTACTGGAGCTGCATTTACACATTTTTACTCAATTTATTCCGATATTAGGAGCAGTAATGGCCCGTGTAAGTGTGCACACATGTAAGTGGCGAAACACACGAGTGGAGATGCGTGGATTTTAAAAGAAGGGTAACCCTGAGACGGATTTAAACGTGCGGGGGCCCTGGGGTGAAGATAATTTTTTTATCTCGCTGTTTGTGGAGGCTTAGGCCCCTAATGTATGGAGACCTCGGGGCTTCAACCCCGGTGATTCGGCCGTAAATTCGACTCTGGGGAAGCCGTTTGTTTTAGCACATTTAAATTCAAAATATAATCGGACCTAGAAATCTATATAAACGTATTTTTATTTCTGAACTCCACAGGGAAACCACATTCTATGTATATTTTTTACTATTATATGATCCAAAGAATTGCGGTAACCGGAAATCGTAAATAAATAAAATGAAGACATGACATTTTTCAGTTTTCCCAAACATTTCTTCTGCATTCCCGAATACACCTGGGCAATTTACTTATTTCAAGTATCTTTGGAAAACTTTCCGCCCAAATCTGTGTTGCGGGCGTGCTAGTTAGTTAGATATAACCAAATGTAAAATTTTTGCCGCTTGCCCAGAACTCGAAGAATCTGTCATGTCAAGACTATGTAGAGATTCGATCCTTTTCTTTCTCATGACAACCTGCGTGGACACTGTCTCGGAAATGAATGGATATTATGATGGATTTTCGAGATTTTTAGTAAATGTTATGTTTGCAAAAATAGCATGATTCATTTAGTTAGAATGTAACAACAGATCAAATAAAATGTATTGATTGTTTATACAACAAAGAAAAAAAGAAAGAAAGAAAGAAGAAAACGTTTATTCAGCAAAAAAAAAACAAAGAAATAAATAATCATTAAAAAAACATTCATTTTAGCTGAAAGCGAGCAGACAGCACGATGCAAAACCTAAAATTTAGGTAATTACAGCTGGTATTAAGTCTGCCACCTAACTCAGTCTCAATTTTAAGAGTGAATTTAGTTTCCGTAATCGCCTTAACTATTTACTGCTCAAAACGACTTTCGCTACACCCACAACCTCTTGGATACAGTCAAATATATAAATAATACACGCCTCATCACATCTCATTGAGAGCAAAGAAAAGGGGTAGGATAATGCCATCTAGCCTCTCTTTACGGTTATTCCCGAAAGATGTGATTCAGGGTGTGTTTAGGCGTGTGATGGGGATGAAAAAGTTATGGGATAGGGGACGGAGGCGGCGGCAGGAGGCTCGGCGCGAGAAGGGTGGGGCGCGCGGGCGGGCGGCGAGTGTGTAGGGCGGGCGGCAATCTTTTAGATTATAATACGAGTATGTTTATGTACGCATGACAATTTGGCCGAAAACATTTTTTTTTACTTTTTCATGTGTTTAAAAGGATTGCTCTCCCTTTTATGTCTACGAAGCGTTTTGTATTTTTTAGTACAAACGTACGAAAATACACTTTTCTTCGAAGGACGTGGATACATATACTAGAGGGTTGTTGTATACAAGATTGGTTTGAAGAAATTGGTAATAAGTCCTTTGCATCACCGAAAACAACTGGTTACACTTGTATCTACAATTAGGTGATTAAAGAATTATATACTGAAAGGAAAATTGTTTTTATTTAATTAATACATATAAACGTACAATGGTACATTATTACCAGCACAACCCAGAAAGGAGAGAAAAGTGAACTAGAGTGCCTATGCTGTGTTATGTATATTAATTATTTTTTAATTAAGAATTCTTCTTGATTAATTAATGTCAATAAATTAATACATAGTTATGTAGATTTCAGATAATTAATATCCTAGCTAATCAATTATAATAAGCTTGCGCGAGGGAGGTGCAAGATTAATACAGGCTGCGGGTCTACCGGCGTTAACTCGCTCGCTAACTCACACAAATACTCGCAGATTTCAACCAATGGCCGGGCCGGCTGCACTATCGAACGTTTTCTGATTAGTTGATATCAATCATTTCTTTCATACTCACATCGGCGAGTTTATAACGCCGCCGATACAGGAGCTGAGGGATACGGTTCGAGTTCCTACTGAGCGTCTGTATCGCTATATCTTTAGTTATAATCTCGGTTATAATCTCGCGCATCGCGGTAGAATTACAAACGCAATAGACGTCTCGCAGCTTCGATTTCCAATCTCGCTCGAGTCTCTCACACGTTTGAGGGCACCATCGTAGCGCGCTCTCGAACGAGCTATCCGAGTGTAAAATAAAAACAACGTCCTATCAGCCGGCATCGCCTGCACCCGACAATCTTTCCCGAATATCTACCGCACCCCCCGCACCGCCCCAACCCTTCCTTGCAGAGCCTCCCGCCCGCCCGAAGCCTCCACATTGCAGCTACAGGGCGAGCTTTCTATTCGTTTCGCTTTTCATTTCGCATTGCATCGCGTTTTGTATATTAAATTGATATTGATATATATTAAGTTATATTTACTCATTAACTATATTTTTTTATTTTTTTATTTATCTCTTTATTTCAGCCAACTAGGGCCATATTGACAATACATATGAAGTGTCTTAACCTAAGAACTAAAATTACTTTTTCTCCACTTGTGTCTGTACGGGTCCCAATAGAGACCCGTATGCGTCATATTAGTCTGCTGACGCGGTGGATTAGGTGCGCGTAGAGTGGGCGCAGATTGCGTCCGCGGCACGGGCGTCGGCAGCGGCGCGGGCGTCGGCAGCGGCGCGGGCGCCGTCGGCGGCGGCGCGGGTTGCGTCTCCTGAATGTGCAGGACGGCAGTTGTAGACAGCTCCGGCGCGGCCTCAGCATACTTATGGCGCGCGACTTCACGATGAAGGTCGCGATTGTAGCGCCGGAACACCACACCGGAGGGCCAAAACTCACTGCGAACTGCGAAGGAAAGGTCTTCACCTTCTCGGCAGGAATGCACAGCTTGAAAGCGCAAAAGTTCGTGTCAGCCCAGTGAGAAGGAAGAGCCTCGACACTCTCAACTCGCTCACCCTTATCCTGGACATGGCGGACGAGGTCCTCGATCTTCATGTCCTTTCGCAGGCGAGACACGTAGATGAGAGCCGTGCGGGCAGCTGCCTTCAAACAGCTCTCTTCAGGGGCCGCAGATCCGCGCTTATTGCACCTCTTCCTTCTCCTTCCTGCTCTCGACGAGTACGAACCCTTCTTTGTCACGTGCAGCCTCCTGCCGACAGTCGGGACGCGGTTCCAAGCGCGGGGATACCATTGTTGTTTTTTCCACCGTTTTACTGATGCGCTTCGTCATAGATCCGCGTCGCCTTTTCGGACGAGTGGCAACGGGGCGGGTGGGCGGAGGAGCGGGAGGGGTGCACAGTGTAGAAGTCGAGGCATCAACAGCACCGTCAGCGCTTAAGTAGCATACCGGCGTCGATGTGCAATCGCTGGGTGACGACACTTGAGCACCTCGCCTGCGCATATTGATGTTACGCACACTCAGCGTTTCGTTCGGTGTCCCCACTTGCGGAATGCGTTCAGGCTGTAGAGACGGGGTTATCGGCTGGAGTGACTCGAAACATGACAATTTCTCAACTGCCTGTTTCAGCTGTTGCACTTCCGCGACGAGAGATGTTGGCCCCTGCCCCGCTGTCGCTCCACAGTTTCCCTTCAGTTGAGCTATGTCCGCTTTTATGATCACCAAATCTTTCAGGAAGGCCGTAACGTCGACGTGGTCGAAGGACACAGGCGGGAACTTATTGAGGTCGTACGCCACGAACCTTGGCACGTCGTCAGGGTCTGTCTCTTTTAAGATGGTGATGATGTCCTGGATAGTCTTCTTCTTCCGATTTTCTCCCTTGCGAGTCGGCCTTCTTGACGGAATGCACGCACAAAGCAGAATTCTCGCGGTCTCAACCTTATCTTCGGTGAAGGCGGACTCACAGATCCGGATGATTCTGACTTCATCCAAGACGTCCGCTTTATGGTTTATGAAGGCTAGTACTTCGTTCACAACCACATTGCATTTATCGCACGCCATTTTCGCTTACTTCGCAGGTGCGTCTAGAGTGCATCGTGTGCGCGTCCGTCGCCGACCGATGCGAGCTCAGTATATGCTCAGTATATATATATCAATGATGACGAGATATTTGCTGAGAAAGAACTTGCCAAGAACATCATACATTAATAGTAAGTAAAGCATCGCATACTGGCTAGATCGCCTCATGTCATGATAGATGAAGAGCAAATTAATTTATAAAAGTAAAAAGTACAAGGAATATTGAAAAATACCTCCTTGAAATTGCAAACTGGTAGTCTAGCGACATTTTAGGGTACTTACTAAAAATCACCTATGCCATTTTAGAGTTAAACTATTTCCAAAACGAATGTTTACATATAGTATAATATAGTGAGAGTAAGCTAAAATAAGCCTAAAACACAGCTTTGCTAGTAGGCTGTAATCTCAAATTTTTATACTTCAGTCTTATTTATCGTTCATATTTTTTCAGTTTTCATTATTTGTAATGAAAGCCTCTTATAGTACATACCTTTTAATAATTTTATTTGCATACATCCAATATGCATTAAATGCCTTCGTTACCTGTGTTACTGCATCGCATCTTTAGTCGCGGTGAAAGTAAATATACGTCAAGTGCAAAAAATTATAAGAGTGCTTCATCTATCGATCGAGTTAATAATCTCGAATTTTCAGAATTCCACAATGCATCGCCCTCTAGCGGTAGTGTTGTTTACGCCGAAGCGTGGCCCAGTGATAAAAGATGGCGCGGACGTGTGCGGCTGGTGGCTGGGCGGGGCGGGGCGGGGCGGGGCGGGGCTGTCTGAAGACGCCGCAGCAGCAGACGGCAGACGCCCGAGACGCGAGCGTAGCCAAGCGTATATTCTCCTCACACGTAGGTATTGCATTCGCTTCGCCAGCACCTCGCTCGTCTCACCTAGTGCTGTACGTGCCTACCCGCTGCGGGTTCTATCTGTACGCCTACTGCTGGAGAGGCTGCGGCGACTTCGACGAACATCGAGAGGCTGAACTGCTGAGTGATGTAGCGCTGGATAGCGGGTATGGATTACAGATCAAAGTCGAGTTTAATGCGGAAAGTATGTAATATTGTGTATGACTTCCTGCAATGCGGAATGATATATGAAACCATATACTTTCTCAAAGAAAGTAACTAAGGGCGAAGCCGAAGGCCGACCTGCGTTCAGGTAAACGATAAACCGTCTTCGGCCCTCGGCCCTCGCCCTTATATCTTAAGCGATCATAAGCGCCTTAATATCGTTTAAGCGAACGAAGCTCGGCCTTCGGCCTCACCCTTAGTTACTTACTTCGGTACCTATGACATATACCAGAAAAGTTAGTCATTCAGTCAGTCGGCGTATATGCATCCACTGCTGGACATACGCCTCTCCAAGTTTCCTCCAATCCTCCCGACCTTCAGCGGTACGTAACCACTGCTTTCGGCCGACGCACTTGATGTCGTCGTCCCACCTGGCGTGTGGTCTTCCCAAATTCCGTTTTCCTTTCCACGGCAGCCAGTGTAGAACGGTTACTCCAAGGGTCGTAGTCTTCGGCTGACGTTCCCAGCCCACTGACACTTGAACTTAGCCACCCGGTGTCCAATATCGACTACTTTGATGCGTCGGGGGATTGCCTCGTTACGCACCAAATTATTTCCATTGAAATTATAAAAACAACATTCATATTTTGGTTTATGCGAGGCAAAGGTGCTCATAATGGTGTCTATAGGGGAATGATGCTGTTGTACCGTGTGGGGCCGGTACATACAAAGAATAGCCCCACTGCATCTCTCCCCGTGCATGTCGTAAAAGGCGACTTAGGGATAAGGATAAGATGCCATGCTAAAGGGCGACAGGATATCTGGGTACCTCTCACCTTGGAACTGTCCTTCCACCGAGTCATGCAGCTTGTGGGTCTTCGTGCCATATTTACTGCTTGATAGTTATCTTATTCGAATACTTTGGTAAACATTGTTCTCGGTGTTGTGATGTAATTTACAAGAGTACCTGCAGCACAACTCAGATTAAACTGCTTACCCCGATTGGCGGGATACAGCGTGTGGTATGTATGTATGTATGTATGTATGTAGATAGCTATTGTGTGCGTGAAGAATCCAGCCTTGGGCTTTTACTTACACAGCGACAACACTTTAAATATACAATGACACCCGCACGTTGCTGAGAGTTCTAAATTTAATATTCTACCGGTGACTAAAGTCTACGCCTGAAAAGTTTGATGGAAAGTTCGTAATCACCTCTCCGAATTCCCCGAGCTGATTAGCAGGCACGATTGAATGCCATTTGGCTTGATCAATATAATTGCTGAATTTTACAAGAGTATGAAAAGGTAAGTAGCCTCTAAAACTGGATGCATGTCTGCAGAACCTTGTGAGACTAAGCTATTAACTTGTACACTTAACTGGATCGGTATCTATCTATTCGTGTATGTATCAACGATATTAAGTAAGGTACGAAAGGAAGTCCAGCCGGGTATCATCATCAATATTCAATATATGTAGGTATATGTTTACTAATAGGATAATAAATAAATCTGTAAGGGATGGTCATGGAGAAAGTTACTTTGTTTTATGAGGCATTACTTCTGTAGACTACGTATGATACTAAAACTAAATTGACGATTTTTAGAAATATTTTCTGTATGTATGTATTTTCCTCCGTAACTCTTAAACCGACCATCCTAATTCGATGAAACTTAGTAAAAGCACATTTGATTATGCGGGACACAGGACAGGCTAAATACAATTCAGTTCCGGTTACGGTAAGATGTGGCTCTCATACAAACGGAATTTTTCCGCGGGCCGAAATAAAGATACGGTACCTAGCGGATTTATTTACTTTCTACTTTTTAAACACGAATTTCAAGCGAGCGAAGCCGCGGGCAAAAGCTAGTCAGTCACAAAATTTCGCAACACAAACGAACCGTGCGTTGTGCGCAAAGCGTTTTTAAAGTTCTGCAGACAGCAGGTCCGTCCGTCTGTCTGTCTGTTTGTCACACGCACTGTCCGAGGTGACTAGTTGACTACTCCGAAACGTAAAGCTCAATAAATTTAAAAAACAAAACCAGGTCAAGTACGAGTCTGACTCGCGCACCGAGGGTTTCGTACCATCACGTAATTGGCCGGTTTTGATTATTTGTTGTTTTACTTTAGAGTTAATTTGCACTATAATATCACCAAGTTTGACGCTTGTATGTAGAAACGCTGAAAAAACACGTTTCTTGTACAGTGACCCCATACATCTTTTACTTTTTATTATGGTTTTTTATTATATGTTAGGATCCGCCATAATATAATAACACATATTCTGGGAATTTTCAACTGGCTACCTATTACGGTTCAATAGATACCGTCCTTTACAGGTAGGGCAGACAGACGGTAGGTTTAGTAATAGGGTCTCGTACGGTACGAAACCCTAAAAAAATTATAAAATAGTCCATGGCACCTAGTTCACCCGGTGATATGGGCTGACATCACGGAAGTTGTAGGTGATGTAGCCAACAGAGTCAGTTTCCATAAAAAAAAAAATAGTCCTTTCGGCATGAACATTTTGAAGTTTATATCATAAAGGTTTATTGAGAAAATAGCTTTCTAGTGTATTCCCTTAGTTCCAATATGTTCAACTATTTGTTTAACCAGTTGAACAAATTGGACAACTGTCGTCCAATTTTTTCAACTTTCAATATATTTAAACAAATTGGACAACTTTCGTCCAATTTTTCGGCGCGACGCGGCCTGCGAGACACGTTGGGACCGATGATCGCTGCGCGCACTTGCTATGCGCGAAAGAAGAGAATGGCTCCAGAATCCTCTCTGTGTGAGTGTGTGAACATCGTTCGTACTTAACAGTTTTTTTTTAAGTGTGAAATATTGTCCAATAATATAAGGCAAGAGTCGGCAAAATGGAAATTTGTTTCTACTCTCACATTTTACTCCCTCCACAAACAACTCAAAGTTCCGACATTCCCGGGCATTTCAGAACATCTTCACGCTCGTCTGCCTTATCAGTTTCAGTTGCACCGCCCCGCAGCCCTCGGGCTGACGGCTTATGATAATTCATACGTCTGTCAAAATTTCACGAAGGCATGTCCCTCGCGATAAACAAGCCCGGGCACCGCGGCGCGCGGCGCGTCGCCCACTCATATTTTGTCACGTTCTAAGAAGTCACGCCGCCGCCGAGCCAGATACCGTGACTCGTCTCACAACGTGTCGTATTTCAGACGTCTCTCGGAGCGAAGTTCTCACTCAACTAACATCTAAATCTTCTGTACTACTGAAGTTTTACGTTTTTGCCGGATTTTCTACTCGCTTGCGAAGATTTTGCTAGCATAATACATACATGCATGCATACCACACACGCTATATCCCGACAATCAGGGTAAGCAGAGTAATCGGTGTTGTGCTGCAAGAACTCTGGAAAATTGCAAAGCAACATCGACCACCACGTTTAGAAAAGTATTCGGACAAGATAACTATCAAGCAGCAAGTAACGCAAGGCACGACCGAAGGGAAGCACTGACGTGGCACCAAGTTCATCCGGTGTTATGGGCTGATATCACGGATGTTTTAGGTGATGTAGCCAACCGTGCCAGTTTCCATAAAAAAAATCCTTGCATTTCATACTGTATCTCGACAATTTGGGGCAGATAGAGTAATCGATAGAGGTTAATTATAATTAGCAGTTATAATTTGCCCTCTACAGATGATTATTAATTAATCCACACAGCAAACATACAACATGACAAATTATTGTAAATAGATGCATAACTGAAATAATATAAAGCATGATCTGCATCGAGCGCTGTAAACTCGCTACAATTGTCTACTTCCGCTTGTATGGTTCTCATTTGAGGCGCGAATGGTTCGCGAGTAGGGCCGAGCGCGTCCGCCATTTTTACCGGACTGCGCGCGAAAGCAAAAAAACAGGGTTATTAAATAGAACACTGCATTCGATACAGAGAACCGAGTTTGTAGCGCTTGTAGCAAATCGAATCAAAGGAACAACTCAAATGGAAATGTTTTGTTTGAAAATCGAATCGCCGCTGAAAGTTTTTTGAAGCGTGGACCGCCGGAATTGCCGCTCACTAAATAGTTTTATTTTGTTAAAAAGCACCGGTTTTTGAGACAATTAATACTTGTTAATTAACTGAGTGTGGATCGCCCGTGGCGGTTTAAATTTTTTCAAAGCTTTGTACAATACATATTCCCAAAAAACAGTCAAATGCGAGTCGAACTCGCGTAGAGAGGGTTCCGTACCATTCCGTTTTCGTGAGAACTTGAAATACTTAGAATTTTCGTTTAGGTTTTCCTGTAAACTATAAGAAAGACAAATATTCCCTACTTAGTTTTCAAAATTTTAGAGGTAGTAGTTTTGGACATAAGGGGGGGGGGGGGGGGATGCTCGATTTTTGAATATTTACTTCAATATCTTTTAATCTACGCATTTAATTTGTCCCTCAGTTCCCGATTATCGTACATTTTCTTTAATATCTTTTAATTAAACTATGCATTTTGAAATTAAAAATAAAATATATTTGTATTTCTTTTTTTTTTTTTTTATTAGAATTATTTCAGAATATATTAATTCCATAAAACCTAATACAATAAAATTAAACTAAAATTAAGAAATATGATAAAACTAAACTAAAATAACTTATAAACTAAACCTAAAAAATAAAAAATAAAATAAAAATTAAAACTACCTATAAATAATATATTTCATTTAAATTTGACAGAGTCGCTGCACCGGTGCAAGTGCCAAGTACGCACGCCGCGTTACACCTCTGAATCTCAATGGCGATTCGCCGAACAAAGAAAGCTTTGGCACGGCGGTCACCAGATTTATCTACTAAAAGTTTTCCCAATTTATCCGAGAATGTTTTGGTGTCTGGCGACCACGGCCCCAAAGTTTCTACGGCGAAAGGTTGAAATTCAAAGTGGTCGCGCAGCGGGCTGTACTTAGACACTTTGATGGCAGCTGCCTTAGATGCAGCGGCTCCGGCAGATTTGGAGGAGTCGAGTACATGGGACGGGGCCAAGGTGTCCACTCACGTAGCGTCCCACAAGAGCGCCTTTCCCTGGCACCATGGCACCAGCGTCATGTAGTATTTCTTATAGAAAATAAACTTTCTAATTCGGGGGACAATTTTTAGGTAGAAAAATTTACCCCCAAAATCGAAACTCGTTCATATACCTACGTCCGTGATTGTGTCATCAAACTCTATATAAGGATCAAATTTAAACTTTTTCATCCAGTAGATTAGGAGATAATAAGCTGTGACAGACGGACAGTACAGACGTAAAATAATTAATTGTTGTTTATTGTTTATTGACCGTTCTTATGGCATTAAGACAGCACTCGAACTCATCACAATTTGTTCTAATATTAATAATTGTAATAAATGTAAGTACATGCTTGTTTAATTAAAGTTATACTTATATAAATAGGTAAATGCAAATAGTTGAATATTTAAAAGTTTTGCTTTGTGCGCTGTTTATTTCTTCTTTTCTGATCACACGAGTAATTACCTCATATTGTGAGTAATGGTTACATATGCATGCATATTCAAATAATTAATGAATACATATTATTTATTTACAGTATTCGAATTGATGTTATTTTATGATTTAATGGAGAGTACATACATCCACGGCCTATTCCCCGAGCATTCGTTTCAATTACCGAGCATTATTCGGCTTCATCGGGGCGTCATCATAAAATTCATCTAAAAAAAACCTCCAACCTACCTGAAAGCCGCCGAAATTGCTACCATATTTCACGTAGACGAGCCCGCTCACAGGATGGCCGACATATACGAGGCACACGCTGTCTATAACCACAGGGCAGGTGTGATCGGTTCGTGTTAGGAAGACGCGGTGTGTATATTTTATAAACGGGCATTGGTGCCCGGCCGTGCCCAAAAGTTAGTCGAATGACGATGGTCAAACGCAAGCAATAACATCTCTCCTCGCGAAACCACCAAGTTGGTATGTACTCTACATACAGATGCAATGTTTATATACGAATATCTTTTCACTTATAACTTAATATAATATGTCGCAGGGAAATGATAAAAACAGGGATTTGGTCAAATCCCTAAGGGATTTGATCAAATCACGGAGCATGATAAAATTACAACACGATTTTATCATTTCCGAAAATAACATTCAGTTCGTTTCAAATAGGTAAATATTTTAATGACGATTTCTGGGATCAATGTTTCATTACACCTAATTAAGTAAGTATGTCCTACTAAATAAACCTTTGAAATACCATTTGTCGTCATTTCACTGAACCAGTTTTGGGATTTGATCATCACTAGATTTTTTTTTGGGAAATTATAAAATCGTGTTGCAATTTTATCATGCTCCGCGATTTGGTCAAATCCCTTAGGAATTTGACCAAATCCCTGTTTTTATCATTTCCCTGCGACATGTGCAACGCTCCCAGTCGAGAGCGGAGAAGACTTCAGAAATGAGTGACCAGGTCGGTCTCATAATTTGTTATAATTTTAACATATTTTGGTTCACCGACTTCCGTGCATAGAGAGAGACGCAACAAAGCTTCTTTGCAATATTGAAATTGAGTGAACGACAAATCGACGGCGTGCAGAATGAAGCGGGGTCGCTTGAGACGAGTCGGGGAGGAAGCCATTCGAGGGATGGCCAACGGCCAATTGAACGCGGCACTCAGCGGCGGCGGCGGCGCGGGGTTGCCATGGCAACAGCAGGCTGGCTGATGTGTGGTCTCCCCCCAGGCTCGGTCGGTGTTCGGTCCTTCGAATATTTATACACATTTTTTTTTAACCAGACGTACCTTTCAGATTTTGGCTGGCAGAGGTCAAGGGATTAACAGAAGGGTTTGGGGAATTTCAGCAACAATTCAAACTTTCATTTTATTTGGCCTTTTCTCGATCCAGCCATAATTACGAATCTGACATCCGAAATTCATGATGCTTTCGTACTACGAGTATGATTATGAAATTCGTCTATTTATGTTACATTCAAAAATATCCGTTCTTTGGAAAATGGTTCTAGGGATACTAAGGAGAATGGGAGTTTTTGTAAATGCTGCCTTATAAATCTAGAAATTAGTCTATGAAACTAAAAAAAATGTAACGAAGTTTATTAGCGATAAATCTTAAATCGTTCTCCCGTCTTCTTAGATTTTTATACGGCAAAATGAGTCGCATGAAAATTGTATTAATCTGCAGAAACGAGCATTTACCAGCGAATAAATTAAATCGAGATAATTTTAATTCCGTTTTCGCTCACAGTCTGGAGCGGATGGCGCCTCACAGGGTGATTCTCCCAGGGACGTACTCGCGGGGTGCCTAGGTGCAGGGACGCAGGTACGTGTATACAGGGTGGCACGAACATACATACCTAGAACGCGCATCAACATGTCTAGGAGCTGAAATGAAAGTGAATAAATACGAAATCATAAACATATCTCTATCGCTGTCCCACTTCTTAACTCTCGTATCTTTTATCTGCTGCAGATGCATGTCCACCGATTTTTCGTGACAAAGTAAAATGTATGAGATTATTTTTTTTTATTATTTATTGAACATTCCTATGGTAGTCATATGGTGTCAACGTATAACGGACCGTTTTAAGGTCTCGGTGCGGAGAATGGCCCACCACCACAACACAAGAGCCTGGGCAGCAAATAAACTATAAAGCACAAGTAAGAGCGGTGATGGAATATTGCAGTGATCTTAGGGAGGGTTCACCTGAGTACCTTCTTTCAGCCTTGGATTCTATTCAGCGACGAGCCATTCGTCTCTCTGTACACACAAAGGACCTTCAACCTCTAAAGCACAGACGTATCGTTGGGTCATTGAGCCTGTTTTATCGGAACTACTATGGCCGCTGCTCTGACGAAATTGCTTTCCTTATCCCTTCTCCTTCTGTTCGCCTTCGCCAAACCCGCCATACTCTCGCGAAACATCCCTTTGTAGTGGACAGAAGAGTTCTTCGAACTCGCACTGCCATTCTCTAAATTGTTCTTGTGCCGCACTGCAAAGGCGTGGAACGGGCTTCGGGGGAATATCTTTCCCCACTCCTACAATCCACGGTCTTCAAATCGCGGGTTAATAGCCTCTCCCCAGCGAATTAGTCCACCTCCAAGCCGGACTGGCACCTCCTCGGGGGTGAAATTGGTTGCGCCTGAAGCTTTGACCTCGGACATAGCCACCTAGTTCGGAAGCAATAAAAAAAACAAACATGTTAGTAAAACTACTCTTGAACTTGTCACTTTGTTTTAAAAATGTACCTATGACATTGCCATTTCCAAGTATTTACTTTCACGGCAGGGTGGTATTTAGAAAGCAGATAGAACGGGCAGCCTCTAGTGCTAAATCTTCGCCGCAACATCTCGCAGCTTTTAAATATTTCCCTCCCTTGATTTATGTTTTCTTCTTATAAAAGCTTCTCACTTAGGGCGCGCGTTCGGGGCGCGGCGCGGCCGTGCGGCAGGCCGGGCGCGGGGTCGGCTTCGGGCCGGTGCCACACGGGGCGATTTGCTCTAGAATGCTTCCGTATCTCAGCACGCCTTGTGGGAATAGTGTACGGAATCAAGAATCAAGTAAATGCTCGGTCTTTCATTAACGGTATTAATATATAAATGTACTCGTAGTCTAACAAACACGAGTACTTAGCTGTCAGAAGTTCTGATTAAAAGGTTAATCCTATACATTTTAATTATAACTTCTGCTGTGATATTTCTGAAAGTTTCCAAAATGTTAAGCCCTCGTAAATATTTCAGAGAGATTAATTTTTCATCTTATTTGCAGGTACACTATATTTCGAGGAGGTTCGAATCCAACCAGCGTGTTTCAATGAGTTTTATTCTGATTTAAAAAAAATTACGTGCATACCCACTGGTCTATGGTTCGAGTTTACATATAAACATTTAGGTCCACCGGGTTGACTGGAGGAAATTGTCTAAGGAAATAAGTCCGCCCTTGCCACACTTTAAGTGGCATACAGTGTATTATTATTACATTTATTTCTAACTAATAATTTGGCGAACATTGTGAATACTCATAATTGCCTTGATGACGGATAAAGTATTACGGAAACCTGTGTTCCACAGAAAAATAAGTCCTAAGTGTAAACAGGCCACTATTAAACACCTATATTATATTAGGACTGAATATTCAAGGTCCATATAGCTAATGCAACGGCTCGACGACGAAGGGTGTTACTTAACACTTACAGCGTTAATTACTAGGGTCGAATTCATATTTATAGCGCCGTTGTCGCTGTAGTCCTCTGTGTGAGCGATGTGTTGTGACAGTCGGATCTTATTTCGGGATTAAGAGGGGCCTTTTAATATTAGGTGTAGTTTATTCGAGGATGTAATGTTTTGAGTTCACAGGTCGTTAATTTGGCTGGTATTAGACTTAACTTCTAAAGTAAAAGATGCTGATAATGCTGGGAAAGCGTGACAAGTAATACTAGGAACTTATAAAATATACTAGTTTTTACCCACGGCTTCGCTCGCGGTAAAAGGTGACAGGTGCCTATTCACGCCAAAACTCTCATTAAATTTTCCGCACTACCCATCTACCCTACTCACAATCCCAGGTATGACTGGCAGATAATGCCCTTAGGCTTTAAGTCCGCCTTTTGTCACTTTTTGTGCAATAAAGTATATTTTCATTTCATTTCATTTCATTTCATTTCATTTCATTTCATTTCATTTCATTTCATTTCATTTCATTTCATTTCATTTCATTTCATTTCATTTCATTTCATTTCATTTCATTTCATTTCATTTTCATTTCATTTCATTTCATTTAATTTCACGCCTCTCTTGAAGGAGCCGAGACTGTAGTTGGGGGAAATATGTATTGTATCGTTGTTGTGTTCATATAATAAATGCTATATATTTTTAAGGGTTTTGTTTTTTGTTTCCTTGTGTTTTATATATATATCATTAATTTATTAGACGTTTTTTTTTTGTTCAAAATTGTTAGTTCGTTGTTATTTTCTTTTTTATGTAATGTGTCTTTGAGTTACCTACCATAATGTTTTTAAATATTTTTGTGTTTATATTTTGTTTTTGGTTGTTAAATTTGATTTTCAGTTTATAATTTGATTAAATCTAAATTGTTTGTTATGTAATAATGTAAGGGGGCAGACTTAAAACCAGCCGCAACTACCTACTTGTTAGGTTTTGCATCGTGCTGTGTCTGCTCCTGCTGCTGCTTTCAGCTAAAAAATGTTTTTTACATTTTTATTTTTATAATCTTGTTTTGTTATTTTATAGTTTTAGCTGAATGAACGTTTTTCTTTCTTTCTTTCTTTCTTTCTTTGAATGTATGTATTCCTTGATCACAATGGCATGTGAATGCACGCACACTTGTATACCGATAGGTAGCATGTTTGAGTGCTTTGCCTCTTCTAGTGGGATATACGAGAATACGTGTACATTCTGGATGCCTGGGATTTGATATTTCGTCCTCTACCATCAGCGCACTGGCACCTTCACTATGATACCACCCACTTACAAGTGATTATTGATGTGAGAGGTTTAGAGGGGATGATCACGTACTAGGAGATATTGAGAGAGACAAACAGCTCAGGTTCCGCCTTGTTAGTCGGAAGTCATCCTGCTGCACCCTACCCGATCCGGATGCCGCGCGTAGTAATCGGAAAAGAAATCTATAACGCAGAAAGATCATTGTCATACATTGCACACAGTTTCCTTGCTACCAACGTTGTTTGTTCCACACAAAGGCGTCCGTCACAGATGTCTCTGGACAGTGGTGCGTAAATATCTGGTATCTGTGCCTATACCCCAATGATAATCAGGCGTGACGGTATGTATGTAGGATATAATTACATATGTACCTAACTTCAAAATTGATGCCATGCCAGTGCTTTCCTTTGGGCGTGGTACGCTACACTGAACTGGACGGAAACATGAACTATTTACATAGCCGTTTAATATTTTACTCAGTGCGGTGAGAACAACCTGGGCGGGTTAAAGGTCCAGGGACCACCTAATAAGGTAGGAATGGCAGGGACCATCAGTTTACGTGAAATCCGAACCACGGTCAGCCTCAGTGGTAAGCACCGAGTTCTGGTCGCCATGCACTGGATTTGCATCAGACAGAAGATAGGTTAGTAATCAAGTTCGAGAGAGACACATATATGTTTTTAATGTGCAATTTTTCCACCTCCTCGATAATTTTATCCCCGTCTAATCTTTTCAATCGCTTGCCTTCCACCTGATCCGGATGCGGCCTAGTTATCAGGCACTCAGGGCGTCGTGTGACGCGCCCTGCATCAGACGTGTTTACCTCATCCCGCCATCTTGTTAATTGACTACTCGAGATGTTTACTCGACACAACGTATCGTTTAACTTCCGAATATGTGCAGAGCGGAGGGCGAGCGCCACATTCGTAGAGCGGGCTTTGGGGAGTATTATCTCACATCATATTTCAGATTAACAGTATGCTTTTAATTTCTTTAAGTAAATGCAAAAGAAACGCTTCCTTCAATTTATACTCATCTGCATAATTCTGACATACCAGCGTCTAAAACCTATTGTTAATTATGAAAACATAATTTTTTATCTTCGCGACTACTGCAATCTACCGCGGAAGTATGGCGGGCTTGGTCACAGGAGGAGAAAGGAAGTACAAACGATGCATCTGTGCTTCTGTGATTTAAGGTACTTCGTGAGTGCAGTGTTGACGATGAAACTCGAACATTATGGTATAAGTATTATCTACACAAAATAACTTTTTTTTTATCTAGATAATACTTGAATAACAGAAATAAAATAACAGATTTTAATGGCACCACGTCTGATATCGAATTACGATAGATGTGCCACAAGGATCTATACTTGGACCAATAATGTATTAGATTTGACGTGTGATTTGAGTGTAGCTTGTCTAGATATAAACAATAAAATAAAATGCAGTGCAGTACAGTACAATACAATGAGACGATGGCTATTGGTTGAATAAAATCCAATGCTGAAAGAAGGTACTTGAGGGACCCTCCTAAAGATGACTGCAATATTCCATCACCGGTCATACATGTCATGCGCTTGAATAGTTACCTTCTATCTACGGTCTCACCTATAACTTCGGCCGTGCTGCAAACGTATTCCCTTATTTATAACTGACGAAATTTGTCGACGCCACCTATTTACATAGGCTTAATTTACGAACGAAATATTTGAGGTCCTAAATAAGACACAGTTTACACTCAAGCCGCCACCGTAGTCGTCGAGTCAGAGTGACATTAATGGGTATTTGTCTCCGAATTCACATTTGTGAGTTTCTGTTGTGAAATTCTCATCTTACATTAATACGTTTTCTATATACGTAGCCAGTTTCCTAAACAACTAATTCAGCACAAAACAAATTTCTTTATTTAGAATTGAACAACCATTATTTTTCCACTGTTTATATTGAAATGACATGAAATAATTTCACCAGACAAAATGAAAGCTCGCGCGACAAACGTTGGATCTGTTTCATGTACAGAGTTACCCTCGATCGGTTCGTGTGTCGTTTCTGATATAGATGTTATGTTTTTACCAAAATAGCTAACTGTTGGTCACAGTTTATTATAAACATATAATCTTTTAATTCATACAAATCGCAAAAAATACTACATTTTAAAAAATGTCGTAACTCAATAAACCGCTCCAATTTGACAAAACATAAATTGACTTTCAAATCTCTACACGAGCATGTAATATTATTCTGAATGTAACCACAGCGAAGCTGACGCATTATCGATACAAATAAAGTGCACGAAACTTATTATCTCAGCTATTTCAGCAGTTATTCGAAATTGTTCCTAAAGCTGCCCGCATAGAGTTCAATGTTGGTTGTGATAGTGGTAGTTTACTGAGATCAAGGATTGCGTCTCGAGAAGAACAGCTTACTCCGTCGTATACACATAACACTGCACAATGAAACGGGAGGCCAAATCAACGTGCATTGTTGACGTGGGCTGTGGGGAGTGGCGTCAATACGAAATGTCGACTGTTTGTGCAGAACATCGTGTTGTTCGCCCAGTTCACTGTAGCCGGCACGAACGCAAAGGAACCACTGGTTCGGCACAATTTCCAACACGAATGCGTTGATCGTAATATATGAAAAATATGAACATGAGGGGCTCAAGGTGGGAGCCCTGTGGAACTCCTGAGCTGACATCTGTCAGAGGAGATCCTTATAATCTGTAAATATTTCAAGTTTCAAGAAGATATCTATCCATTTAGTAGCTCGATTCTGCGCCAACATTAGAAATATTTTAAAAGGATTTTATAATGCCTGAGTGGATGGTGAAGGAAGTCTATAAAAAATACGGGAAGGTATGACATAGATAAGACGATGTAAATTCTTTTCTACTGCTTACTACCTTGTAAGGTTTAAGTTTAAGGGGAATTCGGAGACATTTCTATTCTGCATTAGGGTTAGGGCTCACATAAATATGACTTTTTATTTACTTAAATCTATATTCAGATTATTTCTTAATTAAATTAAATATGTAATTGAACACTGTATTGACTATAATATCAGTATGGAAGTCGATATCTAGTAGAGATATTTTGCTCGAAGGGAAGCTGAGGGAGTAGGGGAGTGGGGTGTGCTTGTTAGCCACGGCGGGGTATTTGCGGTCTGATTTTTTATTTGATATCTCAATACACAATTGTATTAGCTTGCCGGGTGAGCTATAGCGGGCTGAGGGCGCACTAGAGAAGAACTGGGGCAGGGTGCGACTTCACGAGAAGCCGATAACACGCTCAAGGGTTGATTTAAACTCGAATAAACTTTTATAACATTTTCAAACTTGATATTTTTCATCCCTTTGTTGTCGCATCCGTTTTTTATTGCGTCCTTTGCGGGATCCAGATTTATGAATTTATTTTAGGTCGTGCTGGCTTTTAAAAAATGTCCTATAAAGTTTATTGCGCGGTGTGTGCCCGGTTCTCGTCAGTAGATTTGTAGGCGCGTCTCGTCCTAAAATAAATTAGAATTGGAGATTTTTTTATGGCAGTAAGCAGAAAAAAAAATTGTAGTAAATACTCGAGTTTCCAGAGTAGTAATGTTCCTGCGAAGATTAAGTTTTTTACTGTGATGATGACCGAAACAAAATTATGATTTTGAGATTATGTACTGTAATTACATAATCTCAAATCAGTGTATGTAGTGTAATGTGTACAGGGTACATCAAAGCAGCTTCAGTCGCACGAAGTGAATATACTTGCAGTGAATCGTCGCGATCGAAATCTCCTCGTATGACAAGCTGTTAGCAGAGAATAAAATTCTCGCGCCGAGAATAAAATCGCCGAGAGTAGAGCATTAAAGAGAGTCTGAATTAAAAAATCGGTCAAGTGCGAGTTTACTCACGCACGAAGGGTTCCGTCCGTCTGTCTGTCCGTCCGTCCGTCCGAGTTCTGTCACAGAATACTTAATTGGTTCTGTTCTGTATCTTTTGAACAGTAATAGCTAGCCGATTGAAATGATCACAGAATATGTGTTATTATGGCGGATATAACAATAAATAATAAAAAAAATTAAGGGCATTCCCAGGTATGACTGGCAGATGATGCCTTTAGGCTGCCCTGTGCCACTTTTTTGTTGTGCACAAAATAATATTTTCATTTAATTTCATTTCATTTCAAGAACGATTACGAAATACGATGCGTTCTCAGAAGTTGAATGCCAAAGCTATGGACGTTCCGAGCGAGCCCGGCGTGTGTAGGGCGGCGGTGCAGGGGGGATGAGGGAAACCAATTGATTAGAGCACCGACCATGATAGTACTTAATACCTCGCATGCCATCCTCGCTAACGTTGTACTCCACAACACAACATGCCTACGCGAAGTGGAGAAATAGTAGTTTCGATTGTCGGCTAACTTACTCTTGGTATCGTAATCGGAATGTGAGTCACGTGGCTTCTGTTTTCGTTGCCCGCCCTGCATGATTCGTTGCAGGCTGCGTGCGTGCGACATTGCGATCCAGGGCGATGCTGAGGATAGGCCTCTTCGTGAGCATAAATTGCAATGTATTATTTATTGGTAGAGTTATATGTCCAGCAGCGGACCTATACGGGCCGATTATGATTTACCTGGGTGCAGTGCTCACTTTAAATTCATTTATTCGTTTTATTCTTAGGTACTACACCGGAACACTTGCGTAAGTCGCAAATTTTATAGAACATTTTTTACACAAATTATAAGGAGATTAAATACAATTTAAGCGAATTGTCATTAAAGTAATGAATAATAGGTTTAAAAAATAACGAGCATAAAAAACACCACAAAATATTGTCAAAAAAAAAACACAAAGAAAAAAGATTTGTCAAAAAACAAAGCAGGTATACAGCTTTGTGCATGAAATAGCAAATAAAACTAGAACAAATAAAACAAAATAAAACATTAAAATCACGTAACGCTACGAATGTTTCCCAATGCGGTAGACAGAGACAATGGAGTTCAGCACTACACACGGGATAAAACCACCCCAATTCAATGGATAAAACCTACCATCTAGTAAGGTAAGGGTAGGGGACCTACAGTTTCACGTGGTATCTGAAGCACGGCCAGTCTCAAGGGTCGGTCGACCACCCATCCAAAGTCCGACTAATAAATATTAAACAATTCTATAATAATTAAAGTATTCACTTGATGAGTGAAAAGATCTTCGAATTTTTCAGGGTTCATCTCGAAAAACATACAGAGGCATACCGCTGCAGCCGGCCGCCCTCCCTCCCCTGTCCCCGTTACCCTCCCCTGGCCAACAGCGCCACAGGGGGATGGGAACGTGGCCTGTATGCTAAAACTACCAGTTTCTGACTTAGCAACAAACTTGAACACATTTATTAGTACGAGAAAGTTCGGTTTGTTCCCTAGAGAAATGCTTAATTAACTAACCTATTATATTCCCCAAATAAAGCCGATTACTTTAAACTGTTGTTAAGAAACTTCGATTTAGCATTAAATTGGGCAGTCGTTTAAAGTTATTTTAGAATACTTAGTAAGTTGAGTGCGGACCTACATATCTGTTAAATTGTCAAATGGTAGAGTTCTGCCCCAATTACGCGTTCTGAATGGGTTTGCGAGGTGAAGGCTGCAAAAGAAAAAAAAAACAGGTTCTAAAAAATTTGTTGTAATCAATGCACAATGCATAATTGGCAGTAAATTTATTTTATTCCATGAATTGGTATAAACATAATGAGTATAACTAATCTCTATCTCTACTTCCTATAAAAAGTGAACGTTTATAAATGTATATTTGAGGCAAACTACGGAACCACTGAACAAATTTTAATGCGGTTTGCACCAATGGAAAGAGTAGTTCTTGAGGCTCACAGGCTTAGTAATAGGCTAGGCAGGCTTAGTAATAGTTAGGCTAGTTAGCTAGTTAGTTAGTAATAGGTAGGCTTAGTAATAGGCTTCCGTACTGTGGACGAAAATCTAAAAATTTTAGTTAATGAAATAAATTGTCGGACTTTGATATCAAGTGAATCTCCGGATTCTATGTGCTCCGGAAATCATTTTGGTAATAATAACAAGTATATATATATATAATAGGATATATATATATATATATATGTCGGATTGGGATGCGAGCCATCTAGTGGTGCTCGATAGAATCACTCGGATTGGAACGCAAGCGCCACGTAGCGGTGCTGGGTGGAGTCTACGGCGCAGCGGGGAGGCGGCAGTCCTACAGTGACATTGGTGGCGGTCGCAGCGCACGGACGTAGAAATCACTCGCGTTCCGTATTACCTACCCTCTGAGATTTGTGCCTACCTTGTATTGTGTGTGAAGTACCTTTTTTCAATAAGAATTACATTCTGTATTACGAGGTTGGTGATTTACTTTCTTGCGACCTAACATTACCTGCGATACGCCCATTAAGAGATAGCTGCCATGGATAATTCTGACGACGGCGGCCAGCCGAATCCATCATCAGAAGTGGGATCAATGTTGGGTCGAAATGAAGACAAAGAAAGCGGTAATTGGCGTGCCATGTTCGAGCAACAAAACGCGAAAATGCGCGCGCTGATCGAAGCCCTGCAAGTGCCCCAGCGGAGCTACCATGGACGCTTGCCGGAGTTCGACCCCGACAAGACAGATACGGACGCAAGATCTTGGTGCGCGACCGCGGAATTGTGCTTCGCTGAAAATCCACCACACGGCGGACAACTTGTACTGGCGGTGAGCGGGGCGCTGAAAGGTGAAGCATCGACTTGGCTATCTCAAGTACCCTACCAAGCGAGTTCAAGGTACTTTTCGCGACAAGATTTATTTTGACCGAGACATTAGCAGGTACCCTCATTAACCTGCGCGGCGAAAAACCGAATGAAAAAGAATCGCTAGGTGCGTACGCGAGTCGGTTGGTGTCTTCGTTAACTAACCGCTGGAAAGACGCAACAAAGGAAGAACTCGCAGTCTCAACCGTTCTCGCTCACATATCTCAGTTTGATTCGAGACTACAACGGTTGGCGTTCACTACGAACATTATTTCGAGGGACAAGTTGCAACAAGAACTCGGCGATATTTCGTGCTTGGGGTGAGGCCGGGACACATCGCGATCCGGTGTATGAGCGGCGGCGGTGGCGGTGGCGGCGCCAGCGGCGCTGGGCAAGGCGAGCGGCGCGTGCAGACCTGCGTCGTGCGAGATGGAACATAATGGTGATTTGATTCTGGTTACTTATGATTCTGGCGCTGAATGTTAGTTAAAGAAAGTTTTGCATCCAAAGTGAGCGGCGCAAGCGTAATAGTGATGCTATTACGATGACGGGCATTGGTCAAACTCAGGTGTTCAGCACAGAGCAGGTTTTATGTTGTGTAACGATTAATAACTACCCTCTTGAAATTTTATTTCATGTTTTGCCCGACAAGTGTTTGCAAAGTGACTGAAGTTTTGGATGGTGACCGTTACATGCTGAAAGCTTTAAATTCTAGACGTACTTACAAGTGCGCACACGATAATTTAAGAATGATGCCAGTAGGTCATGTACCGGCCGATTTTGATGACGTTGATGTTGATGAGGTCAGTGAATAGATTTTTGATTATGGAATTTGAGTAAAGTTTTGGTGGAAACGCGAGTAAGGACTCTAGCAGCCGTATTTGTTCGACCGTACCAGTAGCTATTACGAAGTCGTAGCCCGGTGGAAATCGGTGTCTCTTGAGGCAACTCAAGTAGTCCGTGGGTGCGCGGTGCGCGTTTAGCTCTGGCGGAGGTCGTGGTCTGTAGAGACCGTAGTGTGTGGTGATGCACACGGGCGATCCACGAGATGGATATGCGTATGGGAGATGCGATCCACGCGATGGATAGGCATGTGAGACAGTCGCGATCCACGAGATGGATAAGCGAGGCAGCAATGCGATTGCTGGTCGGCTGTGAGAGCCGTGGCGCGTTAGAGGGCTGCTTACTCGGGTAGTGAGCGGGAAGCTCCAAAGTTTCAGTTGTGTGATTTTTGCATTGATGCAAGTGGCAGCGATGGTACATGGCTCTACTTAATTCTCCTACTCTATTTAGAAGTCCTGTTATGAGGTGGACAGATGGCCAGGAATGGCCGAGTGGAACAGGTACTCTCGTGAGTCGTTTGTTCTAGGTGCAGCTACACACGAGGACGTGTGCTGGCAGGATGGCCGTGTCGGATTGGGATGCGAGCCATCTAGTGGTGCTCGATAGAATCACTCGGATTGGAACGCAAGCGCCACGTAGCGGTGCTGGGTGGAGTCTACGGCGCAGCGGGGAGGCGGCAGTCCTACAGTGACATTGGTGGCGGTCGCAGCGCACGGACGTAGAAATCACTCGCGTTCCGTATTACCTACCCTCTGAGATTTGTGCCTACCTTGTATTGTGTGTGAAGTACCTTTTTTCAATAAGAATTACATTCTGTATTACGAGGTTGGTGATTTACTTTCTTGCGACCTAACATTACCTGCGATACGCCCATTAAGAGATAGCTGCCATGGATAATTCTGACGACGGCGGCCAGCCGAATCCATCATATATATATACACATATATACAGGGTGTCCCAGAAACCGACGATAATCCTTTAACAGGAGATAGGACTGCTAATTACCTCTCAGAATATCTAATTTTAGGTTTAGTAAAAATGGCTTAGTTTTTGAGATATTGTCATTTTTGTAAAAATCCAAAATTTTCTCCCTCAGCTCATTTTTTTAAATGCCACAAGTACAAATGTAAGATTTTCTTAAATCTAGTTTTTGTCAAATATTTCTGAAAAGTAAGGCTTTCACACGGTATTATTTATTTTTTCATGTTTAATCCTGTTTAGCTGAAAAACGACTTAAGAGCCACATGTTAAAATTTTTTCAGCCTTATCCCTTGAATTTGGCCCTTCGCGGTGAAAAAAAAAATTACTATACGAAAGTGGCATACTGTATGCTATGACTCAAGGGATGAGGCTGAAATTTTTTTAACATGTGGCTCTTAAGTCGTTTTTCAGCTAAACAGGATTAAATATGAAGAAATAAATTATACCGTGTGAAAGCCTTACTTTTCAGGAATATTTGACAAAAACTAGATTTAAGAAAATCTTACATTTGTACTTGTGGCATTTAAAAAAATGAGCTGAGGGAGAAAATTTTGGATTTTTACAAAAATGACAATATCTCAAAAACTAAGCCATTTTTACTAAACCTAAAATTAGATATTCTGAGAGGTAATTAGCAGACCTATCTCTTGTTAAAGGATTATCGTCGGTTTCTGGGACACCCTGTATAATTGACTGCCTCGCACAACACAGGGTATCCTAGCGTGTGAGGTAGGACTATATAAATTAAAGAGTGCTAGTCTGTAATTTTCTTTAGTGATATAGTTTGTAAGAAATCATGAAATTTAGGTTAAGCAAATGTGTAACTGGAAAAATAAATAAATATTTTCATTTTCATTTCATTTTCACAAAAAAGTGTTCTGTCACCCCACTTTTACAGCTTATTTTTATTTATAACTGTTAGTACTCGTAGTAGTCGTAGTTTAACGAGTTTACCTCGTCCGGATTACAGCCACTTCATACACTCTGAAGTCTAGACCGAATTCTACGTCAAAATATAAATAAAAATATGTTTCAACTACTTCTGCACGTTTTCAGTCCACAGTTTTCATCTCGCACTGTACGGGTATGACCCCGGGCTACAGAGCGCACATGTCTGGCCGCAAGGTGCCGTGGCTCACGTGCGGTAGATATTTTTCAGCCGCCGACTGATCAAGCCGACTGAAAAAAGAAACCTCGTGGAAGGATTCCTTTGACAGAGGTTGAGTGCTTGGATATTTATTATGTAGTCCCTATACGTAGACTACATTCAATTATTCTGAACCTATGACATTGTTGAAACTTTAATTCAGCTGGTTAAATACTATAAAAATATATATACTTATGTAAAATTTTATTTATACATATTATCTTAGTATTTATTTTATGTGTTATATCTATATGTACATGTTTACATTCATTTGTTTGATCTTTTTTATGATTTCTATAAAACGTTATTTTACTTTTGACAGCATTGTCCGCCCCATGCGCTTCTCCAAATCCCAAATATACATAAATTTTCCATTTAGTCTTTCGGATTCAGATTTCTGAAATCGTATCTGAAACTGAACAGGTCTACAACTTGTTATTTTAAGATGTAAACAATTCGATTTGATTAGTTTTATATTCTTAATTAGGAATTTCTTCCAAATATAAAAGTTATTTTTATATTATCAGCACAATATCAGTTTCATTTGTCCGCATTGAACTCGAAATGTTGATCGAAACATATCTTCTATCACAATCATTAAAAATTTGAGTACACATAAATAAAAATATTTGACATAACCCTACCTCAAGAGCCTGAATACGATGACTATGCGGCGAGTGCTTGGGCGGGCGGCGGAAGGGGTCGCGGAGGCGGCGCTGGAGGCTGTAGGTTTACGCGCGCCCAGCCTGCGAGTGACAGCAAAGTTTCGGCCAGAATTTAAAACTGGTCTTCGAAAGGTGAGGCCGACGCAGCAGTTTTCGGGATTTATACTCGAGGACTGGTTCGACATTTTCTGCTAAATGACTTTAGATAGATAAACCTACCCGGTGTACTAAAATAATAAAAACCGGCTAAGTGTGAGTTGAACTCGCGCACCGAGGTTTCTGTATCGCCATGTCGTGGTGAGCGCCACTCATGCCATCTATGGCGTGTTTATGAAATGCTTCATATTAGTTAAAATACTTCATACTCGTTTCGGTAGATAGCGCGCATACACTTTTAAGTTTGTTCTATGGGAACCCCGTGATTTTTTAAAATTTTTCTTATTTTTATTATTTGTTGTTATATCGGCCATAATAAATATCACATATTCAGTGAACATTTCAACGGGCTACCTATTACGGTTCAAGAGATACAGCCCTCGGACAGACAGGCAGGCAGACAGACGGGGCGTAGGCTTCGTAGGCTTAGCAATAGCGTCCCGTACCGGATACGGAACCCTAAAAAAGAGTTTCTAATATGTTCAAAAACCGCATCGTCTGCGAGTTTCAGTTTAAAATAAATTGTCAGATTCTTAAGTATTCACGTTTGCTGTAAATAATTAATGATCTATAGTACTAGGTGAGCCTTTCAAAAACATCAGAATGAGATAGATATTTCTTAAGAACAACATTTGCAAGTCCTATAATCTTACTTTCATTTCACATCTAGCTTTCTTCATTGTTGAGTTCGAAATAAAAGCGCTTCTTAGGTTTTTACAAAAATAAAATAAGTTTGTTAAAATTTTTCACAAATTTTATTTTTAAATCGCGGTCACCCAAATGTTTCTCCGCAACGCCCCGGAGGGATGCGACCGATATTTTTGAAAACCGCTGTTATTGAGCAACCCGACCCTTTGTCAACAGTTGAACAGCGAAGGGGTTGACTGACTGACACAAAACCTGTGAATGTCGGTCGACGATTATGACGTCAAATGCATTGATGGCTTTGGTATGATAGCATATTGTTCTCTTTAATTGTTTATGCTTCGGGATTCACACGACACATCGATGGACATATTTTTTTTTAAATATTTTTTTTTTCCTAAATGGGAAAGATAATAAATAACTGTTTTGTGACGTCGCAATAGATAACAAAATGCCGAAGTAAATAATGACTATTAGTCAAATAATTGCGTTAATTTGTTAATTTATTTTAATTTAATTAAATTTATTTTAATTACAATTTATTTTGATTTTACATATTGTGCATTTGTAATGATTTTAGTTCTCATGTTATTAAATAAAGTATGTTTCGTCTTTAAAGTAGATATGAAATTTTATATTCACCAGCTAAGGTAATAATAATTTTTCTTTGACTAAAATAAAATTACTACCTAAATGAAATAAGAAATATTCTTCTACTATCAAGACTCCTAGGTTTCTATTCCTAAACTTAAAACGCAAATATCAATAGTAGGTACTCACACTACCTACAGTAGCATTCTCCCGTCAGTTGTGCGTGACGGCCTCGCTCCGATATCACCCGGCCCGGCGCACGAATAAATACATTTACACCTCACACCGATCCCGAGCCGGGAAGGGTTAACTAAAGCCAGCGAATTTGCGAGTAACGTGTCAGATGCACAATACCCACAGCTCGAACCCTAACCGCACTGCCATCACCTGCCCGAGCCACCCTATCCGACACTCGTTCCCAACACCCCTATTTCCGAGCACTGATATCGATACCACCCATGTACGCACACACTTGCGCAGCTGGGCCGAGTAGCGGAATCGAATATTCGAATTAGATTTTTAAATAAATTCATAAAATAGTCTATGGTATTTTTGGAATTCAACGCGTGGAATTGTGAAGTAGAATGTTCGAATTCTAATTTTAAATAAATTCAGAAACATAAATAAATACCTGTTGTAATTTAAGAATTTACCGGGCGTGAGTTGCGCGATGGACTGTTGGGATTCCAATTTCAATAAAGTTACCCACATTTTATCGTTGATAATATTATATATTTGAAATAAACAATTTTAGATACCTTAAATTTACATTCTGAACTGAATGTTTGCCATATTATGTGTTTTTAATGCATACAATAAAAAAAAACACGCTAGCAAAATTGTAAATGACAAGATCCGAAACATCGGATGAAAGATTTCCTCGAATGCATTACGAGCATAACGCACGTCTGCGTAAAATATGTTAGCAGGATCTGCAAATGAAATTTGTAGAATTACATTACGAAACACGAACGTGCGGGAAGCGCGCCCGCGGCCACTGCGGCCATGCACATAAACATCTAGACGAGGAGTTCAATTGAAATGCGACGAAATTACAAATACATGTCAATCTCTGTCACACCTTGTTCAGTCTCGTATCTTCTGTCTCTTGCGAATGAAGTGCATGCCGATGAAATGTTAGTCACAACTTCGCAAGGCATACTCGTACAATGTATACCGACAACGTTTGTGGGTATTTATCTTCATGGGTGTCGGCACTATGTCTATGTAGGAGTAAATAGTGTGGTAATTTAAACTGAATTTAACTGATGACAATTTATTTAAGTTGAATTTGTGTTAACCTTGTTTAACATTGGTGTATTTTTGTTATGGAAACTGACACGGTTGGCTACATCACCTACAACATCCGTGATGTCAGTCAACACCTTGGTGAAGTAGGTGCCATATCAGTGCTTCCCTTCCGTCCTTCCGGCTACACTGAACTGGACGGAAAACACGAACTATTTACATAGCCGTTTCAACCGATAGCACAATAATAGCCCCTAACCCGAGTGCTCCCACGATACAAGCATAATACTTTGCATATGAAACGAATAGGTTATTTTTAGGGTTCCGTATCCGGTACGGGACCCTACTACTTAGCCTATGCCGTCTGTCTGTCTTGTTTGTCTGTCTGACTGTTCTACTGCTGTATCTTTGGAACCGTAATAGCTAGCCGGTTGAAATTTTCACGGAATGTGTTATTATGGCGGATATAACAATAAATAATAAATGGTATCAAGGATGCGGTCACACAAAGGCTAAATTCTATCACCGTCTCACAATAGTACTGAAAAGTCTATTGTCGGGCAGTAATAAAATCAGAGCTTACAATGGTTGGGTCATGCCCGTTCTTATATACACCTTTGGCATACTCAAATGGTCTCAGACTGAGCTGGACGCCCTGGACAGAAAGGTCAGAACGCTGATGACGACGTCCCGGATGCATCACCCACGATCATCGGTCATGAGATTGTATATCCCGCGGAAGTGTGGGGGTAGAGGTATGCTAAATGCCAAGAACCTACTCAACCGCGAGGTATGCAATCTCCATCAGTATTTTATGGAAAAGACTGATGTTTGTGAGATGCACCGCGATGTCGTCGTCAGCGATAAAGGCCTTACCCCGCTGGACATGGGAAAAGAGGACTGGCGGAAACCGGTTGTACTGAGCACCGAGGACCGCATGGAAGTATGGAAAGGCAAGGCGCTGCACGGTAGGTACTTCCGGTCCCTCACGGGACCGGATGTAGATCAACTCGCCTCCGTGCACTGGCTACGCTTCGGGGACCTCTTTGGGGAAACCGAGGGTTTTGTCTGTGCAATACAAGACGAAGTTGTCAAGACCAACAATTACAGGAGATTCATTATGAAGGATGGCACCATTGACATCTGCCGCGCCTGCCACAAACCTGGCGAATCCCTCAGACATGTAATCTCGGGTTGTTCGCAACTTGCCAACTCCGAGTATTTGCACAGGCACAACCTAGTAGCCAGGATCATCCATCAGCAACTTGCTTTGAAGTTCAACCTTGTCGGCTCGGAGGTGCCTTACTACAAGTATAACCCACAGCCAGTTCTCGAAAATGCTCACATCACGCTCTACTGGGACCGGTCGATTATCACTGATAGGACTATTATGGCTAATAAACCTGACATAGTGATAATCGACCGGGAGGCGCGGCGCGCAGCGCTCGTCGACATCACGGTGCCGCATGACGAGAACCTTGTGAAGGCAGAAAAAGACAAGATGTTAAAATACATCGATCTGTCTCACGAGGTTACCGACATGTGGCCCGTGGACTCGACGATCGTTGTGCCCATAGTCGTGTCTGCGCATGGGCTGATAGCGAAGAGCCTCGACCATCATCTCAAGAGGCTCTCGCTAGAGCCACTTGCTTGGATCAAGGGTCAGATGCAGAAGGCGGTCTTGCTCGACACCGCTCGAATTGTCCGGAGGTTTCTCTCTCTCGGGTCCGACCATCGGTAGCCTGGGTTCGCCCCGCCGCCGGTGGTGGAAATTCCATTTTGTTATTTTGTATTAATTTTAGATTTCGGTTTCATTTGTAAAATTAATATAAAAAAAGAAAAAATGTGTAAATAAACGAATAAATATAATAATAAAAAATATAAAAAGTAAAAAATTAAGGGGGGCTCACACAATATATCTTCAGAAGAGCCGAATTATCCAAATATTTTAACAAAAAAAGTATGATATTTCACCGATAGATGGCGTGATACGCGCGAGTACCACTATAAAGTAAAATAAAACATAATAAAAAAAAGCTTAAGGTTGCACTCCGGGAGTGCCGGCAGAAGTGAAAACTTAAACATCAACGTTGTGCATTTTTGAATATTTTGGAATGGTTAGGGAATAATTTCGCACGAATTGTTTTATTTATCAGTATAAAAGTACTATCATTTATGTGGTAAAATACAATATTCATTTATTGCGCTATCGTAGACAAACATGACAATTTATATTACATAAAAAATTTAATACTACAGAACTATTATAATTATTTTACATCAAAAAGTTTATTTCTCAGAAAACTCAACTTTCATCCATAATTTCAACGAATCTTACGCTTTTTCGATCAGGCTACGGATCTGACGCGAGTTTAACATTTTTTACCCATCTAAAAAAAGTGCCAAGCGCCGCCAAAGAAGTTTCGAATCTTACGCTTTTTCGATCAGGCTACGGATCTGGCGCGAGATCTGACGCGAGTTTAACATTTTTTACCCATCTAAGAAAAGTGCCAAGCGCCGCTAAAGAAGTTTTCACTTCAAAAACCGAACATTTACGTGGTGGTACCGAAAACACTGCGCGCGAGTCCGACTCGCACTTGGCGGGGTTTTTTCCAACCCCTGAGCTCACCCACTCGTTCAATTATTTCTAATAAAACCTGTCAATAGGTTGTCAGACAAAGTGCATCCGCCTATAGTAAGTCCGAAAACAACCGCGTGTGTTGCTGTAGGGTTCGTGTTTGACAAAGAATTCAAAAGGAGAGAATCGCTATTTTCACACATTGCATAGGTACAGTTTACTTCTTCTCAAATATAATCACATAATATATATTAAGTTTTAGGGTTCCGTATCCGGTACGGGACCCTATTACTAAGCCTACGCCGTTCGTCTGTCTGTCCGTCCGTCCGTCCGTCTGTCTGTCCGAGGGCTGTATCTCTTGAACCGTAATAGGTAGCCCGTTGAAATTTTCACAGAATATGTGTTATTATGGCGGATATAACAACAAATAATAAAAAATAGAAAAAGAAAAAAAATTAAGGGGATTCCCATACAAGAAACTTGTTTTTTTTCAATGTTTTTTGTGGTGCGGAAACCTCGGTGCGCGAGTCCGACTCGCACTTGGCCGGTTTTTTATAGAAAGCGCGATATATGACCATACCTACCCATTGAAGCCTAGCCGGGAAATATGTGTCCTTGAACACACAAAATAACGACTATCGACTACTCGACAATATGACCCTATCGTTTCGAATTCTTCGGTATTTACAAATTAATTTAAGCTTGTGGCAACAAATTTATGCATGTCACTAATAATTACATTCCCCGAAAACTAAGCACGCGATATGCGTGCGCAAACATTTACACAACGCGCATCGGGCGCAAAGCTCGGGTGAGCACCACCGCATTTGCCTACTATGTGTGTGTACACCGGTACCGAACACTGTCGTGCCCGCCCGACCGTGAAAAGGGGCATTACGTTGTGCAACAAAAACAACAAACCCCTAGACTAGTCGGAAGCTGGAAACTTTTTATAAACTTCACTTCATATTATATAATTTTATTTCGAAGTGCGGGAGCTGTTGAACTGACTTGTTACAATACGTGCAGTATTGTTGAAAATTTTCAGTGAAGACATTGCATACTAAAAGATTGATACTTTGCGTATTACAGCTACAGCTAAGAAAAAGAGACAAGAAGAAGCAGGACTTGTCACAAATTTCTTCCAGTCAACCTTGCGGATAGCAAAGTGCCACGATATACTAATAAGGTTCTGCCTCGGTTGAACTAGAAGATTTTTTTTATTTATAAGTTCATGTTTGCTTTTATTTTGTTAGATAGATACTTAGGTAAGTTTTGTTTTAGTTTTAATTTTCTCTATAAGTTCTTTCTCTTATTAAATTTTTGTATCTTTGTTTCTCTGTGCATTATTGCATATTTCAATCATGTTTTCTTCATGTATCATTTTTTGGTGTGCATTATAGAATTTATACTATTACATATAGTATACTATTTATCACTCCAGTCTAAGTAGATCTACAAATAGAACATGAAAGCATGTTGTTATAGCAGTGGTGCCCATAATTTTTTTCTATGAAGATCTATTAAGGTTGTGAGTACACACAACTCAACACACAACTTTTGGTACAAATGAGCGACACTTGTACCAAAAGTTTTCGTGGTTCAATAATTTGTAGTAATGTTTGTTAGACTAATTATAATCACAATTATTTATACGTATTGCTTCAAATTTACAATTAAAACAATTTTATAAATTAATCTGCATTGAGAGTTATATATTCTTTTAACTAATAAAATTAAACAAATCTTTCCAAAATGGAAATTACATCCTTGAAAGCTATTTTCATTACATTACATCCTTTATATTTATTAACGTTGCGGTCCTTGCGGAAGACGACACCACTCGGAAAATGTTTAGTCACATCAAATATTACGAGTTCTTTGATGTTTCTACAAGTTACTTTTTGCTCGACATATTTTCCGCGATAGACTTAAAAGCCTCTTGTCGATCGCGATGAACCGATTTGGGCACAACTGTTATATGGCTACTATATAGCTGCTACACTATGGTGTAGACAGAAGGAGACTAAGTTCCCGTCCTTCGAGCCGAGTCTGTCAGACACGTAACATTTCTCATTTATAAATCGTTTAGCTCCCAACCTACGGGCATTATTCAAACGTCATAATGACTCGTGTTAGGGCACAAGAAGGGCGCACCTTGTATTTATCACCCCGTTCGGGGATTTCACAGAGAAGGGGTTAATAAATGATACACGCAACATTTCTCGGATATTAATGAGCGTTTTTAGGGCTCCGTTGAGGGGGTCCTAATCGAATTAATACGGTTTAGTCTCGTTCTGACGTTTGTTGCATGTTAAGCATTTTAAGCTATGATACGGGTTTTAGTACGAACGGGATTGGCGTTTGAGGTCATTTTGACGTTCTTGTTTTGCAGATTTTTTAAGTATCTACTATTCATGAATTCTTAGTGTCATTTTGGTTTGTAGTAGATACATTAAAATAATTCAATTATTTTGTTCAACGTTGTACAAATATTGGAGATCTACAAGTAGAATTTTATTTTCTTACCATTTTGCGTCTTGTTGCAAAAAGAAAATAATTTTTCAAAAATAACGGAATTTGAACTTAAAAATATACCTACCTAACTTAAAAATACAATTTTATTATTTTCCTTTTCATTTCTCTACAATTAGTTTTATGAAAATACCATTTCATACATTAATTATTTTAAACTACTTAATGTAAGAGTATGCTTTATCCACAGAGCAAGAAACACGGAGCGGGGGCGGCCTGCGGGTGGAAGACGGTCGCCAATCGCTGTTCTGTGGCTTCGTTTGTTTCAATATTAGCAAAATGTTTCATTGGAATCCCTGGATGTCTAGACAAACTGCACCATTGACCATTTAAAACGTGGATAGTAAAATACAATTACAAAAAACAATGTGGTAATATTCATCCTCTCGCCCGCGATCGCCGCAGGCGCGGGTGGACGGAAGTGAAAAATACTTTTTTTTTCAGTAGGTAGGAATGAGTAGAATGAAGGTTTTAACTTGGGGGTGAACTACGGGTGGCCTGACCAATTAATTATGATTTTATCGTGCACGAAAACCTTATTGTTGTGGTTGGTGAATGACTTAATCAAAATGTAAAATTGTACGACCATACAATAACAGTATACACATATATCTTTATATAATATGACATGACATGTCTGTGTAATACTTACTTATTATATTTTAGTCTTTTAACCTACTTCAAAAAAGGAGGAGGTTCGGAGGTAATTCGTCGGAATAATTTTTTTTAAATGTATGTTTTGTTCAACGATTACACGTGAACTGATTTCTATGGTAATTTTTTTGTTAGAAAGAGGGTACCTTAGTTAGTGGTGGTCCCATATATATTTGGTCAAGTTCTGAGGATTTACGAGAAAATCAAAAAGACAAATGGGTGAACCGATTTCGATGATTCGTTTTATATTGAAAAGGGGGAATGCCTTGCTAGCTTGACATGTGCCTACACACGTTGAAGGACCCAAGACTGTATCATTGGGGGGGAGATATGTGGGCAGGGAGAGCGTTCCAGATTTTACCGGTTCTGTTGAGGAAGGGTCTCACTTTTTACTATTTATTATATATTTATTTAAGCATCCTGAGAAAGCGAAAAGATTGGGAAAAGTTTGCAGTAGGTATATCGAAAAACATTGATTCAAATTGGGGAAAAACAAAAAAAATTAAAGATGAGATTTACGTTCAGAAATATAAATATACTCGTACATAGGGTAAAAAGCGGCAAAGTTTAAAACATAATTGTACCTACGTGAGTCACCGCCATCGGCTATGCGCGTGGGCGGATCATTTCTCCCAGGAGGCTCTCTTGAGCTCTACCCAATAAATATATGTATGTACGAGTATATGTAGTCAGTACGTGAATCTAAGCTGATATTCTGTAGGAATCTTATTATGAGGATGTTATATACTTAATTACTGTTATCTAACGCTCTACAATTTGTTGAGACAATCATTCTCGAGTTGCCTCTTAATTTTCACATCCTCGCACCTTACGAAACCATATTTCAATATGTTGCGTTCGTAATACGAGATATTTTAAATACTTAATAGGCGATATCGTGACTTAACCTGGATAAAGCTCAACTTTCCATAATGTTGTTCTAATAGAATATTAGGACATATTAGAATATTTATTGATACATACATACCACACGCTGTATCCCGACAATCGGGGTGAGCCGAGTAATCGTTGCTGTGCTGCAAGGAGTCTTGTAAATTGCAGCACAACACCGACCACCATGTTTAGGAAAGTATTCGGATAAGGTAACCGTCAAGCAGCGCAAGTAAGGTACGAAGACCCGCCTGCTGCACGATTCGGTGGAAGGACCGTGCCAAGGTGAGAGGTGGCTAGCACGGCATCTTGTCCTTATCCCTTAGTCGCATTTTACGTCATGCACGGGGAGAGATGCAGTGGGCTATTCTTTTTAAGTACCGACCCCACACCGTTTGTCTGTCTGCCTGTCTGTCCGTCTGTCCGAGGGCCGAGCCCGTTGAAATTTTCACAGAATATGTGTTATTTATTATGGCCGATATAACAATAAATAATAAAAATAAGAAAAAGTAAAAAAGTCACGGGGGTCCCCATACAAGAAACTAAAAAGTGTATGCGCGCCATCTACTGCAAAAACTATGAAGCATTTTAACTAATCATTAATTTTAACTAATATGAAGTATTTCATCAACACGCCATAGATGGCGTGAGTGGCGCTGACCATGACATGGCGATACGGAACCTTCGGTGCGCGAGTTCGACTCGCACTTGGCCGGTTTTTTTTAAGTACATGCCCAAAACGGTATTCTCTTAACTTTCTACCTACGAATAGTAGAGTCACAGAACAGGCACATAGTAATTATGTGCCTGTTCTGTGACTCTACTATTCCAGAATTATTCTGCGCGTGGATTCCACAGAATATGTGATCACAATGACGGCGAAGAGGACCGCGCGATGGGGTAGGGGACGGGGGTGTGGTGAGGTATAGCTGCGTGTTGGTAAAAGCGCCTGCAGTCGAAGGCCCAACTTTTATGATTTACTGCGAGCCGCCGAATTCTGAGAGCATTAATTTACAATTTTATAGAAGACATCGGTGGCTCTGTGGAGTACAACTCCTGTGTGGCGTTGAGTTAATTCAGCTGGCAAAGGGATCTTGTTTTTAACCCCTGAGGAAAAACAATATTGGTGTTATAAGTTTAACGTGTGTGTGTTTATGTGCGTATGGCTGTATGTGTGTATGGGTGTGTCTGTCTGTGGCATCGTAGCTCCCAAACGGATGTACCGATTCGGATGCAGTTTATTTTATTAGAAAGCGTTTAATCGGGATGGTTGTTAGCTATATTTGAAGTAATGTAGTAATTAAGTAATGAAAAAATTTATTATCTTAAAAAGTGGACCGCATGCAAATCATGCATTTTTTTTAAAAGCTTGAAATAAAAGTTTAATTACAAATTTAAGAAACCCCGACCCTTAAAAATATTTAATTTTTTTATAATTGTTTTGTTATTATATTATTATTTTTTTGGAAACTGACACGGTTGGCTACATCACCTACAACATCCGTGATGTCAGCCCATAACACCGGGTGAAATTGGTGCCACGTCAGTGCTTCCCTTCGGTCGTGCCGGCCACACTGAACTGGAAGGAAAACACAAACTATTTACATAGCCGTTTCGACCGACCTTTCATTCAGTGCGGTGGTATCAACCCGGGCGGGTTAAACCCTACCACCTAGTAATATAAGAAGGGAGTCATAACCCTTAGTCGCCTTTTACGACATACACGTGGAGAGATGCAGTGGGGCTATTCTTTTAAAGTACCGGCCCCACACGGTACATTTATACATTTACTAGCTGAGCCCGCGGCTCCGCTCGCGTGAAATTCGTATTTCAAAAAAGACAGTAAGTAACTAAGGGCGAGGCCGAAGGCCGAGCTGCGTACAGGAAGACCATAAACCTTCTCGAAGACAGTAAGTAACTGAGGGCGAGGCCGAAGGCTGAGCTACATTCACGAAGACCATAAACCTCCTCGAAGTGAGTAAGTAACTGAGGGCGAGGTCGAAGGCCGAGCTGCGTTCAGGAAGACTATAAACCTTCTCGAAGAAAGTAAGTAACAAAGGGCGAGGCCGAAGGCCGAGGTGCGTTCAGGAAGACAATAAACCTTCTCGAAGAAAGTAAGTAACTGAGGGCGAGGCCGAAGGCCGAGCTGCGTTCAGGAAGACTATAAACCTTCTCGAAGAAAGTAAGTAACAAAGGGCGAGGCCGATGGCCGAGCTGCGTTCAGGAAGACGATAAACTTTCTCGAAGAAATTAAGCAACAAAAGGCGAGGCTGAAGGCAGAGCTGCATTCAGGAAGACGATAAACTTTCTCGAAGAAAGTAAGTAACTGAGGGCGAGGCCGAAGGCCGAGCTACGTTCGGAAAGACCATAAATCTTCTCGAAAAAAGTAAGCAACTGAGGGCGAGGCCGAAGGCCGAGCTGCGTTTAGGAAGACTATAAACCTTCTCGAAGAAAGTAAGTAACAAAGAGCGAGGCCGAAGGCCGAGCTGCGTTCAGGAAGACAATAAACCTTATCTAAGAAAGTAAGCAATTAAGAGCGAGGCCGAAGGCCGAGCTGCGTTCAGGAAGATTATAAACCTTCTCGAAGAAAGTAAGTAACAAAAGGCGAGGCCGAAGGCCGAGCTGCGTTCAGGAAGACGTTAAACTTTCTCGAAGAAAGTAAGTAACTGAGGGCGAGGCCGAAGGCCGAGCTGCGTTCAGGAAGACGATAAACCTTATCTAAGAAAGTAAGCAATTAAGAGCGAGGCCGAAGGCCGAGCTGCGTTCAGGAAGATGATAAACTTTCTCGAAGAAAGGTAACTGAGGGCGAGGCCGAAGGCCGAGCTACGTTCAGGAAAACCATAAACCTTCTTGAAAAAAGTAAGTAACTGAGGGCGAGGCCGAAGGCCGAGCTTCGTTTAGGAAGACTATAAAGCTTCTCGGTGAAAGTAAGTAACTAAGTAACGAAAGAACGTAACTAAGGGCAAGGCCACTGTCACACCAAATCCCCCCCCCCCCCCCCCCCCACCCCTTGAAATGTGAAATCGAAAAACCCTGATGATGATGAGTAGCTAGAATTATGATTTTCAAGTTCCTACCTTTAAAAAAACGGATACTCCGATACAATGTTTAACCCCCCGTTTCCCCCTCTTAAAATGTGAAAATCCAAAAATCCTGAAACACGTCATTATTTATTTATGATGAGTAGCTATAATCATGATTTTCAAGTTCCTACCTTTAAAAAAACCGATACTTCTATACAAACTTTCACCCAACATTTCAAAATTTCAGCTTTCTAGACTTAGTAGTTGAGTAGACTTGAGTAGAGAAAAGATGATAGAGATTAAATTATCCTCCCTTCCCCTCTCCCCGCGGACACCCCCCCCCTACCTCAACCCCCGTCATCAAAGCCACCGCCAGAATGAATACAATTGTTTAAAATTTATTGAAATCATCCCCTATTTTAATTTAAGGGTTGATTTAACAAAAACGCTGAAACACGTAATTCTTTATTTCATACCAAAAGCCTAAATACTAATTATCATATCCCTAACTTGAGAAGTAATGGGTTCCCCATACAAACTTTAATCCCCTCTTTCACCCCCTTAAGGGTTGTTTTTTGAGATAAAAGGTAGCCTATGTCCTTCCTCAGGATCCAATTCATCTCCGTACAAAATGTCATAAAATCCTAAAATCTAATTTTGAAATCATCCCCTATTTTAATTTAAGGGTTGATTTAGCAAAAACGCTGAAACACGTAGTTCTTTATTTCATATCAAAAGTCTAAATATGAATTGTCATATCTCTAACTTGAGAAATGCTGGGATCCCCATACAAACTTTCATCCCCTATTTCACCCCCTTAAGGGTTGGTTTTTGAGGCAAAAGGTAGCCTATGTTCTTCCTCAGGACAGAATTTCATCTCCGTACAAAATTTTATAAAATCCTAAAATCTAATTTTGAAATCATCCCCTATTTTAATTTAAGGGCTGATTTAGCAAAAACGCTGAAAGACGTAGTTCTTTATTTCATATCAAAAGCCTAAATCCCTATCATATCCCTAACTTGAGAAGTAATGGGTTCCCCATACAAACTTTCATCCCCTATTTCACCCCCTTAAGGGTTGTTTTTTGAGACAAAAGGTAGCCTATGTCCTTCCTCAGGATCCAATTCATCTCCTTACAAAATTTTATAAAATCCTAAATCTAATTTTAAAATCATCCCCTATTTTAATTTAAGGGTTGATTTAGCAAAAACGCTGAAACACGTAATTCTTTATTTCATACCAAAAGCCTAAATATGAATTGTCATCTCTCTAACTTGAGAAATGCTGGGTTCCCCATACAAACTTTCATCCCCTATTTCACCCCCTTAAGGGTTGTTTTTTGAGACATAAGGTAGCCTATGTCCTTCCTCAGGATCCAATTCATCTACGTGCAATATTTTATCGAAATCTGTTCAGCGGTTTAGGCGTGAAAAGGTAACAGACAGACAGACAGACAGACAACAGAGTTACTTTCGAATTTATAATATTATTATATATTATATTATATTATATTATATATATTATATATTATATAATATTATATAATTATATATATATTATATTATATATTATATTATATATATATTATTATATAGTATATATAGTATAGTATATAGTATATAGTATAGTATAGTATATAGTATAAGTATATAGTATGGATACAGATACCTATTAATTCTAAATAGATTATTAGATTAGTAGATTATTTGTGACGGGGCGGAAAATGTTTAACGGCGCGCCGAAATACTCTCCGTCGTTGGTTCTATGTAAGTTTATATAACTCGAGAACTACTCGATCTATTCACATGGGGATTTAAAAGACGTTTTCTGAGACAACTAAGGATGGTTATAGGCGCCGCGAGCACGCGAGGGCGAAGAGGCGAAGCCGCGGTAAATGCTTTATCAGAATAAATTAAAGCCGAACGTCGATAATTCAAATTATTACCTAATCTTTAAAAAAACAATTTACAGCATCACACGAAGCGAAACGCAAAAAGCCACATATTTTTATGAAAAATCCCTACACAAATTGCTCCATATAATGAGATTTTGAGCCTATACTAATGAATGAGCCATTAAATTGATATCACGGCGTAATCCCTCGCTTCCGTTATTGTATTAGCGAGTTGAGTGAGGGTTTTCTCTTCGCTTTATGGTGCCACGTGTGAGCGCGATATTAGCACAGACAGAGCATACATATTTATTAGGTAGATAAATAGATAATAGTTTAGAAACATTTTACAGAAATAAACACAATATAACATTTACATGAGGTGCAATGGCGGACTTCTCCCTTACAGATATGTTTTCCAGTCAACCTTTGGAAGTTTGAGAGTCCATTGATATTATAGTGAAATGTAAGTAGGTAGTAGTAATAGTATTATTAGTATAAAATAAATTTAATTATTATTTATCAAATTATTAACTATAATACGTTTTAGTATAAAACTAACTGTATTGTTTTAAAAATATTACTATCTTTCTAAAAAAAAATATTGAAATGAATCACCAAATAAAGATACTTCAATATATTTATCAATATGTATATTTATTTTATTGTGTCTTGTTACTTACCCGTCCTAATAATGTCTTTTTTTTTTATGTTATCCGGTATGGGTGGCTGAGTCGGAGGGGCCAAAGACATGCTCTAACCAGCCAATATCACCTCCGAGAAGGTAGGTGCCATACCGGAGACTTCCCTGGATTGCTGGCTATACTGGACTAGAGGAGAACACAACCGAGGTTGCTTGCGGCCATCTTACATCCAGTACGGTGGTACCAACCCAGTCGGCTACAATTTGAGCCTACCACCTAGTAAGGGGCAAGGGAAGGGACCTACAGTTTTACACCGGTTCCGAACGGTGAAGCAGCGGGTGTAGGTATGCACGTAAATTTTTTCCTCAGAAAAAACTCATTCGTACACGCCGACCGGATTCGAACCTCGGACCTCCCGCATGAGAAGCCGATGCCCAAACCACTCGGCCACCCGCCGCTTATTCTATTATATCTTATATTATAAGTCTGCACTAGCCTTGCCTCTATTCTTTTGCACTTACTCTCATCACCCTAAGGTTGACTGGAAGAAATCACTTATATATTAAGTCCACCTTATTACGATAACATTGTATATATTTTTTATTGTTCTTCTGTAACTTTTCTTCAAGCATCATTGTTTGTTATTTTTTAGTGTGCAATAAATAATTTCTATCAGTATATTTCAGTTTAAATGGCACGACCAAAGGGAAGTACTGGCACGGCACCTACCTAGTCTAGGAACATGGCAATCTAGCAAGGAGATGTAGCGAACCGTGTCCTATTTTCGCAAAATTATACAGACGTAGTACGTACTAGCTTTTACCCGCGGCTTCGCTCGCGTGAAATTCATATTTAAAAAGAAGAAAGTAAGTAAGTCAGCTTCGGCGCGCGGAACAATTCGATTTGTATGAGAGCCACATGTTGGCGTAACCGGAACTGAATTTTATTTATTAGCCTATCCTGTGTCACGTATAGTTCAATGTGCTTGTGCTAAGTTTCATCGAATTCGGATGATCGGTTTAAGAGTTATGGAGGAAGATACATACATACTGGAAATATCGCTACGTGATATGGTGCGTAACGAGGCAATCCGCCGACGCACCAAAGTAGTCGATATTGGACACCGGGTGGCTAAGCTCAAGTGGCAGTGGGCTGGGCACGTTAGCCGAAGAGACGATAACCGTTGGAGTAACCGTGTCCAACACTGGCGGCCGTGGACAGGAAAACGGAGTGTGGGAAGACCACCCGCCAGGTGGGACGACGACATCAAGTACGCCGGCGGAAATCAGTGGTTCCGTATCGCTGAAGGTCGGGAGGACTGGAGGAAAATTGGAGAGGCGTATGTCCAGCAGTGGACGCTTACACGCTGACTGACTGACTGATACATACATACAGAAAATAATAAAAAAAATCGTCAATTTAGTTTTAAGATCATACATAGAGTCTACAAACGCAATATCTCATAAAACAAAGTAACTTACTCCATGACCATCCCTTACAGATTTATTATTAGTAAGTATTGATGATGAAATCATAAGAACGAGAACGATGCTGGCTTAGTTCTGCATACTCCTACATCAAGCCATTCGTCAGACGTCCTGCTGCAGTGTAGGTAATAGCTGCAGATGATCGATGAGGATGCCGCGCTCTAAGTGCGCCGCGTTGTGGGCGGTTCTAGTTGGCAGTACCAGCAGAGCGCATGCACCATTAGCAACGCAGATATCCCCCTGTCACAAGTCGCCACGACGACGACGCGGATACTGTTTTGAGTTTTAGTGGCTTATTTAACATGCATCCTGTCGGTACTTCGTGTACGGCAGACTTATTGCATGGTAAAATTCCTTCTAGTTAGTTTTTAGGTTTCCGTACCGCAATTTTATGAAATTAAGGGATGAATACTTTCAAACCAAGGAATTTTTCAATCACCGACTTCCCGTCAACCGATTTTAATATTATGAGATATTACTGAAAAGAGTGAAATAAAAAAAACGGTTTAAAAAACATTGAACCGACTTCAAATCCTAAAAAGTATTAAATGATATTTAAATCTTGAGTAGAAGGCGGTACAAAAGCACACCTGAAAATTTATAGATGGACCCTTTTGTGCTTTTGTACCGCCTTCTACTCAAGATCAAAATATTATTTAATACTTTTTAGGGTTTGAAGTCAATGTTCAATGTTTTTTTAAAACAGTTTTTTTATATCGATTTATGGAGACCACAAGAGAAAATCAAGCGACGCTATGCTGGGATATTTATATCCGAGCATAGCGTCGCTTGATTTTTGTTTTATTCAAGGCTCAACTTTATGTAGAGCCCTGAATAAAACGCGATGCTCTACAAATATGTTTAACGCATTTTGTAAAGTCATCAAGTCCGATATTCGGAATCAAATGGATTTCCGAGTCGGGATCGGGAGCGATGAAAAGCTCAGATTATAACACCCACCGTGCGTTGTGCGGATACGTCCGGACTATCCAGACGATGCGGGCACCCCGACTGCGGATGCGGATACGTATAAAGTGCGGATGTTCGCGGGATTGTCCGGTCGGAATTGAAACTTGTTGTTCGCGGCGTTACATGATCGCCGTTTGCTCGATTTGCCGAATTCAATAGATTTGGCTGATCGATTCCATGTTGATACAGATAATTCGCCCGTTTCATTCGAACTACAAACATACATTATGCCGGCACGCTCTGCCGCAGTGTTTGTGACATAATTGATATATACTATTATATCTACATAAGTTAGGTAGAGGATTCTATTATTATATATTTTTTTCTTTCTTTCTTCTTTTCAATTGATTGTTATATTTTTGTTCCTCGGTTATACTTTATTTTATTTTATTGATTAAGGAGAAAAATAGAGACATGTAGTACATAGATTACTAAAGAGAAATATAAAGCATACATATAACATGTCCCCACTACGCTTCCCTCTGGAACACATTGTACATATTAAAGGCAAATAGAAATAAAAGTTTTTACATAATCAATACTAATAATAAATCTGTAAGGGGTGGTCATGGAGTAAGTTACTTTGTTTTAGGAAATATTGAGTTTGTAGTCTCTATGTATGATACTAAAGCTAAATTGACGATTTTTAGAAATCTTTTCTGTATGTATGTATGTATGTATGTATGTATGTATGTTCCTCCATAACTCCTTAAGCCATCATCTGAATTTGATGAAACTTAGTACAAACCCATTTTACTATACGGGACACAGGATAGGCTAACTAAAATTCACTTCCGGCTACGCTAAGATGTGGCTCCCATACAAATCGAATCGAATTAAAAGCGGCGCGGCGCGGCGGCGGCGGTTTGTGGCGGCTAGCTAGCGGAGGCTGGCGGCGGAGGCGGAGGCGCGGGCGCGCGCACGGCGCGGGGTGCGGTCTGGCCGAGCGCGGTGTGTGCATGCATTGTCTCGAGCCAGAGGTTTACTTCATTAGGTATCTATGTGATTAATTTTAGGTGCAAACCAAACAAATTTTAGGTAAATGTGTTGTTGCAAGTCGATGTTAGCGGATATTTACTTAACTGGAGTTCCTATTTGATTTAAGTTATTTGATCGTATGTTTATTATATTGTACGTAGTGTAGTATGCGCGCACTGTTAGCGAAAAGATTCTTATTTTTACCCGACTACGGCGAAGCGAAAATGAGAGTTATGTGTTTGACCGGTATGTATGTATGTGTGTATCTATGTATGTATGTATGTATGTATGTGTGTATGTATGTATGTATGTATGTATGTATGTATGTATGTATGTATGTATGTATGTATGTATGTATGTTCATCTGTTCCCTCATACATAACTTCGAAACTACTTATCATAATTTGACAAATGAGGTATCGTTGGATGCGTCTTGACGCTGGATAGAGGCTATGTGACGTCCCTTCAAATTGTATATGGCGCCCTCTAAAGGACATAAAGTCATGACCTAAAAAAATTTTTTTAATGATGTCGTCTTTGGGATCAAATGAAAGGGCTTAATTAACACATTTCAAAAATTTATATATTGTTAGCTGTTGCTTTAGGATTTGCTTGCATGCATCCGATAATTGGGAATAATTTCTAAAATCAGGCCTCACTCCGAACCTACCCAAAATACATCCTACTAATATTATAAACGCGAAAGTTTGTGAATGAGTTGCGTTCAGGAAGACGATAAACGTACTCAAAGAAAGTAAGTAACTAATGGCGAGGCCGAAGGCCGAGCTGCGTTCGGGAAGACTATGAACCTTCTCGAAGAAAGTAAGTAACAAAAGGCGAGGCCGAAGGCCGAGCTGCGTTCAGGAAGATCCTAAACCTTCTCGAAGAAACCAAGTAACAAAGGGCGAGGCCGAAGGCCGAGCTGCGTTCAGGAAGAGGATAAACCTTCTCGAAGACAGTAAGTAACTATGGGCGAGACCGAAGGCCGAGATGTGTTCAGGAACAAGATAAACATTTTCGAAGAAAGTAAGTAACAAAGAAGTTACTTTCTTCAAGAAGATTTATGGTCTTCCTGAACGCAGCTCGGCCTTCGGACTCGCTCACTGTTACTTACATTCTTCGAAAAGGTTATCCTCTTTCTGAACGAAGCTCGGCCTTCGGCCTCGCCCTTTGTTACTTGCTTTCTTAAAGATGGTTTATCCTCTTCCTGAACGCAGCTCGGCCTTCGGCCTCGCCCATAGTTACTTACTGTCTTCGAAAAGGTTTATCGTCTTCCTAAACGCAGCTCGGCCTTCGGCCTCGCCCTCTGTAACTTACTTTCTCCGAGAAGGTTTATGGTCTTCCTGAACGCAGCTCGGCCTTCGGCCTCGCCCTCTGTTACTTTTTTCGGACAGGTTATCCTCTTCCTGAACGCAGCTCGGTCTTCGGCCTCGCCCATAGTTACTTACTGTCTTCTAGAAGGTTTATCGTCTTCCTGAACGCAGCTCGGCCTTCGGCCTCGCCCTTTGTTACATACTTTCTTCGAGAAGTTTTATGGTATTCCTGAACGCAGCTCGGCCTTCGGCCTCGCCCTCTGTTACTTACTTTCTTTGAAAAGGTTATCCTCTTCCTGAACGCAGCTCGGCCTTCGGCCTCGCCCATAGTTACTTACTGTCTTCGAGAAGGTTTATCGTTTTCCTGAACGCAGCTCGGCCTTCGGCCTCGCCCTCTGTTACTTACTTTCTTCGAAAAGGTTACCTTCATCCTGAACGCAGCTCGGCCTTCGGCCTCGCCCATAGTTACTTACTGTCTTCGAGAAGGTTTATCGTTTTCCTGAACGCAGCTCGGCCTTCGGCCTCGCCCTCTGTTACTTACTTTCTTCGAAAAGGTTACCCTTATCCTGAACGCAGCTCGGCCTTCGGCCTCGCCCATAGTTACTTACTGTCTTCGAGAAGGTTTATCGTCTTCCTGAACGCAATTCCGCCTTCGGCCTCAAAAAGTTACTCACTTTCTTCGAGACGGTTTATCGTTTAAGTACCTGAATCCAGCTCGCCCTTAGTTCTTCCTTTGAAATACGAATTTCACGCGAGCGAAGCCGCGGGCAAAAGCTAGTCTTAAATAAATTAAGACACATATGCGAAACAGAGAATTAAAGAAAGTAAAAAAGTAGTTTTTTGCTTCTCCTGAAAAGTCGCGTTTTGTGCTTTACGTCCTTTGAGCCCCGAGGTATCGATATAAGCACAGATATAAGTAATATGTTATGATATGACTTACCTTTCCACCCAGCAGGTTACGGTATTATATGTTATACATTGATATGTTATATTATAGTAAAGTTATTTTGAGCAATAAAGTTAAGAAACGTTTTATTTGTATTGTTAGTTAATTCGAAAGAGCTGTCAAATATATCTAAATAAGGTAGGCATAAAATCAGGAACAATGTTATAACATTGTAAAACTAAGTCACTGTACCATGATTATTGTTTTGTAATATCATACAACGAATGTATGAAATAAATGGTTTATTTATTTATTTAAATGACAGTGGTCGCTGGAGAAAATAATGTCGCGAACCAACTTCACGATGACTACAATTAGGCCGCCTATCTTGGAGTTCCAAATGAGCAAAAAAAAAAAGGAGGTCGTTTAAACGTTATTTAAGGGCCTTTTCTAGATCGTTTGACATCGATACCCTAATTTGAGCGTTTTGAGCCAATTTTGCATTCCTTGCGTGACGACGGTAACGGAGGGGAGGTGGGGCGGAGTGCCACGCCCCCAGCGGCGGAGCGATGGCGTCTGCGCCTGCGGCTGAAATAGCCTTCGTGTCAATAATGGGGAACAGCTGAAGCGAATAGCCAAGTATTATTGTGGTCGGCGCTCGTGGGACTGGCTAAAAGTTGCGGTCTGCTGGCGAGGGGCTGGTGTTATTAGGTAATTATATCTTTAAAATGAACTTTAATTAAAAATGCTCCGAACAAGAAGGTGTACATTAGTGTTAAATACCTAATGTTACACATTCTCGTTGAAACCGCAACAACTATAACAAATCAAGTTCCTCTTGTTGATAATTTTACACCGTAAGATTGTGTGTATACAAAAAAACTATTTAAAAAAATATAAAAACCGCCTTCAAAAATGTATGAAATAAAAAAAAAAATAATCGAACCCTAGAGTTGAAGGCGGTTGGTTATTTTTGCTTGCTTTAGCACCACCGCCTTCAACTCTAGGGTTCGATTTTTTATTTTTTTATTTCATACATTTTTGAAGGCGGTTTTTATATTTTTTTAAATAGTTTTTTATTTCACAGTTTTTTTAGTAATTTTTATTTGCTAATAATGTACTCGGCGGAATCGCTCGGCCTTCGGCCTCGCGATTCCGCCTCGCTTTCCAATCCGATCTTGACCAAAAAAAAAAAAAATGGGACCACCTTGGAGCTAGACTGAACCATCGAAATCGGAAACTGAACCAAAGAATCATCGAAATCGGTTCACAATTGGGGAAGATATTGCTGAACATACATAAAAAAAAATACATACAGCCGAACATAGAACCTCCTCCTTTTTTGAAGTCGGTTAAAAACTGAATACTATGTAAACAATACGTATCGAAATAGTTTAACGTCGAGCCTAGTGCGGTATTTAGACTGGTGACCAAAATCGCGTGACTATTCACAGCCCGAATCCGTTTAGTTAGACGGTCGATAAAAATCGCTCGTTGCGGTCGACATGGCGGCGACGAGAGCAGCAGACGTAAGAACCAGTGGCTGGGCAAGACCTAAATTTTATGTGGGCAAGATATATTTTGCGAGGCCCTCTCTGGTGACATGGATTTTATTAATTTTCACTGTTGAAATGGATTTCCGGTATACTGATCAAATCAAACATTTTTGTCAGCATACCTTTCGTCGATAAAAGTAAAAATAATCAAATTGCAATAATACAGCCTTTACTGCCTCTGTCTATCCTGCGTTCCCATCTTGTGTGTGTCTGATAAAGGTTTTATAGTAAGCTTTAGTTTGCCTTTGATTAAGTCTAAACATGTTTACTCGGGGTCTCTTTTAATAGATCTAGCTGAATATTTTCATGAATGAAAGCTGCATGAACTTTCGAGGCGCGAGGCCCCTCGGGCCGCGAGGACGGACAGACAGACGGACAGACGGACGGACGGACGGACAGACGGCGTATTATGTTCTTGGCATTGATTGATATTATAAACCTAGTCAGGAAGTTATAATATGCAATGTTTCTTGGAGAGGGTGAGGGAGAGGGAGAGGGAGAGGGTGAATAAAGGGGAAGGAAGAAAGGGGAAGGGGAGGGAATGGGAGAGAGAGACGGGAGGGAGAGGGAGAGGGAGAGGGAGAGGGAGAGGGAGAGGGAGAGGGAGAGGGAGATGGGGAGAGAGAGGGAGAGGGAGAGGGAGAGGGAGAGGGAGAGGGAGAGGGAGAGGGAGAGGGAGAGGGAGAGGGAGAGGGAGAGGGAGAGGGAGAGGGAGAGGGAGAGGGAGAGGGAGAGGGAGAGGGAGAGGGAGAGGGAGAGGGAGAGGGAGAGGGAGAGGGAGAGGGAGAGGGAGAGGGAGAGGGAGAGGGAGAGGGAGAGGGAGAGGGAGAGGGAGAGGGAGAGGGAGAGGGAGAGGGAGAGGGAGAGGGAGAGGGAGAGGGAGAGGGAGAGGGAGAGGGAGAGGGCCGAGGGCCGAGGGCCGAGGGCCGAGGGCTGAGGGCTGAGGGGGTGGGGGTGTTTATTCTTTATTGTATAATTTCATTCATAGGTTCTTCTATTGTTCTTCTTTGTACCGTGTGGGGACGGTACTTAAAAAGAATAGCCCCACTGCATCTCTCCCCGTCGCATGTCGTAAAAGTCGACTAAGGGATCGTCAGCCTCGGCAGCTCAGTGGTGCGGTCAGTTATTGGATGGGTGAACGCCCGACCGTTGGAGGCTGACCGTGGTTCGGATTCCACGTTAAACTGTAGGTCCCTTCCCTTCTTACCTCACTGGGTGGTAGGGTTTAACCCGGCCGGGTTGGTACCACCGCACTGAGCGAAACGTCGGTCGAAACGGCTATGTAAATAGTTCGTGTTTTCCGTCCAGTTCAGTGTAGCCGGCGCGAAATGAAGGGAAGCACTGACATAGCACCTAGTTCACCCGGTGTTATGGGCTGACATCACGGATGTTGTAGGTGATGTAGCCAACCGTGTCAGTTTCAATAAAAAAAAAAAAAAAAAATCATTCATTCATTCACCTATTCACTCATTCTAACCTAACCTAACCTAACCTAACCTAACCTAACCGAACCGAACCGAACCGAACCTAACCGAACCGAACCGAACCTAATCTGACCTGACGACCTGACCTAACGGAACGAAACGGAACGAAACGGAACGCAACGGAACGGAACGGACCGGAACGGAACGGAACGAATCGGACCGGAACGGAACGGAACGGAACGGAACGGTACGGAACGGAACGGAAAGGACCGGACCGGACCGGACGGGACCGAACCTAACCTAACCTAACCTAACCTAAGCTTGGACATGTCGAAAATTTATTTATTTAATATACTTTTTTTTATTTAATATACATTATACAGGCTGTTCGGCACATGAACCGACAATTTTTTTTTGTAGGTAAGTGGGGTCATTTGCTACGTTTTGACCCATGACACCTTTTGTCAGATGTCACGTGGTATCGAGATACGATTTTTTTTCTTTATTTTTGAAAATTACCAAAATACCCACGCCCACGCCTTGCGCCGCCGCCTCTGGTACGAACCCGCAGCTATCAGCGATCAGTCGACAAGGAAGGAACGTTTACACGTTTTTCCCTCCACCCCTCCTCGTGCGATTTATTTATTTGGAAACTTAACAGCTATAATAATGACAAGTTACAATATACATATTTAAAAAACAATAAAGCCAATTATAAAGTTCAGCTTTTTACAAAATTAAGTTCTGTCTTAAGCCACAAATAAAGTAAGTACCAAATTTTTTTTTATGGGAAGCACTTCATATCATTCGTATGGCGTGCGCCAGACAAGGTCCACGGGTATTCGGATATTTACGGGGGCTGCGAATGCCATGTTGACCGGCAAGATGCACCTTCACATTATATTTGAAAGACCCCAGACTGCACATTGCAGGAAAGGATGCAGGTCCAGTTTAGTGTAGCCGACATGAAATTAAGGGAAGCACTGACATGGCACCTAGTTCACCCTGTGTTATGGGCTGACATCACGGATGTTGTAGGTGATGTAGCCAACCGTGTCAGGTTCCATAAAAAAAAAAAAAAAAAGGTGGGAGTGCATTCCACATGTTGGCAACCCTGTAAATAAAGGATTTACAGGATTACATGTGGGTTAAAGTAGACTGCTAGTCGACTTTGGCGCGGGTGACTTCACTCACCTTGTAACCAGTCGATTTAGCGTTTACATGTTCTACTTTCCACGTACGGCCTGGTCGCTTGACTAAAATCGCCTAGGGTGAATCCTCCATAACCTAACCTACCTAAAGCATTATTAAACCATGAGTCTTATCGTTTCGTGAGCGGTTGAACATGGATTGGACCTCGGAAATATGGCTCAAACTCAAAACACTTAAAGTTATCTATCGTCCAGCCAGACTCGACTCTGCCTCCCGTCGCGGCCACACTACAATGCCTCATCTGACTGACAACCAAGCGGAGCGGGGCCGAGTCGCGTCTCTACTCTATTAGCGGCGTCTTTCGGTTCGGCAGCCAAATAAAGTATCATCCATTAGGGAGCTGGGTGCCCGCATCCGGACCAAATTGTAATAAATAGCCCTTCACGAGTCCGCGAACCCGGCGGGGCGGGGCGGCGGCGCGGCGGAACTTGGCCGACTTTTTGTCGACGCAAATAAATAATGCCATCTGTAATATTGTTTACTTCGACCTTTTTTGTGCTGACTTGATTTATTTTGACTCCAGTATTGGGTTAGGAGATCGAATTTGTGTTGAGCTCGTTATGAGCTTGTAAGATCTGGCCGCGACTCAAGTTACTCGATTCGTAATACACTTTTTGATATTGTCGTGGGCGGGAATGTCAGCGGATCTAATTTTGGTGTTCCGGAAATATGATTGAAATTTTCTGCTTTCGGGTGGTTCTTCCTGAGAAACTTCAATGATTATTGAGGTTTTTTTTATAATATTTCGATATAAACTTCGTTTCTTATGAATATTGTTGTATCAACTAAGAACTTGCTTTTCGACTACACTTTGTAGCACTAGGGGAGCAGAGTAAAGAAAAAAGTATCCTTCGATCCACCAGGGGAGCAGAGTGGAGAAAAAAGTATCCTTGGATCCACCAGGGGAGCAGAGTGGAGAAAAAATTATCCCTCGATCCACCAGGGGAGCAGAGCGGAGAAAAAAGTATCCTTCGATCCACTAGGGGAGCAGAGTGGAGAAAAAAGTATCCTTCGATCCACCGGGGGAGCAGAGTGGAGAAAAAAGTATCCTTCGATCCACCAGGGGAGCAGAGTGGAGAAAAAAGTATCCTTCGATCCACTAGGGGAGCAGAGTGATAAGTCCGCCTTTGCGCACTTCTGTATTAGTTTGTTCTACTCGTGTACTGTTCCATTGTGTGCAATAAAGAGTTTCTATTCTATTCTATTCTATTATGTATACAGTATCTCAGAAGGTGGTGGCTGAGGGTAGTATCAAATAAAATAAAAAATCAAATGAAATCATTTCTTCGTAATCATGTTCCATATCAGTCATCAGGTTTTTTTTCTTTTTATGGACAAACGGCAGGGGTGACTGTGCTCAAAGTTCAAAAGATAAGACACATCTAATAACACCACTCCTTGCGAAACCACGTCCGCTACAAGACGGATATATAGGTCTTTGTCTAATTTATTAACATGCCTTTTGAAGAGCCCGAGGTTATAGGTAGCAGAGACACACTCACCGTTAGGTATAATAATTTAATGTACTAATTCAACTAGGTATAATTATTTATTATTCAGCCATATTTTGGCGTAAGCACATATCTTAGAACCAATTTTAGTATTAATAATGTCTAGAAGAAGAAATTTTTAAAACCACTGAATAGAGATAAATAGAGATAATAGAGATAAATAAAAAAAAACCGGCCAAGTGCGAGTGGAACTCGCGAACCGAGGGTTCCGTATCGCCATGTCATGGCTAGCGCTACTCACGCCATCTATGGCGTATTATGAAATGCTCCATATTAGTTAAAATTCATGATTTCTTAAAATGCTTCATACCCTTTTCGGTAGATACATGACATGTATGTCATGTATGCGCGCATACACTTTTTAGTTTCTTCTATGGGAGCTCCCGCGAATTTTTTACTTTTTATTATTTGGTTGTTATATCGGCCATAATAACACATAATATGTGTTAATTATTCTGTGTGAATGTGTAATATTATTCTGTGAAAATTTCAAAGGGCTACCTACCTTACGGTTCAAGATGGATGTAAGATGGCCGCATAGCAGCCTCGGCTGTGTTCTCCTCTAGTCCAGTATAGCCAGCAATCCAGGGAAGTCTCCGGTATGGCACCTACCTTCTCGGAGGTGATATTGGCTGGTCGGAGCATGCGCTTTGGCCCCTCCGACTCAGCCACCCATACCGGATTACATAAAAAAAACAGCCCTCGGACAGACGGACGGACGGACGGACGGACAGACAGACAGACAGACATACATACAGACAGACGGCGTAGGCTCAGTAATAGGGTCCCGTACCGAATACGGAACCCTAAAAATGAAATTTTCATAATTTTTCAAAAAATTTCATAATAAAAATAAATTAATGCCAAATAAATTCTTCAAATTAAGTACCTACCTAATTCGAGAAAATATTTACGAACGAAATTTATCGAGAATGTTTTCACACTATGGTATCCTTTTACTATTTATTTTTAAAAGGTGCCTGTGTCAAACCTCTAATGGGACGAGTCCAGTGAGGTAAGAAGGAAGTGGCTACGGAACCCTCTGTGTCTCAACGAGGTTCGCACTTAACAAGCCTTTTATTTTAATAATAATTCCACTCGAAAGTACGTAAACGACCTACGATTTGGCTGTGAGTAGTGAATTGACCGACATGTTATAATCTTGTCGACATACTACGTACGGCGCGAGCTTGTAGCAGCCACCTTGTATGCAGTACGTAATCTGGAAACTTTCCAGCGCTGAGTTTTACGAGGGTGAATATTTTGTTTGATATTTTCCTGCCTTGCGTGGTGTTGTGTTAAGGAGTGTATTTAGGTATTTTTGTGGACTTTTAGGTCTCTCTCTCTCTCTTTCTCTCTCTCCATTTCTGTACCTCCTTCTTTTTAGGGTTCCGTATCCGGTACGGGACCCTATTACTAAGCCTACGCCGTCTGTCTGTCCGAGGGCTGTATCTCTGGAACCGTAATAGGTAGCCCGTTGAAATTTTCACAGAATATGTGTTATTATGGCCGATATAACAACAAATAATAAAAATAAGAAAAAGTAAACAATTCACTGGGGTTCCCATAGAAGAAACCAAAATATGTATGCGCGCGCGCCATCTACCGAATAGAGTGTGAAGGATTTTAACTAATCATGACATTTAACTAATATGAAGCATTTCATAACACGCCATAGTTGGCGTGAGTGGCGCTAGCCATGACATGGTGATACGGAACCCTCGGTGCGCGAGTTCGACTCGCACTTGGCCGGTTTTTAGCATACATAAACCGTTGGCGAGACCAAGTGAGAGGCATTTAGATTTTTTTTAATTTATTTATTTTATTAGACACTAGCTGTGCCCGCGGCTCCGCCCGCTCTCATATTTCACTTCACTGCTAACCTCATAAGCCATTTAGCGTGATAGTAAGTAGCCTATAGTTGATGGGACGAATCAAGCTATCCGTAGAATTTTGTTTTATTAAAATCGGTTCAGTGGTTCTCGAGTTATAAGCGGACAGACAGACACTCAGACACTCAGACAGAAAGCAGACGTTGGATTTTATTATAGGTAAGGAAGGAAGCTGTGCCCGCGGCCCCGCCCGCTCTCATATTTCACTTCACTGCTAACCTCATAAGCTATTTAGCGTGATAGTAAGTAGCCTATAGTTGATGGGAAGAATCAAGCTATCCGTAGAATTTTGTTTTATTAAAATCGGTTCAGTGGTTCTCGAGTTATAAGCGGACAGACAGACACTCAGACAGACAGAAAGCAGACGTTGGATTTTATTATAGGTTAGGATAAGGAAGGAAGGAAGGATAAGATAGATAGGCACATTAATAGTTAAAATTATTTCTGCTTATATCTTACTTACCTAATTAATGCAATACAAATTCCAGACAAATAAATTTATCTTATTTTTGAACAGAAAACCGTCCACTATTAAGAGCGGAAATAAATAATCAATCAATTTATAAAGTTTAAAATAGGTATTTAATCAATATTATACCTTCTTAGTTCCCGCCTACCGCATTTTGCGCGTCAGTCAACCATCACTGACACACTCATGCGCCTTTAGCGCGCCAAAATGCAAACAGCGCCCTCTGTCCAACCTATGGAGAATCACTTCGACATTTACCTACATTTACCACCATCAGCGACCAGCCCTCGGTCTGTCAAGGTCACACGGCCGCCGGCCGACCAATCAGAGCGCGTGTTCTATATCGCATTGTCATATCATAACTTATTCCTCCGTTGACTATATATAGTTTGCTCTCAGTGTGCAGATTGGGGAGTCCACTACTACGCGGTAAGCCAGTTTGCGGGGGAGCTGGTCTAAATCTCCCGTACTGGAATCTGCTTCTCAGCGATTACAAACCTCAGCCAGCGTGGCGTAAGTCACGCGGCAGTCAGACAACCGCTTCAAAGCGGAAATCAACCAGCAAAAGCTTCGACCGTATGGCCGAAGCCGCTGCGAGTGAAACCACCGGTGGTGGTCTCACTAAACCACACCGACGTAGTAACTGCGACTCTCTTTTTATCTTGGCCGGTTTTTTCTCTCTATAATCAAACTACCTATTAAGACTCATTTGCTTAATAGGTTTTTGTGTGATCTACGTTAAAATAAAGGTTTCCAACAAACGGTGATATTGGAAGCTAGGAAACATTTCATAAGTCAAATAGTTTCGGCTTTTACCACCTCAGGCCCCAACGGCTTTACAGCTCCGGATTAATGGTTTGAATTGCGGAAGGTGTTATATTCGTTATCGCTTTATAGCGGCCATACACTACCCGACTGGTGACGCTTTCCGACCGTGTGGCTTGAATTTTATGCATTCGGTGAGAGCCAAAGTATTACAAAGGATAGATGGGGCATCGCTTGTCGAGAACTTAAAACACCGGCTAAGTGCGAGTCGAACTCGCGCACCGAGGGTCCCGTATCGCCATGTCACGGCTAGCGTTGCTCACGCCATCTAGATGGCGTGTTATGAAATGCTTCATTCATATTAGTTAATGTCATGCTTCATAATCTATTCGGTAGATGGCGCGCGCTCATACACTTTTTGGTTTCTTCTATTTCCCCGTGAATTTCTTACTTTTTGTTATTTTTATTATTTGATGTTATATCAGTCATAATAACACATATTCTGTGAAAATTCCAACGGGCTACCTATTACGATTCAAGAGATACGGCCCTCGGACAGAGACGGACGGACGGACAGATGGACGGACAGACAGACAGACAGACAGCGTAGGCTTAGTAATAGGGTCCCGTACCTGATACGGAACCCTAATAAAAAGTAGTTATTGATACTGTGCACAAAGCCAAAAGGAAACGTACGTATATGTCCGTCACACTTGTGGGATCGTCCTTTCTTATTAGCACGCGTGTTCGACGGTGAATCCTCGGAGCGCGAGTCTAACTCGCACTTGACCGGTGACACTGTTTGCTACATCGCCTACTACCCCCGTGTTGTCTGTCAGCCCATAACACCTTGGTGAACTAGGTGTCATGTCAGTGCTTCCCTTTGGTGGCCTAAACTGAACTGTACGGAAACACTAACTATTTACATAGTCGTTTCGACCGACCTTTCGTTCGGTGCGGTGGTACCAACCCGGGCGAATTAAATCCAACCAGCAAGTAAGGTAAGAAGGGAGAGAAGTTTCCATTGTGAAACGCCCCTGCTTCCTAAACTCTCGTTAGCCGTAAGATGTCAGGAAGGATCGCCCTCAACGCCCGTACGCTCGGGTATGTGCTCAAAAAGAGCCAGTTGCCCTTAACCGTCAGCCTCGATAGCTCAGTGGTGCAGACAGTCGACTGTTGCTATTGATTGTTAAGCAACGCTGGGCGCGGTCAGTACTTGGATGGGTGACCGCTCGACTGTTGAAGGCTGACCGTGGTTCGGATTCCACGTAAAACTGTAGTCCCTTCCCTTCCTACCGGTGCTCGGTGGTAGGGTTCAACCCGCCCGGTTTGGTAACACGGCACTGAATGAAACGTCTCGTCGGTCGAAACGGCTATGTAAATAGTTTATGTTTTCCGTCCAGTTCAGTGTAGTCGGCACGATCGAAGGGAAGCACTGACATGAAAACCTAGTTCACCCGGTGTTATGGGCTGACATCACGGATGTTGCAGTAGGTGATGTAGCCAACCGTGTCAGTTTTCATAAAAAAAAAACCGACTACAGATGTCCTATTTTGCGTCCACGAAGTCCGTTTGGCTCTGGTCGTAGTAGTGACGTGTACTGATAAGCGCGCTTGTGTGTGTTGTGTGAGAGAATAGAATAGAATAGAATAGAAATCCTTTATTGCACACAAAAACACAGAGATACACAAGACAGAAGATAACATACAGAAGAAGAATGGAAGCTAACAATAATTCACACAGAAACAAGAGAACAGTAGCGTGCAAAGGCGGACTTATCACTTTAAGTGATTTCTTCCAGTCAACCTTTAAAGAGAACCGCGCCGCGTCGCGATCGCGTCGCGCACACTAAAACAATGTGCGTGTGCACGCCTGACAACATTCATAGCCAAATGGATTTCGTGAGATAGAACATTCTGTAGCATTTATGAAGAACATTGAGAGTGGAGGAAGAAGTGCGTCAAAATCGTTGCACGCGGAGATCCGTTGTCTCTGCCTACCCCACTGTTAAACAGATGTAGCGATAGTAGATTATGATGGGGACAAAATTATGGAATACTTATATGATAATAGCAGTCCTATAATTTTTTATTCTTTGGTAAAACTTATCTTCCGGATGTAAGAAATAAAAATCGTATAATTTTTAATGCTGAATAGAAAATTCTGACATGTAATTTGCCCTGTCTGGTTGCTCTGTCTTCGTGGACGTGTTAAAAGAGATTTAACCGTCATAGAATGTATCATGAAAACGCGACACGTCCGACCTCTTCATAGGTGGCTTCATAGGACTCCACGTCCATGGATATTCGTTGGACAGGGCTATTCGTAGGTATGAACTGCACTATGCGAGTTTTCTCCCCAAACAGAGATTTTAACTAAGAACTATCAAAGTGAATGTTTTGGTGGTTTAAAAAAAATAACCAGGGTTAATTTACAGAACGTGCGTCGCTAGGCGACGCATCTCCTATAATTTAACCCTAACCTAATGTCGAGGCGGCGCATGTCGTTTTTGTTACGTTTCGTTGAAAACTCCCATAGTGCAGTTTGTATACCTGCATGCAGGTATACCTACGATTAGACACTTCCAAATTCGTTGGTTGCGAACGTCGTCGTGCCAAATTTTCAAATCTGATTTACACTCTATCAAGTAAATTGTGCCTATATCTCATAAACATGCTGGATAGGGAGGATAAACAATTAGGTATTTTTGACGTGTCCGCAAGGTACCTAAGTAATTATTATTTGAAAATAAATAAACTGTAAATTAAAGATTAAGGGTAATCTATTAGAACACAATAGAATACTATAATATAAAATCTTTATTTCACACAATTGAAAAAAGAATAATACACGAAAAGAAACAAGAAATACAGGCAAGTGATTTATTCGAGTCAACCTTTTGTCGTCTGTAAGCTAATAAGGGAGAACTTAAGTCATAAACACGATTCAAATAATAAGGGGGCGTAACTCGTTTTATAGAACAGACGACTATAAAGTTTATTACGTCATATTAGGAAGGGTTCCGCAGGCATTAAAACAAATTGCCTTAACGTTATATGTAGATAGGTGCGTTGACGGTTCATCTCGTTTTAATTATTCTGGGTGGGCGACAATCATAAATTAACTTCAGCCAAAATCTTAGAATTACTGTTAGTCAGTCAGCATGTATGCGTTCACTGCTGGACATATGCCTCTCCAATTTTCCTCCAGTCCTCCCGACCTTCGACGGTGCGGAACCACCGCTTTCCGCCGGCGACGTACCTACTTGATGTCGTCGTCCCACCAGGCGGATGCTATTCCCACTCTCCGTTTTCCTGTCCACGGCCACCAGTGTGGGACACGGTTACTCAACGGTCGTCTTTTCTTCGGCTGACGTGCCCAGCTCACTGCCACTTGAGCTCAGACTCCCGGTGTCCAATATCGACTACTTTACGAGAATTACTATCCACATGTCTATACTTAATTTTGTGTGCTATTGAAATGAGTGAGTTTCTGCGTGGGTGTCTTACCAAGCCTTGCGAGAAATAAAGTGTAAATATGTATATAGGTAGGTACTTTCCTATAGCTGCTTTCACATGCATACCTGAATAAAAAATACTGTTTAAAAAAATACATTAAACCCACTTCAAACCCTAAAAAGGATTAAATAATATTTTGATTTTGAGTAGAAGGCGCATGCGGTACAAAAGCATAAAAGGGTCCATCTAGCAATTTTCAGGTGTCCTTTTGAACCGCCTTCTACTCAGGATCAAAATATTATTTAATACTTTTTATGGTTTGAAGTCGGTTTAATGTAACAGTTTTTTTTATTTTACCCTTTTTAGTAATATAACATAATATTAAAATCGGTTGACGGGAAGTGGGTGATTGAAAAATTCCTTAGTGTGAAAGTTTCATTCTTTAATTTTCCAACCTTAGGGGTGGTATTCTTTCAAAAAATTTACCACCTCTGAGATATACCCTACTCGTGAAAAAAAGAATCATTAAAATCGATTGGGAATTGGCGAACAAATCGAGTAACACACACACAAAAAATATATAAAAAAAACATACAGATGAATTGAGAACCTCCTCCTTTTTGGAAGTCGGTTGATTAAGTGCGTCCATAGATATTCTCTTCATTTTCGTCTTTGGATCTATCTAATTAAAATACATATAAGATCACGTCTGGCTCCCAATGGATTAGGCAGTTACAACGAATCCACACGGGCCTCTCTCCAATCACTCATTCTTTAAACATTACGGAACAACAGAGGCGTTCCTTTTTAGGGTTCTTTATGCGTCGTCGTACGGGACCCTATTACTAAGCCTACGCCGTCTGTCTGTCTGCCTGTCTGTCTGTCTGTCTGTCCTTCTGTCTGTGCGAGGGCTGTATCTCTTGAACCGTAATAGGTAGCCCGTTAAAATTTTCACAGAATATGCGTTATTATGGCCGATATACAACAAATAATAAAAATAAGAAAAAGATAAAAATTCACGGGGTCCCAATACAAGAAACTAAAAAGTGTATGCGCGCCATCTACCGAAAACAGTATGAAGCGTTTTAACTAATCATGATTTTTAACTAATATGAAGCATTTCATAAAACACGCCATAGATGGCGTGAGTGGTGCTGATCATGACATGGCGATACGGAACCCTCGGTGCGCGAGTTGGACTCGGACTTGGCGGGTTTTTTATTTGAAAATTGTGAACGACGAGAACTGACTCTTTATGTCTAAATTTATAATAAACGACCAATTTTTCACCTATAAAATACATAATTATAGAACCATAATTGAGATTGCAGACTAGCACAACGATCTATCCTAATAAAAGGTCAACCACTCCAGGGCTTCCAGGCTTCCATCTCGCTAAATGTAGTGTAAAACCGGAATATGTATAATACTTCTAACCCATCACCAGTCAACCAATAATATGAACGATTTTAGTCAAAACCATATGTGTACCAAACTATGCTTTACAGTAAGGGTATTAAGGTTGAAATTAAGTTGTGAATTGTTGAGAATTAAGACAGGGGATGGAGTGTAGATGCTAATCAGATGACGTATGAGTAAATGAAGCCCGCTTCAGTTTATGTCGGGAGGAGGGGAAGCAATTAGTGAAGGCTCTCGAGGGAGCTGTAGATCAGTGTTAGTAACCGATGCGATGCTCGGGATGCTCCACTATGCGAGAGATGCGGGGCAGGCTAGGGCGGGCGGGGAAACAGTTTTTGAGATGAATTTTGATGCTTAAAGTACTTAGATGTTTTTCGGCATTTGGCTTCGTTTCACCTACAAGTAGGTGTCTAACGATGCCCATGGACATTCTGTGATGCACGGGGTTTGCGAATGCCATGCCGGCCTGACAGGAGCCTTTTCACCCTCCTTTTGAAAAATCCCAGGCTGTACTTGGGAGGAAATATATTTCACATTTTCCAGGTTCTGTGAATAAAATACCTACAGAACCGGTCGGTGTCGTGATGGTAGGTCGTCGATTGAATGGGGGTGCGTCCCTTGCCCAGTACGCGTAGTGCGGTAGTGGAATGGGGTCGGCGAAATCGCGTTAAACAGCTCCTCCGAACACTCCCCATGAAATATATATAGAAATAAAAAAATTATAAACCTAATAACTAACTCATGTTGAGTGAATGCATGATTCACAGTTTAAATCTCCCCATAAGCGTGAATATACTGATTTTAAGCCTGACCCCTGCAATACTGAATATTGTAGTTTTATGCAGGTCATGCTTTTAATGTAATAAATAATATACAAAATTTAGAATCAAACACTATGTTTAAAACGGCTGCCAAAATTATTATTATTATAATGTTTTTTTTTTTATGGAAACTGACACGGTTGGCTACATCACCTGCAACATCCGTGATGTCAGCCCATAACACCGGGTGAACTTGGTGCCACGTCAGAGCTTCCCTTCGGTCGTGCCGTCTACACTGAACTGGACGGAAAACACAAACTATTTACATAGCCGTTTCGACCGACCTTTCATTCAGGGCGATGGTACCAACCCGGGCGGGTTAAACCCTACCACCTAGTAATATAAGAAGGGAGTCATATCCCTTAGTCGCCTTTTACGACATACACGGGGAGAGATGCCGGCCCCACACGGTACAAATTTCTTGAATAATTAGAACTTGTCAATATTTTAGAATTATTACCTACTTGTCTTCAGTTCTATGTGTCTGTCTGTCTGTCCGTCTGTCTTCGGAATATTTATAATATTATCTAACATTGTCTATTGTACCTACAATAATTTTATTTTACTAATAGTTTAAACTTTCTATTTTTATACTAATACTTAAATGTGTAACCGCATAAATTTACCTATGTATAGGCGAATGTTATAACGTTCTTTGAGATAAATACAGATTCTTTAAACCGAATGTGTGACAGAATAAAATGCTTTACAATTGCTACGATAGCCCATGCTATTTTAAATTGTTTTACATTAACCAAGCTAACTTAGATTTGCAATGAAAATAACATAATCTACAAACAATTCCACGACAATTCTACAAGCTTAATTTACATTTTATTAAGTGTTAACAGAACCGTAAACAAGCCGGGAATTCAATTTACAGGCCCATCGATTTATATCAAGGTACAGCGGGTATAGCTTACTCAATCTAACCATAAAGTATATGATATAAGCTTTTGCACGCGGCTCCGCCCGCGATATTGTAGGGCCATCCAGCCGAAGTTTTCCGAATGAACTTATATGATTTAGATACTACATAATCTGCTAGCTAAGCTCATACTAAACCAAACTAGCTTTACTCACAAAATTGTCTTCGCACATTATTTTCATACATCCATCGTATTCTAGTTAAGTAAGGTTGTGCGATCTTTTTAGAGATCCGTAGGGTTTTTTGGGCCTTGTGTAAGCAAGGTTTTCGTTCGCAGATGTCCAGGCTCAACAAGAAATATCGTGATTATGCATATAACCGTCATACATACATATATATCACACACGCTGAATCCCGAACAGTTTAGAGATATGCCGAATTAAATGATAAATACACGAAAAGTATTACATTAAATGTTCATGTTGATCCATTATAGATACAGACGGACAGGACGACAGACAGACATACGATACCTTTTATAGTAACAGAGATCGGGATAGAGAGGCAGGGCGGACATGCGGATAGTGGAGTAAATTTAATTAAATATCTCGACTAGCAGCGCGAGTAGTTTGCATGTTAACATGAATAGACTTTATGAATAAGCGAATGAAAAAAGTAAATTTACATTTCATGCAATTTAAAATATGCCTCGCATATATACAGTAGCAGAAATACATTTTAATACTCTTTTGAGTGAATAATTAATTTGTGACTTCTATAGGTAAGAATAAAACAAACAAATAAGTTGAAATATTATATAGAAATACTTTACTGCTTCACAAACATTCTATAATTGCTTATAAATACTTTAGATTTCTAATTCCTAGATGTCGAATTGTAGACCGACAGTTTTTAGCACGAATTAATGTCCATAAAATTCGATTTCATATTATAAAATTCATTATGTACATATTTATAGCAATAGATATACCTTTTTTTTTATAGACAGCCGGCGCGGGTGTCTGTGCCCAATACTTCAACGGAAGATCAGACACAGCCAATAACACCATTCCTCGCGAAACCATGCTCAGAGAGGCGCCATGCCGGGTATGAGGCGGATAAAAAGGTTCTCGTCTAATTTATTGACACGCCGAAGATTCCCAGGTTATAGGTGGTGGGGAACACACTCACCGGAAGACCGTTCCATATTTTCGCCGTTCGACACAGGAACGATTTCGAAAAACGATGTGTTCTTAGTAGTTGGGTGTCAACAACAAACCTATACAAAGCTAAATAAATATAAAGAGAAACATTGGTCCCGATAGCGTGTTACAAATTTCACCAGCTGATGAAATCGGTAACACGCTGTACTGCACACGCACGCTCATTAGTGGGCGTTTTTTATGTAAACCAAGATGGGTGACTGTGCCGAGAGACCAATAATGGTGCAGTCGACAGAGCCAAAACCACCTCTCCATGCGTTACCACCTCGCTCAGTGAAGCGCCTTCCCGCAAGATTTGCGGACTGTTGCTAGGCTGTCTAGCCTGTTAATACGACGATTGAATACATCCAGGTTAAATGATTCGGAAAACACACTAGCCGGAAGACAGTTCCACACCCTCGCGGTGCAACAAAGAAACGATATTGAGAACCTGGGCGTGGGACGATCTTGAGGGCGTTAGTGTATGTATGTATGCACTGAATGAAAGGTCGGTCGAAACGGCTATGTAAATAGTTTTTTTGTTGTTTGTGTCTTCCGTACCGTTTAGTGTAGCCGGCACGACCGAAGAGAAGCACTGACGTGGCACCAAGTTCACCCGGTGTTACGGGCTGAGATCACGTATGTTGTAGGTGATGTAGCCAACCGTGTCGGTTAGCATAAAAAAAAGCTCTCCTTACTCTTGTTCTTCTTCTTTTTCTTGCCGAACTTTGGTGACCTTGCCGCCAACCGTGTCAGTTTCCATAAAAAAAATGTGGTTAGATAAAATAATTCCCGGAAATACGACGACAGAGTAAATTAATTAATTAATAACTTAATTTTCTAATCATCATTAACAAAATCTAATTTAAAACTTTGGTAATTCAAGTACAACATTATCTCATTGTCCTCATATATACTGACGTGTACCGGCGCTGTAGAGTTAAATAAATCAAATTTAAACTTAAGATACTGCGAAAAGACTCGTTCACTGAATCGAGAGCGAGGGCAGTTAGCAACGACCTGCCGGCGGCGGCGGCGGCGCGGCGCGGTGGGGCGCGGTGGTACGGTCACCGTAAAAAAAATTACGCTTACTTAGCTTGAATGAAATTATTTTACGAAATATTGAACGGGAACAGAGACATGGAAGAAAGGAATTACATAGTAACAAGTTTGGCCTAATATTTTTTTTTTATAGATAGCCGGCGCGGGTGTCTGTGCCCAATACTTCAACGGAAGATCATACACAGTCAATAACACCAAACCTCGCGAAACCACGCTCAGAGAGGCGCCATGCAGGCTATGAGGCGGACAAAAAGGTCGTGGTCTAATTTATTGACACGCCTTTTGAAGATTCCCAGGTTATATGTGGTGGGGAACACACTCACCGGAAGACCGTTCCACATTTTCGCCGTTCGACACAGGAAAGATTTCGAAAAAAGATCTGTTCTTAGAAGTTGGGTGTCAACAACATATGGATGTTCCGAGCGAGTCCGGCGGGTGTGTAATTTAGTGTTGACCGGCATTTTGATATTTTTTATTGTATAATTTGTCCCCCAAAATTTACACCTAAAATCTAAATTCCTTCATTCAAGCATACGTCCGTGATTAGGTCATTAGTTGAGATTTGTAACAAATCTCAACTTTTTTCGTCCAATATATTCGTAGAAAATAAGCTGTGATAGATGGACATACAGACAGACACGAGAGTGACTCTATAAGGGTTCGTTTTTTTCCTCTTTTGAGGTACGACACCCCAAAAATAGTAAGACAATCAACTAACGAATAAAAAACATTAGCAGGAGACACAAGAAGAACAAAAATATAACAAAATTAGCAAAAACATTCATTTTGCGTAGCTCATCAGATCAGATGATCAACCTCAGAATAAATCAAAATACTATTTTTTTATTATGGAAAGCGCGACATGTGGCATCGTTTCACTTACGAGTATGTGACTTACGATACCCATGGACATTCTGTGATGCACGGGGATTGCGAATGCCATGCAGGCCTAACTGGAGCCTTTTCACGGCCCTTTTGAAAAACCCCAGGCTGTACTTGGGAGGAAATAGATGACCAGGGAGTGCGTTCCACATTTTCCCGGTTCTGTGAATAAAATACCTGTAGAACCGGTTGGCATACGCATCCTTAGCTTTTAAGAAAACCCATAGATGAAATCAGGACTTGCAATTTTATGTAAAGAACCATATTTTAGTTGTCCCAACATTCGCTGCGAGCAGTACTTGCCATAATTTAATTTCTATCCATTGCGATATAAATTGTACGGGACATGTTACAGGGCAAGGAGGGGCGGGGAGGGGGGAGGAGAGGGAAGGTACAGAGGGGAACCTGCAGTCGAGGCACGCACGACCTCTTCTGTGTACCCTACGTGTAATGTACGGGTATACCCTTATATAAAATAGTATCGACGGGTATAACCCATATATTATTCGACGTATGACAAAATTATGTCTCCTATGTTCAGAGTTGGTAAATATTGTAAATAGTTGGTATATTTAGCCTATCTTTATTTATGTTCACGTATATCTGGTATATTTACATCGTACTTAACTATTAATGTTTAAGTTTATCTTATCTTTTGTTATAATATGTATATTTTTTTCCGCCACTCACCTTTCAGAATATCAAAGGTATCCTGATAGAAAATGCCTAGTGGCATTAAGTGTTATGTGTGTTAGATTGCCGATGAATTGATAACTTACGAGAAGGAAGTGTATATTTGTGGTTGAAACTTGAAGGTACTTCGTGAGTGCAGTGTCACCTAATGAAACTCAAACTTTATGGTATAAGAGGCAAAGAACTTCTTTTGTGTAGATAATGCTTGAAAAACAAATCAGAAAAGAAATCAATTGAAAAAAAGAAATCAAATAACTCATTTTAATGGCACCAAGTCTGACATCGAGTCAATTACAATGGTCGTACAACAAGGATCTGTACTTGAACCAATAATGTATTAGATTTAAAGTGTCTGAGTGTAGCTTGTCTAGAAATAAACAATACAATACAATGCAATGCAATGCAATACAATGCAATGCAATGCAATGCAATGCAATGCAATGCAATGCAATGCAATGCAATGCAATGCAATGCAATGCAATGCAATGCAATGCAATGCGATACAATACAATACAATATTGATTTGTTACATAATGATGAAATTAACGTAGCGATGGTGGCCTCTGCTAGGATGGGCACGCTATTTGCAGTTTTAATTTAATTTCAACTTAATAAAGTCTACGTTTTGTAAATAATAAATGAATACCTACCTTTATTTATGAATGTATTTATATTAAATAGTCTTTAACCGTGTCCGCCACTGGCGCCGTGGACAGCACACTTATAAACAAAACGAAGTGTAGGAAGACCACCCCCCAGGTGGGACGACGACACCATGTACGTCGGACAGCAGTGGCTCCGTACCGCAGAAGGCCGGGAGGGCTGGAGGAAAATTGGAGAGGCGTACGTCCAGCAGTGGACGCATACTGACTTATATTAAATTAAAACTGTCTATAAAGTAAATAAATATGTATTTATCAGCCGACTCCCCTCCAGCTTATAATAATATAGTGCTAATTAAGACGAGACGGAAGCTTTCTCCATACGAAATCGTCTTTCGGCATTTATGTTTTCTGGCCCCATAAACATTACCCCATTTTTAAAATTGTTTTTCTTGTCTTAAGTACAGTTAAATCCACGTTTTTGTCATTTTTTGTTTAGTTGAAATATACCTACAACACCAGAGCTAAAAATTTGCAATTCGAGCGAAAAAATTCGCGTTTTTTTATTTTTTGATGTCATGAAGTTCATTAAGCTTTATTGAGTCATTACTTTAAATATTCAAAAAATAATAAAAAGACATGAACGTAGATTCGACTGTCCTTATTACAAAAAAAAAAAAAGAATAGCAAAAAAATCGGATAAGGTTTGGGGGGTAAAAAACATAAATGCCGAAAGACGATTTTGTATATGGAGAAAGTTAACTTCCGTCTTGTCTTAAAGAAATGTTCCATATTTCATTATATCTCTAGGCAGAAGCGACTGAAAATTTCTGTATAATTAAATAGAAACGGAACCCAAGTGAATATTCATCGCAAAGGAAATGAACGTGTAGAGAAAATCATAAATAATGTAAGCGCCACATGAATAATGAAGTGCAGAAAATAATCTCAGGACGTTGGCTATAAACTGAAGTGCTAGTAAAAAAATAGCAGCGGCTGTAGTTGGCGAGTGTACCTACATACAACAGGTCACGTACTACCAACCTGCCGACTTGACGCGGAGCGGTGCGCCCCGCCCGCCGGCGCCGCCCTTGGTGCTGAACTGGAAGCAATTGGACAATAATATTCTGTACTTTTCTCTTTGGTATTTTATACAATGAAACCTGTGACTGTCCACCTGTCTCTCGAAAGTGGCTGAACCGATGTACTTACATGCAGTTTTTAAGGTTCCGTAGCCGGCGAATCAGTCTGTGAACTTAGAATGTTTATAGGTTTCCGGACGGAAACAAAATGTTATAGCTATTATTTTTGAAAAAAATATTTAGTAATTCAAAGTTATAGTAAGGAATGTGTACATTTTGCTCTGTCCGAGGTGATTATTCCAAAACCAAAACATGTAATGAAGAAGTCCATTTAGTGCTCACGGCCTGAAAACTATTTCGAAGTTTGTATCTTTTGTAAAAAGGGTAAAGAGAAAATCGAATTGTTCTGGGCGTAAAAACGTCTCAGGTGTGCGGGGGCTGCGCGGGGGCTGCGCGGGGGCTGCGCGGGGGCTGCGTGGGGGGTTGCGCGGGGGCTACGCGGGGGCTGCGCGGGGGCTGCGCGGCGGCTGCGCGGCGTCTGCGCGGGGGCTGCGCGGGTGCTGCGCGGGCACGCGAGGTGAACACTGAACAACCGGCGCGGAGGCGGCAGCCATACGGAGCACGAAACAGCCGTTCACGTATTCGTTATGCGTGAAAAAAGGGGAACAGATACGGAACCCTCTGCGTGTTAAGAATGTTCGCACTTAACAAGCTTTATAAATAATATTAGAATCTGAAATACCTCGAGATTTATTTTTTGGATCAGAGGCTGAGGCTGAATTCGTGAAAATTAAGCACGATCGCAGACGGACTGACAGACGGCGCACATTGCTTTTTATGCTCTGGTCAAACATTCGTAAGTACATTTTAGCCAGTACCAATACCAACCTAAAATAATTGTCTGTCACTATCATGTAGACTTGTATAGGTGAACCAATAATGAAACTGAATTTCAAACATAAAACTCAACTGAAACTCAAAGATCAGAAGCAGATTAGTCGGTATACATTCAGGCGCTGCGGGTTTTGTCTCTAGAAAGTGCATGTAGCGGCTAGCAACAACGAAATTTCATATGTGTTCCTACGAGTTGCTACTACTAAAACGCGGTGTTCCCAGTGTAGCAGTTCCCGCGTCCGGGCCGGTCGAGCAGGTCACGGAATGGTGAATAAACCGGGCAGGCTAGGAAGTGATCCATCGACCCGGCGGCGCCGCTTGCATGTGGCACGGTTATAACAACTCGTACATAAAGTCGGTGCCTCATTATGCAATCGGCGATTTACATTTTAAAAGCACGGCCGGGTGGTGGAAAACTTTATTGTGTAAGAAAATTGTGAAGCTAAAACCATCGAGATATATTACGCTAGCTAGAGAATGCGCTACGAAGAAAGTTGTGGGACAGGAGAAGCGGAGTTTGAGGCATGTGATGCGCGTGGACTCTTGTATTTATTTTATCTTAAGGATCCTATGCTACCTTTATTTATAGTTGCCGACGTACCGGCCGTTAGGTTTACACAACGGACAACTATAAACACCCCGAAGGGTGCCAATCACTGGATTGACGACCAGACCCCATGGTGACTGCATCAAGAGATCTCTCCGTTATACGTGTGCGCCCTACATTAATTGTGATTGTTATTATGTTATGGTCAGTATTATCCACTTGACATGAATCATGCTATGTGAACTGGCTAACATCTAGCTTCTTAAAATGCTTATGCACATTATATGAAGACATCAACACATGATGTGCGTACACGTAGCAACGTCGTCGTCGGCGGAACGCGATGGGCTAACTCAGGTGCGTGCGGCCTGATAGCTTCAACTCGGTGGAACATGGCTCGCTGACCGAGTGCACTCTCTAGAAACAAGCACATATATCTCGATGGCTAAAACTTGCTAAGTTTACACCAGCAGCACTTATAAATACTGTTGAAAATTTTTATTTACAATGCTTTCTATGCGATAATGTACGCGAATCTAATAGGAGCTATAACTGTGAGAAGTATGCAAACACCAGCGGGTCTATCGGCTTCAACTCGATCGCTAACTGCATCGACTTATATAGCATATCGCTGGGTAACTCACTCAAATACTCGCAGATTTCAACCTTCGTGAACTGGGTAGGCTTAAATTCAGCAACAACTAGCTTCTTAAAATGCTTATGCACATTATATGTATTCCTGTTACTATTTACTTATATTTTAAGACTAAAACATTACCGGGGCGGCTGCATTATCGAACTAATTCGATTGGCTGAGATCAACCATTCCTCATACTCACATCGGCGAATCGCCCAGCCCCTGCCCAGCCCAGCCCACACGGGCTGGGCGATTTCATTAATAAAAACATTATTTTATTGAAGCGTTTTTGTTAAATATCAGTCAAGTATTGAAGACTGTCAGTAATTTGATTTGATAAAGAAATACAGCACCATCGCAATTCGCAGTGCTTTGCTTTGACAGCATGTTTCATTGATGAATTTTAATTTAATCACAGAGCAAAAGAAGTTCCTACATGGAATTTTAAAGAAAAGGAACATGCATGCTGACTGCGTTCTTATGATTATTTCTTCGAAAGCATAAAATATATATTATGCGCACCATAATCTTGTACAGTGGAAACGAGCGTGTATGAATGGCTCTTTTTGTTGCAACATTCGCTGGAACCTGCACTGCAGGAGACAGTAAAACGCACAACAAACCGCCTTAAGATCGTAAAAGGACCTCCTCTATCTATAGCACGGAGTTTTCTTTAGCTCGCTGGCAGATTTTAAACATATTTTTAAACGCATCTACCAGTCTAATGACAAGAAATTTCCAAAAGATGACAATAACTAGACAACATCGCTGTAAGGTCGATCGCAGCGGGTATATAAATAGTTCCTTTTTTCGTTCAGCGTAGGCGGTACGACCAAAGGGAAATATTGACATGGCACCTAGTTTACCAAGGTGTAGCCATCACGGATGTTCTAGGTGATGTAGCCAATCCTGCCAATCTCAATAAAAATTACTCATGCAAATAAAATCAAGTTGATCATCGGACTAAATGAAAGTTCGGACAAGTTCGTGTTTTTCGTCCAGTTCAGTGTAGCCGGTACGACCTTTGGAAGCACTGACATGACTTCTAGTGAAAATCGTAAGGCATGAATAAAAACAAAACAAAAATATACAATTGGAACTGCGAAGTCAACATGCCTTTGAAAACTTGCAAAAACTCGCGATGACTATATTCGTCGAGGCCACAGATAATGCTATTAATAGGTGTTCTGTGGTCGAGGCCTTCCTCCGTCTCAAGGTTACTTCAGTTATTGCAGGACACAATTCATTTCAGCAGCGTCGAATACTTTGGTCGTGCCGGCTCTGAGGCGGAAAACTCATAACCTCTGATTATTATCTCGTTCGTGAAAATTATAAATTTTCGCACTTAGTCGGAGATTTGAAATTCAAATTGGACATTCAGCTCATCATCGCGGGCGGGATTAGACGCATCATGCGACTGAATTAAGGCGCGGCTTAATTCAGATTCATGAATGTATAAACAAAGTGCTCACCTTTATTATCTGGTTTCAAATCAGATTAGGACTAGAACTTTTTGAACTGGATCGAGCGTCTCAAACGTTACGGCTGGGTGAGGATAAAACGCTACTGAGGTAGGTAGAGAGGAACTACATGGAGGACAGATGTTGAAGGTATTATCTTATTTTATTTAAATCTTTATTTACACATTTTCTTTATATAACAATTTAACATTTTTATAATCTAAAAGGTAAAATCTAAAATTGATATAAAAACAAATGGAGTTTCCACCACCGGCGACGGCGGGACGAACCCAAGCTACCGATCAACCGATGGTCGGGCCCTAGGGAGAGAAACCTCCGGACGATGCGTGCAGTGTCGAGCAGGGCTGCCTTCTGGATCATGCCCTTGACCCAACCGCTCAGGCTCTGAAATTATTATTATCTTTTAAACCAGTATGGGTGGCTGTGCCGAGGGACCATATTTACCTTGATATTTACCCTAAAGAGCCAAATCTGCATTTTCGCGAGGTGTGGTGCACTTCGCGAAACAGCACACTCAGTGAGACCATACAAGCATTTTTGCGGACTATTGAAGCGCTATCCGGCTTGTTAACACAACGTTTGAAGAATCCCAGGTGGATAGTATCTGGAAACGCGTGAGGTTTTCTCTGACTTTACTCCACATTTTCATAACGCGCCTAAGTTTAAATGATTTCATAACATCCGTTAAGAAGTATAACTTCAACAAAGCAATATTCATTAGGACATTTATACCCACATGATTGCGGAAATCTAATATCAATCCTGCCAGGGTAACAAGGCAAGGCAATGAAAGTAAGTACGCTATTCATAAATTTAAAACGGAAGCTTATTCAAAGAGACAATAGGGTAGATAAGAAATCTTCGCGCGCGATGAACAAAGTATAACGCTGCTCGGAGGAACTTGCATCCCTTATCCCTGCTATCCGACCTATCTCCGCAGCACTCGTCAATATCCTTTTGTTGTTCACATTGGGTTTTTAAGGACCCATCATTTCTCGAAATCGTTCCTCTGTCGCACCGCTAGGGTGTGGAATTGTCTGCCGGCGAGTGTGTTTCCCGATACTTTGAACCAGGGAGTCTTCAAACGTCGTAGATCTGGATAGCGCTTCTATAATACGTAAATCTGGTGGTATGGTGTCTCACTGAGCGTGGTATCGCGAGGTGAGGTGGGTTTGGCTGCTTTGGGGATCTCTGGGTCATTCGGCATAGCCACCCATCCGGTTTTTTCATAAAAATAAACTCTAGCCATCGATGAATAAACCATAACTTTTACTAAATATACATACCTACATATAATCAAACAAACAAACAGACAAATCAACATGCACGAATAAGAAATCAACAAGAAATAATAATGTAACATTGTGGTAATAAGCAGTTACTGAATTATTTAAGACTCGTAAAGCTGTTGCTGTTCTTGCTTAATCCCCCGAAAGGAGAGCATCGAATCGAAATGTTAATAAGCACAATAAATCTCCACAATCGAAATACATTATGAGCGGGACTTTCGCTGGCTGACGGCTAACAACCCAACAACAAAAAGAGACAGGTGTGTCGACCTCAACAGATGTTCCATCCAGACCGACAATACTCCGTCTCGCTCCACCGGCCGAGTTGGAAATTATGCATACAATAAATGTTTCCGTTTATCAAATGAGCGTAGAAATATTTGCAAATTGCTGGGCGGTTTTGAGTTCAAAGTAGAGAACAGAAAAGTATCGGCAAGAATTATCTTTCTATATATGTAAAGTGTCTTCCATACCTACATTACATAGAAGGTTAAATAAATGTAGCTTGATCAGAATGACAGTTATCAAAGTGCCTCAAATAGTGATCATATCATTGAGTGTTTGTCAAATAATGAACTCTAACTAGACTAATGAAGTTGAAGGTGACATTAGAACTGAGAAAAATATCTCGCGAACCCGCCAATAAATCTCAGTACAAAGCAAAACTTTCTTTCAGCGCTCTCATCTATAGATCGAAAATGTGGCTAAGCGATTAAGGAGGCTCGTGATTAAGGAGTGAATATAAAAAAAAATAAAAAAATCACCCTCACGGCTTATATAATGTCGTAGGAGTAATCGCGCCTGAAAGATTTAAATCAGTTTTATGCCTGATTGGCAATGACCACCTTTTGTAAGTTTAAAATATAAATTGGTTCCTTGACTAGGGTTTCGCTTAGCCACATTTTTAAATTAGCTTATATTTATAGAAACCATTGATAAAACTCGTCAGATAAAACTGGGAGGTAACAATGTCACGTAAATAAGAATACCATAAATCAATTTCTCTATCAGAAACATAATATGTAATACTAACTTTTCGGCGGCTTCGCTTCTCGTGTTTTCGTTACATGTGCGGCCGTAGAAACTAAGCTTTATTTATTAGGATTTGTATTGTCATCAACTTCGAAGTCAGTATCTAAATTCAGAGAGTTATTTGTAAACATCAATGATATTGTGATTTCACACTCGAAAAATTTTGCCCCTTATTGAAGTGACGACGCACTCGGTTTCATTCAGTCACTGGCGCGTAGCACAGATGTTCATCAAAATGTTATTCTTTTTTTCTGTTTTTCTGTTCTATTTGAGTATTTTCGCTTCATTACCTTTAGCTATTTCCCCGACAACTTTGTACTTTCTGTCTGTCGGAAGTAACTGTTTACCTAATAATAAAAGATGTTTAAAGTTATTTGTTTCACTATACCGAAAAAGTGGTCAAGTGGGAGTTCCGAGCGCCGAGGGTTCCGTAATAATCCTAGGCAGTAAGTGTAAACCATTGCCTACGTGTGGGGGGGGGGGCAGCGTGTGGGACTGAAGCGTCGGTCGATGGGACTTTTAAATAGTAGGTAGGTACGTGTTTTCCGTCCAGTTCAGTGTAGCCGGCACGAACAAAGTGACACGCTGACATGTCACCTAGTTCACCAAGGTGTAGCCAAACATGTAAATTTCCGTTAAAAAAACTACTGGAGCAATTCAATTCCGTTTCCACCTCGGCACAACGCGGACTGGGATTGCCCCGGATGCGTACCAATCGGTTTTGGAGAACCTTCTTCCACAAAACTGGTAAACTCTGGAACGCTCTCCCTGCCCACATATTTGTAACATTTATGTTTAAAATTAAATTAAGCTTCATTATTATTATTATACACATAATTGAATTTTTTAAAGTTTTTGCAATAAAAAGCGTACCGTAGCTTCTGATTTATCATTATATGAACTAACTAGTATCTAGAGATCCGGAGCTAGGCAACATAGACGAAAGTCTAGTGCTTGGTTCCGACTTCTGTCAGATTATCGCTAGACATAGATACGTAACATTACTATAGTCTTAGCCTTAGTTACACCTTAATGTATCTTATTTACATACATCGGAATCCGCGGGGCACGAATGATTCAAGGTTGTTTAGTGATGGGACAATGTATCCACAAATATCGAAAATCGATCGTTATTTTAGAATAATATGAAATAATGTCGATTATTAAAACTAAGAGTATTTCTATAGAAAATAAGATATAATAAACAAATGTTGTATTTACTTTGTAGGTACAATACAAATCTGTTCAAACCACAATATTAGTTTTATTAGTATGGAATAGAAAGAATTTGATTTTTTTTACCAACTTACACGTGTTACATCATATTGATATTGAAGACTTTTTTGTTACTGTTATGAAACTGAATCGATTAGGCTATAAAAATCAACCACCAATTTTTTTATTTAAACCCATAAAAAAATATTTTACATAAAAAAAAGGCCAAGGTCCAAAAAAATTGGTATTACAAAATTTGTTCATAGTAAGCTAAGGGGGGGTTCTGTATCGGAAATAGATCACTTTTGAAGAACAAAGAATTTTTTTTTCACAAAAATTTTTTTTTTAATGTTAAATGTAAAAAAAAAATTTTTCTTAATCGTTTCGGTTTCATGCTAGGAACAAAAAAATCTTCCAACACGTATATCTCTTTCTTTCAGAAATTGTGAAAAACCACAATTTTAGTTTTATTAGTATGGAATAGAAAGAATTTAATTTTTTTTACCAACTTACACGTGTTACATCATAATGGTCATTAAGACTTTTTTGTTACTGTTATGAAACTGAATCGACTAGGTTATAAAAATCAACCACCAATTTTTTTTATTTAAATACCTACATAAAAACATTTTTTACTTAAAAAAAGCCCAAGGTCCAAAAATTTTTATATAGGTTTTACTCCCTATATAATACAGACCCCCCTCCCCCCCCCCCCCCCCCCCCCCCTCCCCCTTAGCGTACTATGAACTAATTTTGAAAGACCTTATATAAATATGTATTATATTTACTTAATCGTTAACATAAAGTATACATGTTTATATAAGTACTGTAGGTATATAAGTATTCAGGTCTGAAATATGACATGAATAAAATACAATAAACAAATAAATATGAGTATCGATAACAGTGTCGATTGTTTATTGATCGCCGTAGTCAATCCCTAACAAGGTCGTATTCGTGCCCCGCGGATTCCGATTTCTGCTTATTTATAACAACAATAATTATTCTATAAATATATATATAGTTTTATAGAAACAATTATTTGAATTTGAACATATTTTCTGCAATTGAAAACAAATACATCATCAATAAACACTCAATACCATTCACAAGCACGACGGAAGCGAACAAAGACGAAGTATCGGTCAATTTGTCGGCGCACAGTTGTTGTGTAGCCATATCTGTCGACGGTGTAATAAGAGGTGGCGACACGGGCCGACATCTCTATATGGACTGACGCTTGTCTTATTATGGAATGGACTTCCGTTTGGAACGTCGTTTCAACATTGTTCGGAATAATTGAATCGGGTATGACGGATTGCTGGAGAGATGATTGAAGTTCCCGCAGCTTTAATACAAGCTCTGTGTCAGCAAAAAATATGATGCTGGTCGACGCAGTCGGCAAAGAGGGAAAGTTACATCTCTAGAGAATGTTTTTTTTTTCATTCATGCTTGAATTGAATGCCGAGGCTATGTGTGACTACAGAAGCATAGCACTTAAATATTTCTTATAAGAAATCGTATCCAATAAAGGCAACAAAGTTCGGATTAACGACACTTGGCGCATGTACAAAGAACTCGTTTTAAATTAAAAATCAGAAGACGGCGGAAAGTATGCAAAGAGGATTTCAGAAATTAATTCTTATGCTCCTGTGGCGATGGCGAAAGAGTGTCTCGTTAACAATTTTACTACTCGTAACCGCTGCGCTGCCGTCTCGTCGGTTCGTGAACGTTCTGGTATAATTTTTTGCCTTTCGAAACCACACGAAAAAGACTCCTCGAGTGTGCTGCGGGTCCTAGCCTAGCTCGCCCGACAAAGAACCGAGGTAATCGACATTGCAAGTAAAATTAGCAAGCTGAAGTGGCAGTGGGCTGGGCACATCTGTCGCAGACCCAATAACTCGCGGGGCTCGCGCTGGGGTAGTCGAGTGCTCGAATGTAGGCCAGGTACAAGCGTAGCGTGGGACGCCGGAATTCGGGTTATTTCGTATTCGTCAAAGGCTATGGACAGCCAGTAGACAGACGACCTTAAAAGCTGAGCTGAGCTGAGCTCAGAGTGGATGAATGAGAAGGGCGTATCACCGCACGTGGTGGCGTTCCTTGGGAGAGGTTTATGTCTAGCAGTGGACCCATATGAGCTGATGGTGAAACATGAGTTTAATCATCAGAGGGAGTTGCATCGTATGTGTTCTTTTGTTGTAGCCTTTGAGAAAAGTAACGCGTAAGAGTATCTGCCTCTTTTCTTCATATAGGGCAGCTTAGCACTAGCGAGGCGATTCCAACCCCTGTGACATTCCAGGCTCGCTTTTGGATGCAAGTAAGAATTTAATGATGGCGGGCTGCAGGCAGCCTCAAAGGGAGCCCGGCTGCTCTTATTGGCGGTGTTGGTGGCGCGGGGAGCGGAGCGGGGAGGGTGACACTTTCTCAAGTAAAAATAATTAATCCAATTACTTAACGGAGTACGTGGCGTTTTTTTTTTGTGAGAATTTGCGGATGCGGACGTTTTAATTCGAGACAATTGCGAGTGAAGAAGGATGGGGTAATTGTTTTGTTTGCAGCTTCTGTCTGCCTGCATCCCGCGGGCTGCAGCGAGCTGGCACTCAGCTAAGCTACTCCAGCTCGTGTTCGCTCTGTGTCGCTCTAGTGAGTCCTGTCGGATGATAGAGCGTTTTCATTGTCGTGGGATAATCCTTGACCGTTAAATGATTGCAGGGAAATTAGGTGAGAAATGGTGAGTGATTCCTGAGATTGAATTCTTAGGAACAATAGTACAGTGCAATGCAAGGATTTGCCGTACACACTGCCGCAATGTAATATTCAATGTAACATGCAGTTACCATATAATGTAACATGCAATGTTACATGTCATGTAACATTATATGTAACATAAAATGTAACATGCCATGTATATATATATACATGTATTTGCAAGGGCGTTGAAATTATGAAACAGATATCAATCTGAGAAACAATTCAAGTCGTAGGGTAAACAGGAACAATGAACATAAGAACAATAGACGCGTCCTCATCGTGCAAGCGACAAATGCAGACTGGCATTTCGTCGCCACGTTAACGCTTTCTTAGCTCGTTATCGTCAACCAATACCGTAAGTTGGGATTTTTCGGGTATAAACTCTGTTCGACGAATAGAGTATAGTAGTCAGCCCGCAATCCCTGCGTGTGATAGAGCCGTCTCGTGGTCCCAATATACTTAATCCTTTAAAGAATCTAATATTGTCTGGCGAATGTCTACAATTTCAATAAGAGTTCTTTTTTCATCACGAAAGAGAACATTTCGATTGAAGATTACCAGGAAGGTATGCTGGGGCAGAAAAAATCTATTGAGGAATTAGTCTCGGGTACGGAAAATATTTTCTCCGAACCTTGCGAACGAACACGCTCGTAGGCTGATCAAAGTGAAAAACAATTCAGAAGGACGACAGCAAAAGAAAGCAAAAGCAACTTTAGCACTGACCTGACGGAGCGGAGGAGGCGGGGGGAGGAGCGGCCGCGGCGCGCGGCGGCTAGAGTTAAAGGAACAAAGAAATGGACAGATGTCGGCAGCATCTTCACGCTCCGCCGATGCGGGGGCGGGCAGCGGTCGAGAAGCGGGGAAGGGGGTCCAATTAATTTGTCCACAACGTCCTTGCCGGGAAAAAAGAGCTATTTGTTAAGTAAAACGGCGGTCGAGCGTGTACTACGAGAGCGGACACGTGGCTTTAATGATAAAGGACATACGACCTCTGAGCGATAAGAGGCATCAACCACGGAGAGGCGGGGGCGTATTTAAGTGCTGAAGATGGAGCGAGCCAACACATTAAATATAATGTTTTGTATTCGCATACGGATGCACCGGCACTTACAATATATCTCTTTTACTAGGAGAATGAGTTATGAGAGTTACTATAGCTGCTTCTCTTCACGGCAAAATATCCTATAACAATCCTACGTCAGTAAAACACCACGTTGTGAATTGATTGAGTTTTTCTCGTCTTGGGATGCGTTGATAGTTTTGCCCTTTATTAATTAGGAGGATTCACCTTCTTACTGCAAGTCAAGAAGACAATTGTAAAGTTTCGTCAATCCGAAATGTTGGCGTGGATTTCTATGATATTCGTATCGCCGTACAACATTTACATTCTGAAATGGCATATTGTTGCAATCTGAAGACAAGGTGAAACATATGAGGCTTGACTGGGATTGGGTAAATCCAAAAAGGGATAAATAGTACGTTTTGTTACAAAAGAAAAATTTACTGCATATGGACGCCAGAATGAAAAGATTTTATAGAAACATTTTCATATTTTCGACGCAAAAATGTGACGCCAGTGCGGACGCAACTGTAGCGCTCATCTGACTTCAATAAAGGGAATAAATTCGATGAAAAATATCCCTATGTTGACATTCGCCCGTATTCCCGTCCACTTTATGGGCGCTATTTTCTACTCGTGTCCATCTGACTTTGCGACTTTCATGTGGAAACACATCGTGACAACGCGTTTGAACATGGAAATATTTTTGGGGAATGTCATAGAAATATCCTTGTTTACGGTTATTTCGCTGTCGGACTTCAGCCAAAGCAGATTTTCATATATGCTGCTCCTCTACTACACGTATATATGTAAAATTTCACGAAGAAACTTTGGCTATCTCGTACATACGTATAGATTATGTATGATGATGATATAGGTCTCTTAAAATGAGGCAACCACGGCACTACTGTACGAATTATCTACCACTCCGATGAATAAAAAGAGCGTGATTAAAATCAAATAATAGGCGTTTTCCTCCAGCCGACCTTTGGGTTATAATGAAAGAGTGTGGAGTGTGGAGAATTTAGAGGTTCAAGAAAGTGAGATAGAATATGCTTTATAGGGTTCCGCATCCATACGGTAGCGGAACGTCCATGGTCGTCGTTAGACACTTTATGGGTGGCTCGGCGACACATGTCGCTCTTCCAATAAAAAAAACTTAACTTTGGAAGAATGACCGTTCGACCGTTCAGGTTAGCCACGGAACAGCTTCATAGCTACTCTATGAAGCTAACAATGGTTGAAATTAACATTACCTTACTAGCGGGCGATTTCACTACCCTCGGATAAAATTTGGCCGAGGTTTAACTCCTGCAAAATGTCACTTGAACCGACAAATAAACAGTTTGACGAGAGTTTTACCACCTCCGGCTAGGTGGTAGAAAAGAGCAAGGAAGTAAGTGAAACGAAAGTTGACCGAAACGACTATGGGAATAGTTAGTGTTTTTGTGAACGCGCTGGCACCTAGTTTACAAAAGTATGATGGGTCGACTTCACGGGTTAAAAGATGATGCAGCCAACCATGTAAGTTTCCATAAATAAACATAATAAATGCAAAAGCCGATTTAGCGGAAAGTTGCAAACACGGAACCCTGAAGATGCATTCAGTTCGCGAGCACGAGCGTCCTGTTTATCGGCGTACACTCTTATGAATATACTCGTAAGGGCTCCTGCACACTAACGATGTTTATCCAACTAAACTGTTTAGTCGTAATCAAAACCTTCCAAAATACATGCCAAAATATAGAGGTCACACAACGCCACTCAATTGTTAAGTTGCTAAAGACGCCCAACGACTCAATTGAAAAGTTGTACAACTTCATAAAGTCTATGAACGCCTATAGCGGTCAGACGGCCGACTGTTTAATCGGCCGTCTACTGTTTAGTCATCCGCCAACCTAACGAACGCTGCACTTTCTGACACTTGTCCCAAGAGCGGTCGGAGGGTTACGATCTCTCAGACCTGCATAGTGAACTACTGAATAATCCTCCGTGAGCCTATCTCAATTCTCCACTACTAAACAGTTGCGTTGGAGAAAAAATTGGCCGTCATGGCCAACACAACTAAACAGTTTAGTTGGTGATACAATCGTCCGTGTGCCGGAGCCCTAACATGCTCCCGTATAGCCTCCAGACGCCGCCGCCCCGCCTCCGCGCCGCCCGGCTTATCGACACCGTAGGTGGCGTCTGGTACAATGCAGTAATTCGCCAACGCTGCACCAGCTCTCGTCTGGATAGGAAGCGTAACCCCTTCCCTTCTTCGTCCGTGCACCTCTTGCCCCTTTCTTCCGGATCTTTCTCACAGCTGCACGAGCACAGGGTGCACTTCTATTTATAGCTGGAATTAAAAAATAATGTATGCATTCATTTTGTTTGATTATGTGACTACGGGGATATATGGGGACAGAGAGGTGCATCAGAAGTGGATCGTCGGGATAGGAGTTTGAGGGGCGACTGAAGAGAGGTCATTTGGAACTCGGTGCGCATATTCAGTTTTGCATATAATATTTTTGAAAAAAAAAATCATGATACACATTCTAGTAGCCCTGAGTATATTTTTTTATCTTATAACGAGGATGGTCCATGACGATTATTGATTGAAAAGACTGATGATGGTGACTCGTGCATGTAATAAAATGCTTCTCATTTTCAATGTCACACAAGAAGGCTCCAGTCTCATTATGAATTTTATTCGTCCCTGCTTTATTTTAATACTTACCTTTAATACATAAAATACCCCAGAAAATCCACGCAAGACGAACATTGACGGCAATGTTGCCTGTATGTCGCGTTAATACGAGAAAATAGTGCAGCCGGCCTTGGCTGCAGTCCCAGAGGCGAGGCGTCGTCGGTGGAAGAGCTTCGACATCGAGACAATGTGCTTACAGACGGCGAGTTGAGCCTGTCGCGGAGATATAAGCCTATAATGCACCATGCCGCCTGTTGCTACGCCGCGCGACGCCCTCACATGAACACGTCCTGAGTCGATTTATGTCAATGGAAGGAAGGAGTGTAAATGCTGTGGTGGTTCTTGTTTGTGAAGTCCTGTTTTAAATTTCTTTGACTGCTTATACAGATAACGTCACGTCTGTTCCGCAATGGGGTGAACAGAGACAACGGTTTGTGTACTTATAACTACCTGCCGTATGTCTGATTCTAACTTTTGAAACATCTCTGGGAGGTGCTTTTCATGGAAGTCATGATTTTGGAGAAATCTACTATGTTGTTTTATTTTGGAGAAATCCACTTTGATCTGAATGATTATCATATCTATTCAATTTCTTATCATAAAAGTCCTAACCTGTTGTTGTTCAATAAATTGACAAGGGTTCAATTTATTTATATATTGACGAAACATGTTAAAAGATCAAAGGGTAAGGTGGCAACATCATTTTGTCTCACAAAGTAACACCAGAAAAAGAAAGCACACGCCACTCCTGCCCATGCGAAGACCCATAATCTTAACTTCATGCGAAATTGATGCTTGACCAGATTTATGTCGGCTGGCTACTATAAATCTGCGTTTTTATGATTGAGCTTTAAAAGAGACACATTGTAGCCTTTACACCGCAGACCGAGTCATTCCTGAAGAGCAGAGGAGACAAAATGAAGAAATAATTAACCCTGAAGATATTTATAAAGCAGTTCTTTATCTATGCCAGTACGACGAAGCTGGAGATGAAGCATTACGACCACCTAAGCACGTAGCCAGTTGGCAATCTGTATTGCTTGTAATAAACCGCCGCTGCACGTCCTCTTAATATACGTCATTATTTTCTTTCTTTTTTTCCCAGAATGTTCCGCGTAATTTCAGGTTATTAAGAAGACACCACTAAAAACCGGAATGAACAAGTTTGCTGTAACTGCGACGTCGCCGCTTTGTCACACGAAACTTCAAATTCAGAACTTAGCGATATCGGGAAGTTTAGAGATACCTCTCGGTACCCCTTGCGTACGAAGTCCCGAGGTCATGTGTACCTTTTGTAGTAGTTTTGGATGGCTTATTTATCGGTCGGTCTTCTTCAGCTGATCCTCCATGGACACGATGGTGTCGACGAGCGGCGTCTTAGCCAGAATGTTCTTGAGCTTGGGCGCAGGTCGTGCTTCGTGATCACCGTGCGCACCTCAGTCTCGTTGATGCCGTGCGCGATGGCGTCATCACCCAGGGTCGCGTAGATCGTCACCACTGCACGGACACTATTCTTTATTGCACAAACTATTGTTTAGGTTTTTTTTATGGAAACTGACACGGTTGGCTACATCACCTACAACACCCGTGATGTCAGCCCATAACACCGGGGACTAGGTGCCATGTCAGTGCTTCCCTTCGGTCGTGCCGGATACACTGAACTGAACGGAAAACACAAAGTATTTACATAGCCGTTTCGACCGACGTTTCATTCAGTGCGGTGGTACCAACTCGGGCAGGTTGAACCCTACCACCTAGTAAGGTAATAAGGGAAGGGAAGGTAAGTTTATTCCCGTACATATGAATGGTCCTTTATTAGATGCTTATTTCCGCCTCTTCAATTACCATATATGAAAATCGCCAAGTAATTTTCTCTGGAATGTTTTGATCCGTTCTTTAAAAACATTTTGGTTAATGTGTGATACAATGTCTGATAACATTTCAAGTTCCGGTCATTGTTTAAACTTACAATATAATGAGCATTAGGCATTTCGTCTTGGTCAGTAATAATTTAATAGGTCTATATATTGTCATCCTTGGGTCGACTAGCCATTTGGTGGCGCTGTCCTTTAGCAAGGGCCAGTCTATCCTATTTTAGTAAATATTACTTGGTTGTAAGTTGTCACAACAACTTGGACTTGCTATTTATTGGAGTAAGTTGCTCTTATCTCGCAGAAAAAGTCCACAATAATTTCCGGAACTCCTCGGAGAGGTATGAATAAATCTGCGTTACAATGTTAATCCTTTGTCTGATTAAGACAACAGAAACCTTTGCATTTCTCGTTATTTGATTTTATAGATATAAATGTGTATATTTTTATGTTGCACATAATGTAATGCTTTCCAGTCATTTTAGCACATTTTGTAATAGGTTACACATTTCTTGGCATTATTTTCCATAGGATTAGAATCCTTGAATTCGAACCTCCAACCTCTAGTATTAAGCCTCTTCCATTCATAGTGACGTCATGCGCTCAGCGGAATGGGGAGCGGGGACAGGGGCGCCGACCCCCCGTTTCCTCTTTAAGCAGTTTCCTCTTTACTAGAGCGGGATGGACTTGCCACAAGGCGCATACGATAAAACAAAGCGAATGCGAATAGCGCGCAAATCGTTTTTATTTTAGTAAGTATGAAAAATTTTAACTCTGTGAATTTTTCAAATCTTGCTTCATCTTAAAATTGTATTTGGAGAAAAATAATAAAAATATACATTAATTCTTTATTTTTTTATAATAGAAATTGCCGCAAAAATAGAGGATTTCGGATTTTTTTCTTGTATCGAGCGAAGTTAAAAAACTTGCTGTTTTTCAACGTCGAGGTTCACTAAGGATAATCCTGTAGATTGAAAACCTAGAACATTCCCTATATTTATCTTTAACTTTTCATATGTTTGCATCAATCCTACGGTACAGATAACCCGAGTCGCGTCAAACGTAATAACTGCTGTCAAATGTATGAGAAATGTCACTTTAACCGACATATAACTGTTGGACGATATTTGACCAGAGCTGGTGAAACCGGGCATTAGTAATCATTCGAAGCTAAGCACATACGATGAACCCCATATAAATTCATGTAGACATTTCTGTAGCATTAAAACTTACCTGCTGTCTATGGCCGTTTTGTGTTGAGAGCAATAAATCATATAAATAAATATATAGCATGCTACATAAAATATATTCAAGAATCGGTAATTTTCTTGGGGACATCAAATTTTAATGGCGCGTACGCGTCAAAACAAACTTAAAGATTCTCAAAGTTCCACTAAAAATGTACATAATCTTAAGGGGATTAATATTACAGTTCGTAATATTTTTATTGCGTGCTTGCTCTTAAATAATTTCATAATCGTCCACAACATTTCAACATCATCTCAGTTAGTTAATTATGTAAGAAGCACTTAATTTTGTAATAATTAATAAACATATGCAAATTGTAACTATTCGAGACTCGGAGCATGAATTACATATTTTGACTAATTTAAAATTATTATTTCATTTATTTAATGCACATACAAAGTAAATTCACTAGAAAATATTATGTGTAGAAATTTGTCACAACTTCCTTAAGATCTCCAGACACTTAAAATGAGACGTCAGACCGTAACTCATTCTTGCAATTAAAATATTATTGCGGATCTGTTTTATGAGGACCGCTCAGGACAGCTCAATAGCTGAGGATTTGTACTCGTCAGCAATAAAGAGAAACTCTTCAGTGGTTATTGTGTCGTCTCTCGCACCCAGCCAAACCGCGGGGCGGTGCTGCAACGCAATAAAATGTTTTTAACCGACTTCAAAAATTAAAAAGGAGGTTATCAATTCGACCCGTATGTACGTAATAGTGTTGGAATTGCACAATATTGGTATAAATGTTAGTCTATGTGGTCTTCTAAACAGGTGTGCCAAATTTGATAAGTGTAGGTCCCTTAAAGTTGTCGAATGAAGGTGACAAATTTGTCATTCATCACGCAAATGTAAATTATTGTGTACCTACAGGTACCTCCCAAGCAGCACGAATCAAGATTTATAAGAATTATAAATCTATTAATGGGTCGGTAAAGGATTTTTCCTAGGTAAATCCTCTCATTGTGGGCTTGATTAAGAATTTAAACTCTCAAAGATTTTAAAGTCAGCAACCTTCGTAAAGTGTCTATATTCTTATTGAGCTCTGTAATGGAATATATTAGGAATATAAGCTTACACGAAGTATGTACTTATTGAGATAATACACCGAATTCGCAGTATGTACAGCCTACTAACACTCTTATTAAGGCTTTAAAGTCTGCTAACCATCTACGTATGGACTGCGGAGACTTCAGTAGGAGTGTACCTATACTCAATAATTTTATGTATTATTAACATTTAATTAAGTAGATCTTATACTTCTGTCACATGGTCGTGTCGTGTCATAGTCACCTGGGCATAGCTCGTGGTTACCTCATCGGAAGCGTCTGTCTGGTTCATCTTACAAGTAACGGCCGCAGTTAAATGGCTCGTTAGAAATAACTCCGTAAATATTGGAGGCTGTAAAATGACTGCCTGACCTTATCTGGGCTTCACTTCACTCTTATCTGTAACTCAAACTTTGATGGGCCATTTCTGGCTTCGAGTTTTGGAAACTAAAAAATTAAGAAGATATGCACAAATATGTTGGTACACTATAGAAGTATGCGGTGTGTGAAAGTGCACTTTTGCTTTAGTGTACAGAACGTTTTTTTTTTCAGCTTATTACCGAAGATAAAGGCAAGCAAGAAATTTTAAAGATTTTTTTGGAAGTAATACTTTTTATTTCTTTTACAATATAGGTAGGTATTAAACTAGTACCGTGTGGGTCGGTTCTTAAGTACCGTTATGGGGCCGGTACTTAAAAAGAATATCCCCACTGTATCTCTCCCATCATATAAGTCATCATCGTAAAAGGCGACTAAGGGAGAAGATGCCGTGCTAAAGGGCGGCAGGGATATTTCCCGAAGAAAGTAAGTTACTAACAGCAAGACCGGGAGGCCGAACAGCGTTTAAGTAAACGACATACATTGTCGAAGAAAGTAAGCCACTAAGAGTAAGGTTAGGGCCGCGGCCACCTGAATGAAGTTTGGCCTTAAGCCTCGCCTATAGCTTCGTTCACCTAAAACTAAGGGCGAGACGTGAACGTAAACTCAGCTCGGCCTTCGGCATAGCCCTAAGTTATTTACTTTCTTCGAGAAGGTTTATCGTTTCTTTGAACGCAGCTTAGCTAGGAGCTTCTTGCCCTAGACGTGAGGAAAGCGAGTGGACCGGACAGAGTGCCTGCATTGGTGTTGAAAAAGTGTGCTCCCGAGCTGGCTCCAGTACTGACGCGCCTCTTTCGCCTCTCGTACACAACTGGCCGCGTGCCGGCAGCTTGGAAATCAGCTTTCGTTCAGCCTGTCCCAAAAAAGGGCGATCGCTCTGACCCGTCAAACTACCGACCCATAGCAATCACCTCCCTCCTCTGCAAGGTGATGGAGCGCGTAGTCAATACGCAGCTCATGACGTACCTAGAGACAAATAATCTCATCAGCGATCGGCAATACGGCTTCCGGCCAAACCGATCAGCTGGTGATCTCCTAGCGTACGTCACTCACCTTTGGGGGAAAGCGCTTGAAGGGTACGGTGAATCCTTGGCAATTGGACTCGATATTGCCAAGGCATTTAACCGGGTCTGGCACAAAGCACTTCTGGGCAAGCTGCCGGCGTACGGAATCCCCTCTGGCCTTTGTGACTGGGTCACTGACTTCCTACATGGGCGTAGCATTCAGGTCCTCGTGGACGGCTGCTCGTCGGACGCCATGTCAGTGAATGCCGGTGTACCACAGGGTTCTGTGTTGTCTCCCACGCTGTTTCTTCTACATATCAATGATATGCTGCCACTCGGCAACATACATTGTTATGCAGACGACAGTACGGCACACGGATCCTACACCAGTCACCCTTCAGCCGGACGGAAAGTTGTGGACGAGAAGAGGCTAGCACTTGTGTCTGAACTCGAGCAAATACTCCAGTCTATTGCCGAATGGGGCCGGAGCAATTTGGTCTTGTTCAACGCATCGAAGACACCAGTGTGTGCGTTCAGTGCGAAGAGAACGGCGTTCACGCCAGCTCCTTCCTTCCAAAACACGTCGCTGAAATTAAGCGACCACCTCGGGGTCCTCGGTGTCGAACTGTCGCACGACTTGAACTTCCGGCGCCACATTGAGGGCAAGGCCAAGCTGGCCTCAAAAAAGCTGGGCGTACTAAACAAGGTGCGGCGGTACTTCACGTCCGGCCAAAAACTGACGCTGTATAAAACACAGGTTAGGTCCTGCTTGGAGTACTGCTCGCACTTGTGGGACGGCTCAGCTAAATACCAGCTTGCGCCGCTAGACTCAATCCAGCGTCGTGCCGTGCGACTGGTGGGTGACCCTGCGGTGTCCCGCGACTTAGAACCACTGCAACTCCGTAGGGACGTCGCGTCGGCTCTCTAAGTGTGTTCTATCGTCTATTTCTTGGGGAGTGTTCGGAGGAGCTGTTTAACGCGATTCCGCCGTCCCCATTCCACCTCCGCACCACGCGTACTGGGCAGGGGATGCACCCCTACTCAATCGACCTACCACGGATGCGCACCAACCGGTTCTGTAGATCTTTTATTCACAGAACCGGGAAAATGTGGAACGCACTCCCTGCCCATCTATTTCCTCCCAAGTACAACCTGGGGTTCTTCAAAAGGGGCGTGAAAAGGCTCCTGTCAGGCCGGCATGGCATTCGCAATCCCCGTGCATCACAGAATGTCCATGGGCATCGTTAGACACCTACTTGTAGGTGAAACGATGCCACATGTCGCGCTATCAATAAAAAAAAAAAAAAAAAACTTGGCCTTCGGCCTCGCTCTTAGTGACATACTTTCTTTGAGAAAGTAGGTGAAACGATGCCACAAGTTGCGCCTTCCATAAAAAAGAGTAGTTATGTATAGGCAGCTATTTAAAGTATATTTTTCCGAGTAAACGACCCAACAGTGGATGGAAACAGCGGGTATTATTTTGATGAATACTAACAGTGGAATTGACGGCGACACTGGCCTATGAAAGCCCAATAACGTAGTAATTTCATGAATAAAGTATGTACCTCCCATCATTATACCTCAGGAAACGTTTATATAAATACACAAACAGTGTTTGAGGACCCGGAATATTCCGAGAGCCGTTGTATTAGCATATAAATAAGTCCAGCCTACTAAAAACACTACGGCTGTGATTAAAATGTATGAACTTTAGTACCTTAGCTACCCGCTTCGTTATACTCTACCGGAGTTCAACATGTAAAAACAACCTAATAAAATAGTCAATTCTGGATTTAGTTTTTTTATCGCTGGGAGTTAATGTAATCTTCTTGTTCGCTTTCAAAAAATCTTTGATAAAATATTGAAATGAACGTCACCATTATCTTTGGCCACAACTCACTGAACGGCGAAGCGGGCATACCATAATTAATTAAATAAATATTAAATATTCCGTTTCGATTAGAGTTAGAAAGTGAAGTATGCCGTATGTATTGGTCTTGTGTCACCTCGGCCGGCCCAGCGCGATAAATCTGCCATCTGATCTTTGAATATTTCATGTTCGATAATTTTGTCTTTAGAAATACACATTATAATATTATATATAAAAAAAAACGAAAGAAAATATATTTCAAAATGTATCCTATGCCTCTTCACTTATATACATATGTTTTGAATAAATAAGAAGGAAAAACCATAAGAATCCAATTGCCTCGTAAATAAAGATCGATAAATGCAAAATAATTGTTTTGCACAAATATTATTTATATTATATAATATACTTAATTAAGTCTCTATGTAGTCAATATGTAGTTTGTTTTTATCTATGTTAATTTCGTGCACGTGTATCGTATAGTTAGGCGTCCAAACTGTCTCTTTTTTAAGTTTTGTTAACTTTATGAAGGAACGTATAAAATAGATGATTCGCAACCCCCGCATACGACCGAATGTTCATGGGCTTCGTTAGATACTTTATGGGTGGCTGGGCGCCATATGTCGCGGGCGCTTTCAATAAAAGCAATTGTTAGCACTCATTAGTTTTTTTTTCTGTAATACCCATTTTAAATATTTCAATAGCTTGGTTGACAGGTATAGATTACCTTAGGCAATACGTCAGATATTTGTAATATTTATTATTAAAGCTATAAAGCATATTCAATCAAATAAATTAATGAAGATAAAATGCGAACCTTAAAATTCTTATAATCACAAAATATTATAATTACTAAATCTTGAATTGCATTAATGAATTAACCCGTATTTAAAAATGTCAGCAATAACACTTAATAGTACTCGTAACATTAAACATTAACTGATACAAATCCGGTCGCCGCCGGCTACGCTCCGTCAGGTCAAATAATAAGTAAATTGGTAATGGATAGGAGCGTAGTCATCTCCCCGCGCTCCGTAAGCGTCTATTAATATTCCTACCAAATTATATTGATTGTTAATATTACAGAGTTAATGGTCAGTGACAAATGAACGTATTCGACGTCAGTTCATCGATTAGAGCAGTTAATACTTTTGTTAAGAAATTCATTATTATTTCGAGATATTTTTGACAGACCGTGTTTTATATAATACGAATAACACGACGGAAATGTATATGAAAGAGATTTGGCCCGAATTTCAGGGCAGTAAATCGAAAACAACCATTGCAAAAGCGACAGGAAAGAAAATTTATATCAATGAAGAATGAACAATGTAAGAAAATCAAGAAATTGGTATATTCTGTTCTAGAGCGAACTGATTTGCCCCTATAGATAGACTGGAAGAAATAACTTATAGTGATAAGTACGCCTTTGTGCACTCCTTTAATTTCTTTAATGTGTTGTTTTTCCGCAAATTATGTGCTATAAAACGTTTCTGTTCTATTCTATTCCCTTATAAGTAAACCTGAAAAATATATCTTAGAATCTTGAAATAATTATTCTTTGCTAGTTCTTTCTAGTCAAAACTTTACCTAGCAAAACGTTTTTTCTAATTCATTAAGATTTGCGGTAGCATAATCGTGTATTGTATTTTTCTATTAATCCAAAATATCCGAATTATTCAACGAAGAAATAACATCTCCCACTAGATCCAATGTTCGACAATCGGAATTTTATTAAAAATCCATTCACCCTCACTAGTGCCGGTTTTAACTTCCTAATTTATTCCGAGATACGCATCGGAGTTGAGGGGGTATCATAAATTATATGCGGCAGGATATGTCTAGTTTTTTTTCAACTCCATAGCATGCATTATGCACCGGGAGCAGAATTCAAAGTGTTCATATGAAAACTCAAATTGTATACGCTTTTCTCTTCGCTTTAGCTCCGCTCGCGGCATTATTGATGAATCAGAATCAGAATCAGAAAGTTATTTATTTGACTACTTTGTATTCTAGGTGAGGTTTTTCTGATTTAGGATTTAGATAATATATCATTATAATATTTACCGGGTTTTTTTTTGTAGAGCTAACAAAATACTGCATTTCCTTCATAATCTACAAGAGATAAGCTAATCCACATTGGTCAATAGATACCTATTATAGATACAAATATTTTATTGCTCCTAAAACATTTCAGAGAAAGACGATATCTAGACACACGGCAGTGTGTCAGCCAAGTTCGCAAAGTAAAACGGCGACACACCGCCAGTGGGTTATATTATATTACACGAACCATCTCGGGCCACTTTCGACCCCCCCATAACTTAAAATCTTTTTGACCTACACACTTGAAATTTTACGTGTCTAGTAAGACCCTCTTCTAATTACGAAATATGAAATTTAAATACAAACCCTCTTACCATTCACGAGATAATGACGTCCGAAAATCACTATTTTTATCACTGACTGACTGACTCACTCACTCATCAAAAGTTGAGACTACTTCCAGGTGACCTAGGAAATTAAAAATTGGTGTGGAGGTAAGTTCTTGGACGAATATAAAGGAAAAAGTCTGAAATCGTCATATTAAGGCTTGGTATAGATAGAAGTGCGGCCACTTTCGAACAATGTATTGAACGATTTTACTCTAAATAACCGAGAACGTGTTTGTGAACGTTATACCGTTTGTCTAGCTAGATATCGGTATAATATAAGGTTATCTTATATATACTTTTACTTCAATACTAGGTTTTGCCCGCGGCTTCGCTCGCGTGAAATTCGTATTTAAAAAGAAGAAATTAAGTAAGCCCGCTACCGTACCTTTTCGGCGCGCGGAACAATTCGGTTAGGAACAAGTCTACCATACATAGTCACAGGGGTGGGGGTCCAAAAGTAGCCTGGTACTCGCTCTGGGCGCACGAGATGAATCACCAAAGCAATCGACAGCCGCGCGCATACGCGCGAGCGCCCCATGCTGTTCGTTCGGTGGCTACGATTTGCGGTGGAAAAAAAACTGAGTTTGTCTGTAGTTTCACAGTACGTAAACGCAGAAATTAACTGTAAGATTAAAGTATTTAAGTAATTTAATGATCTATTATTTAAAAAACAAAAGATATATACTTGCCAAAAAATAATGATATCCCACCAAAAACATAAATGTGAAAAAATTTCCAAGTTCGCAACAAAAAACTTGCAAGATAAGCACTGGGATAACGGCTTCGCTAATAAAAGAAGTGAGATCTAACTGGATACCAAGTTCTTTCGAAGTTCCTTAAATCATAGTTCCTGCATTATGCATACGTTCTTCAGTTGCATTAAAAGAAAATGTGTTATGTTCTTTTCTACTCAATAGTGCGAATAGGCAATTTTTATCTTATTCAAATTTATGTAATTGAGTGAACTAGTTCTTTGTCAATGAAATATACTTGACTAAATTTTTCTCAAACTCAAAGATTAAAGTAGGTCGATAAAAACTTGCCAAGACGCACTATTGAGTACCAAAGAACATAACAAATTTTCTTTTAAAGCAACTGAAGAACGTATGCATAATGCAGGAGCTATGATTTAAGAAACTTCGAAAGAACTTGGTATCCAGTTAGATCTCACTTCTTTTATTAGCGAAGCCGTTATCCCAGTGCTTATCTTGCAAGTTTTTTGTTGCGAACTTGACAATTTTTTCACATTTATGTTGGGATTGTTGTTTTTGGTGGGATATAATTTACGTGAGGTGCAAAGGCGAAATTATCCCTTATAGAAATTTTTTCAACCTTTGGATGTTGGAGTCGTATGTTGTGAAATAGAAGTAAGTTAAAAAAAATATCAAAATCAAAAGTGTTTATTGGTCAGGCACATACAAGTAGAGTTTAAGTCCTCCATACTACAATAATGTTTGACAGGTCTACCGTTAATGCAGCTCTATGCTAGATCGCCAAGCAAGCTCACGGAAACCACTATCTGTGAATCAATCAACACCGCCAATACTGTTATACATAACTAACGCAACAGACTACACACCAAACACACACGCACACATACACACCCTCCCTCGCTCAATCTCTTTCAACCTAGCACACACACGCACATACACGCTACACAACAAGTATTTATCTATCACAATACCGACTATCTAACATTGTTTTATGTTCATAATTGTGCCTACCTATACATAATATACCTTTAAAATAATTTCCATTTAATTTCTGTAGGACAAGCCCGCGGGCTAGCGTAGAAGAAGAACATCGTTACATTGTACAATTCATATACAATAAAACATTTTGAATTTGAATTATTATAATGTTGCTACTCGTTTGTTCACCTACCATATACATTAATCAGTTAACGTTTCAACACCCCCATAACAATGTCAATTTACTCCAATCAGACAAATAAAATGGTGTGAATCTCCCGGACTACAAGAGAAAGCCGTATATCATATAAAGATGTTGCGTGCCGCGTTTACACATGTTACATCGGACACGCGCACGACTCGCTCTCGTAGGACGTGGACTTCTGTTGTATGGTATACTAGCTTTTGCCCCGCGGCTTCGCTCGCGGTAAACTCAATACTGCATTAAACCAATACTGCAACGGAACGCAACAGAACTGCTAACGCCATCTATTACTATCATTCGACTCTAAATTCCGTTCATACTATACTTTCTTTGATACTGTTCAGCCTCAAAAACCACTATTTACATTGGTGCAAACCGCATCAAAATCCGTTCAGTGGTTCCGGAGTTTACCTCGAATATACATACAGACAGACTTTCCCTTTTATAAGAAGTAGAGATAGAGAAGATATACGGTCAGCCTCACAATCCAGAGGTCACCCATCCAAGTACTGATCGCACACAGGTGTGGTTATGATCACGACCGATATTCGACCGACCGGGCGACCGCACCACTGAGCTACCCAAGCTGACATTCTACATTTTAAGGGTTGTTGATGTATGTAAGTATTCAGAATTGTTTAAATTTGTAATTTAACTTTTTTCTATTTGTTTGTAAATTATGTTTTATTGTTTGTTGAAATTGTATATCTACATAATTATCTAACCTACTCCTTATTTCTTCTCTGCCCCTCCACACACAAGGTTGGCTGGAGGAGAACGCCTATGGCTTGAGGTGCACCTTTTGCAATACATTTTTAAGTGCAATAAACATAATTTAGATTTGCTTTTTTATTTGACTCTCTTGGGAATGTACGATATCATCGTAATTTATAATCCTGGAACTAAATAGCACAATAAATAATAATAAATTAATGACATTTTAATTTATTTTCTTACTTTTATATTCTTAAGTCATCTCGTATAATTTGCTTCTTCAGATAGATTAAAAATGAATAATTAGCTGAAAATGAAGCGAGAAGCGACAGGTCCTCGTGAAAATGTGTTTTATAAAAATAAATAACCATGTTTAATTAAACGTGGGTATCAAGTATCAACACTGGCGTTGACGTGTGAGGTGTAGGGTTCATATCCTGGCGCTGCTAACGAGACATACAATAACAATAATGATTTGTGGCGCCCTTTTTCGAATTCCTACCAGCAGCAGCAGTGGCGCTGCGTGCTCCGTGGGCGCATAGTAGCGAGCGCCGCCTCCGCGCCGGTTAATTACGAACACGTGTGAATGTGTCTATTAATTAACTATGGCTGACGAAGGAATACTTAAGAATACTTATGATGTATTTAATTTTTTCAAAAATTTTGTGGATGGATATTCTAAATAAATAAAGCGAAGTTTCGGGCGACCGGCGGCGCCGCCCGTTACACGTACGTCAATATAATATGAATATCCTTATAACTCGAAATCACATTATCGATTTACATAAGGTTCTCACTGTTACATTTTGTCACTTCTCAAGATGGGTTTAGACTATAAATCATAACGCTACGTCATCGGCGTATTAGTAGGTATATAAATACTAGCTTTTGCCCGCGGCTTGGCTTCGCGTGACTTTTTGCTAACAGTTCAGGCCGCCGATGACGTATGTAAATCGATAAAGTGGTTTTCGAGTTATAAGGATATTCATATATCGGCGTACGTTATACGGCCGTAGGAACTTCGGTTTATTTACATTTTAGAAATGAAATGAAAATATACTTTATTGCACAAAAAGTGACAAAAGGCGGACTTAAAGCCTAAGGGCATTATCTGCCAGTTATACCTGGGATTGTGAGTAGGGTAGATGGGTAGTGCGGAAAATTAAATGAGAGATTTTTTTTAAGAGTATAAAAATAAACAATAAATCATAGATAACAGTAATAACATACAACTAAATACATTCGTGAAATACATACATACAAGTTCAAAAGTACATACATATACGCTTACATACATATACAATTACAATGCTCCACAAATACACAGAAAACACAGTAAGTACAACAATGCAAGTAGGCATAAATTAAAATTAAGACCAAACTACGTACTTGAAGTATAGTTTCGAGATGTTTATATCTATTAGTCTCCAATATCTATATTTAAAAATAGCTTTTCTGTATAAGATTGACGAGGGGCCTGAATAGGCAGCTGCCAGGCCGGCATGGCATTCGCACACAACGATTTCATACGACCGAATATCCATGGGCGTCGTTAGAAAGCTTGTGGGCGACTCAGAGCAACATGTTGATGTCACGGATGTTGTAGGTGATGTAGCCAACCGTGTCAGTTTCCATAACAATAAAAAACGTCCTACTTCCAATAAAAAAAAATGCGTTCCTGAACAGGAGAATAAAACATTTGTGTTATCGTAACATTGGTAACATCATTGATATTATTTGTAATATCAATCGTTAGCATCATAATATTAAAATTACTTTAAGAAATATAAATTTAAGATGCAAAGACACCCTTGTCCTTGAAGAGATCTCGTACATGTTGCAGAGGGCAGACACGTTTCTCTCCTGCGGAGTCACCCGTTCAAGAGAACTCAAACTGAAGTACGAGTAGGTAGCCCCAACATCCAGCAATAACGAAACGAAATCCGAACTTTGACGACGTGTCGAGGGCGAAAACTGAAGAGCAGACGCTCCGAAAACCTCCCCCAATCGAAACTCGCCATTAAACCTCCGCAATATGACTCAGTCTGCTTTGGTAAAGTTGGATGCTCAAGAAACTTTCTCCGGGTCACCACTCCATATTCAGTATTTGTCTCACATACATCTCGTCGAGTCACTGTGTAAGTACTGGCAATTTAACCTAGTATTTTATTCCCATTCTTCTTTCTTTTCCCCTTCGCCTCCTACTGAAAGCGACCAACCCGCTAAGGCGGCCATTCTGCCATGTCAGCAAATTCGAGTCGCGGTTTGGTGTCGCGGTGGGCGCAGTGTGGTCGCTTTCAGCGAGGCGACGCGCGCACTCGCTCAAATAATTTCGTAAGAAGTTTGAAGAAGGGCTTGGCCGGAGGGCGCCAAGTTATCGAGTGTCGCAAAGTGGAGGTTATCTGAGTGAGGTGACGCGGAGAGAAGACGGTGGCGGTGGCGACGGCGAGCGGGCGGAATACCAAGCAGCGGCGCGCGCGGGCAACGCTCCGTGCAAATTGGACCCGTTTTCTGCAACGGAGAACACCAAACATGATTTTTAGGGTTCCGTAGAGAGCGACGCTGGCACGAACCCTCATAGAATCGGTCAGGTGTTTTTTTTTAATGGAAACTGACACGGTTGGGTACATCACCTACAACATCCTTGATGTTAGCCCATAACACCGGGTGAACTTGGTGCCACGTCAGCGCTTCCCTTCGGCCGTGCCGGCTACACTGAACTGGACGAGCGGTTCAGTGTAGTACGGCTGCATTGAACACAAACTATTTACATAGCCGTTTCGACCGACCTTTCATTCAGTGCGGTGGTACCAACCCGGGCGGGTTAAACCCTACCATCTAGTAACATAAGAAAGGAGTTATATCCATTAGTCGACTTTTACGACATACACGGGGAGAGATGCAGTGGGGCTATTCTTTTAAAGTACCGGCCCCACACGGTACAGTTGTACATCCGTGTCTATCCGTTCGTTTGTTCGTTTGTCTGTCACAGCCTGTAGCTCCTAAACGGTTCGACTTTTCTTTTTGTAACGTGGAATGTTTATAGATTTCCGGGATGTAACAAAATTTTATGTGTAAACAATGTCAGGGATCCTCAACACTTAATTAATAGGGGCCGCAAAAAATAAGTTAAAAATATTTTTTTTAACAAAGTAGTACCTACATCGATGAAAAGGTCTTCCAAAGCCTAGATAATTATTATTTTAAAAGAAAAAAATGTTTCATTCTATAAAACGTCATAGTAAAGAATATGTACAATTTTCTCTGTCGGAAGCGATTATTTCAAAACAAAATGCTTAATATGTTAGAGTAGTTCATTCAGTACTTACAGCATGAACACTTTTAAAGTTTGTATCTTGAACGGTTAAAGAGGCAATCGCATTAGTCTGAGCGTAGAAACCTCGGTCTTAGAAGAGTCTCACGGACCGCGAGGGGTTAACGGCTACGGCTAACAGCAATACGGAGCACGAAGCAACCGGTTACGCATGCGTTATGCGTGTAAGAATGGCATAGCTACGGAACCCTCTGCTTATGAACAACGTTCGCACTTAACAAGCTTTTTTTCAGACGTATAGGTACACTACACATAATATTATTTTATGAAAACAGCATGGGTGGCTGTGTCGACGGTCCAGTGGTGGAGTCGACGCAGCCAAATTCACCTAACCTCGCAAAATCACCTTTCTGTCAACATGCAGACGTTCCAGAACGACTGAACATATTTAGACGCGGTTTTCGCTAAATCAATTCGGTATATCTCCGGATATCGAATTATGGCAATTCGATTTCTAGTTTCCGTGGACAAACATACATACAAACATATTATACGCTTATGAAACTTGGCACACCTGTTTAGAAGCCCAAATAGACTAAAATATACGAATATTGTTCAATTCCAACGATATTACATACACACGGGTCGAATTGATAACCTGCTTTTTTTTAAAGAAGTCTGTTAATACTTGTAAGTGAAAATTCTCCTGTAGAACTATAGCACTCTCATCAGCTAACCCTACCCCTGTCATAACAATAGAGCTGACAAGCAAGGCGACAGCTTTTGACATAGTTCTACGCTTAAATGTTTATCCATTTCAGATTCAACTCTAGGTACGTGGAATTTTAGGATGTGGATAAAAGGAGGGATCAAAGTCTGATCCGCAACTTTATCGTGTGTACGTCAACGGAATTCTTTTTTCAAAATCAGTCGCTTTCGTGTGATTATTTGAGATGACGGTTTTTACACGAAGAACTTTGTTGATCGTATTACGTAGAGATGCTTTGTCATTGTAATGTTTTGCCTTATCGTGTTAGTCAGTTAGTCAGTCTGTGTGTATGTATGCGTCCATTGCTGGGCTTACGCCTCTCAAATGTTCAGTCCTTCCGGCATGAAGGCCGCCAGTTGTACTCGTATGTAAGGAACCACTGTTTTCCGCCGACGACGTACTTAATATCTTTGTCCCACCTGGCGGGTGGTGTTCCCACACCCCGTTTTCCTGTTCACGGCCGCCAGTGAAGAACGCGGTTACTCAAATGGTTGTTGTTTAGTCGGCCGATATGCCCAGCCCACTGCCACTTGAGCTTGTCACCATGTGTCTAATATCGGTCACGTCTTAGTTGCCTTTTACGATATGCACGGGGAAATATCCAGTGGGCTTTTCTTTCGCACACGTTAAGCTGAATGCACTTGCCTAACCGATCCGTTAGGTCGAATTCTCTTGCCTATAACCGCACACGTTAGACAAGTAAATTCAGCGTCTATAGGTACGTTGAGAACTTAGAATGATCCATTATAAGTACTCTCGCTTAAATATGTACTTAAGTAAGCACGCAACACTCCGCCCGCATAGTGTTTTCTCTAAGTTTCCCTAAGCCCAACACACGGCGGGCCTTGACGTCTACTTGACTTGCCTCATAAATCAAATGACTACGTGTGACGTCACGCGCTGAAATTCAGCCCGCGCTGAAATTGGGCTAAGTTCGTCGTCTCGCGCGTCGACCGCGAGCAGGCGGGCGGGACCGAGCGGAAGGGTTAGATAACCCTTTATTCAAAAGCTCGCTCAGTGAAGGCGACAATATTATATAATATTTTATTTTATTATATTAATAATACATAAATATGAACTGTAAAAAAAAACCATAACGAAAATATACATACACCCTCGCGATGGAATCCTTGGTCGTTCAGAAACAATGTGAACGAGTAAAAAGTAAATAAAAAATAATAAAGTAAAACGAATTTTAAAAAGTTGTCAAGTGAACGATGTTCTTTCTAGCCCGCCAGTCAGCTCCGCCAGTCCGTCCGTCCGGGCGGACGGACGGACTGGCGGGCGGGCGGGCGGGCGGACGGACGGACGGACGGACAGACAGACAGACGGAGTATTAGTAATAGGCTTCCGTACGGGATACGGAAACCTAAAAAGCAAGTACGACACCTGATTTGTGCAAAAAGTGTACACACCCACGAAATGTAAAGGAATGAATGAAATAAAACATTTGTTTTATGGAAAGTGACGTGGTTGCCTACATTACCTACTACAACCGTGATGTCAGCCCATAACACCTTGGTCAACTAGGTGCCATGTCAGTGCTTCTCTTCGGTCGTGCCGGCTACACTGATCTGGACGGACAACACAAACTATTTACACAGCCGTTTCGACCGACCTTTCATTCAGTGCGGTGTACCAACCCGGGCGGGTTAAACCCTACCACCTAGTAATATAAGAAGGGAGTCATATCCCTTTTACGACATACACGGGGAGAGATGCAGGGGGCTATTCTTTTAAAGTACCGGCCGGTTTAATCTGTTAGTGTCATCCCTTTATCTTACTATGTACATATGTATTTAGTGGTAGGGATTAACCCGTTGGGATTGCTACACCAGTAATCTCTAACTTTTGACTCTTTCTGAGATACCGAGGCTGACTGAGGGTCGTGAGGGTAGTGTTTTCCTCCACGAATGGAAGCGATTACACAATGTTCAGGCAATTCAGCAGGAATTATTCCGACCCTATGGCCTGTCTATACAGTGCGACTACTGTGCGCAGAGCCGCGCGGAAGCGGCTTACGTGCGCGTGTGGGTCGGAAGACGAATGCGTATTGTTATAGCGAGTGAGCCCTAATCGCGATAAACTGATGTTAGCTGTTGGGCTTGAGTGCCAACCACACCTATACGCTTCTAAACGCATTGGCTAAAAGCTGAAAACCACACCTATACCTACGCTTCTAAACGCATTGGCTAAAAGCTGAAAACCACACCTATACCTACGCTTCTAAACGCATTGGCTAAAAGTTAACTATTTTGGCTTGAGACGAACCGATATAGGTCGTACATAAATACCACACGCTGTATCCCGACAATCGGGGTAAGCAGATTAATCGGTGATGTGCTGCAATAACTCTGGTAACTTACATAACAACCACGTCCCGCCGTCCCCATTCCACCTCCGCACTACGCGTACTGGGCAGGGGATGCACCCCTATTCAATCGAACTACCACGCGCATCCGTTCTGTAGTCTTTTATTCACAGAACCGGAAAAATGTGGAACGCACTCCCTGCCCATCTATTTCCCCCCAAGTACAGCCTGGGGGTTTTCAAAAGGGGCGTGAAAGGGCTCCTGTCATGCCGGCATGACATCCCCGTGCATCACAGAATGTCCATGGGCATCGTTAGACACCTATTTGTAGGTGAAACTGTGCCACATGTCGGTGCCACAGGTCGCGCTATCCATAAAAAAAGTTTAGCAAAGTATGTACTTATTAGGACAAGATAATTCTCAAGCAGCAAGTAAGGCACATAAACCCACCTATTGCCTGACTCGTTGGAAGGACCGTGCCAATGTGAGAGGTGGCTAATCTGTCGCCCTTTAGCACGGCATCTCGTCCTTATCCTTTATGTGTGTATTCGGGAATTATTATCTCTGAGGTGATTTTTTTTTTGTCGAAGTTGACTTGGTTGGCTTTATCATCTACTACATCCGTGATGTCAGCATTTTACACTAGTTGTAGGTCAGCCTAGGTGAAGTACGCGTCAACTGTCAGTGCTTCTTCTTGGCTGTGCCCCCACTGGCGGCTATACTGAACTTTATATTTATTTATTCAATTTATGTATTTATTTATTTTATTTTATTAGGGATTGTATGTAAACCAACATGGGTGGCTGTGCCTAGAGACGGGAATCGACAGAGCCAAGATCACCACTCCTCACAAAACCTCGCTCAGTTAGGCGCGGAGATTTGCGGATGTTGCTATGATGTCCAGCCTGTTAATACGACGTTTGAAGACACCCATGTTAAAGGTTTGAAACATATTCACCGAAAAGTTCCACACCATAGCGGTGCGACAGAGAAACGATTTTGAGAACCGATTCGTTCTCAAAAGGACAATGCCGACAACGAAAGGGTGCTGACTAATTGTAGCCGACTGGGTTGATAGCATCTTACCGACCGGATGTATGATGATCGCATCGCCTGGGCTGTGTTCTCATCTAGTCTAGCCCTTAACCCGAAACATCGGTATCTCCGACCCTAGTAAAATGTTTGATCGGCCATCATGGCACGATGGCGCTATCTTCACGCCTGGCCTCTCAGCTATGTAAACATTAGTTGTCGCTGCGCTCACTCACGGTCTGGTCGCCTGCATACGACTGCGCTAAACTGATTTTTTTCCGTGCACACTCAAAAGTTGTCGGTCTGACGGACCGGTGTTTCGGGGAGCGCACATAGACCGGTGTTTCGAGGAACGTAAGTAAATAAAATATTCGTTTACTTTACGTGTTATGGATATTTTTTGGAAGATAATTTCAAAATAAAGTATGTTTCCATTGACTCAACTATATTTATTTTACCTTAAATTTTTGTTTTATCGTGGTAACTGAGATATTCTCGGAGACCGATGTTTCAAAATTCATAGTGTCCGAGAGACCGGTGTTTCAAGAACCATAGTTTCGGACCAAGACCGTTGTTTCGGGGAGAGTAACTTTTTTTTATGTTTCGGGTTAAGGGCTAGTATAGCCAGCAATCCAAAGGGAAGTCTCCGGTACGGCACCTACCTTTTCGGCGGTAATATTGGCTGGTCGGGGCATGTGCTCTGATCCCTCTGACTCAGCCACCCATACCGGATTACATAAAAAAAAACTGGAATACTTCTATAAGACGAAAGTATTTAAACTTCAAGTTCAATTCTTTTATTTCATTATTTCTGCACTGTAGAGTTAGAACAGTGATTCTATCGACAGTAGTTATAATCGAAGCGCGCAACGCCACATACAACACCAGCAATTGGTGATCAAAAATAATTCTTATAAAATTATTCATTCAAACTAGTCTCAAATTAACCAATTTGCGAAATAAATATAATCGAAGTATACATATTCATGTAAGTACCTAATTATAGTATAGTAAGCCATATTCATATTCCAAATAGTTTTTGGTCATTTTAAGCGTTCTTACTATGGTTTGACCACCATTTTATAGTGAGAACATTTATTGAGTTCGTATGGGCATTTAATACGTCAGTAACATATACAACGTGTCCCAAAACTCAACGTCAAGCGGGAACCAGGGATTAGGCCAGTTTATGACTAGCCAGGGAAAAATAAGAAAAAATCGGACTAATTTGTTTTTTATTATATGAGCATTTTTTGAAAAACATTGAAAATTTCTCGTTCAACATTTTTAGGTACCACCTACGACTACAAATTTGCAAATATAATTGTTAAGAAAAATTTATTGCTAGCCTAAATAACTCTGCTATTGATCAGTATCCCAAATAAAACCAGAATACCTGTAGTTTTACCAAAAAAAATATTCAGTTAAATTTTTTTCTAAAAAATAAATGGGTCAGATTTTTTTTCTTATTTTTCCCTGGTTAATCATAAACTGGCCTACTCCCTGGTTCCCGCTTGACGTTGAGTTTTGGGACAACCTGTATAAGGAAAAACGGTCGTTCTACTCCGGACACGAACTCCGGACGACGGAGCAACCACGACAGAACGAGCACATAGCACCCGGGCGTGCGCCCGACTACCGGCTCCAGGCTCCAGTTCCAAGCATTAAGTGTAGGCATGGCGGAGCGGCTCCTCAGAACTCCTACGGGAAGACCTCGCGTGTTCGCGAGCGAGCTGCGGAGCTACGTGACGAGGCGCTGCTTACGAGCGGAGAGGACAAGGGGAGAGTTCGTGGACAAAATGTTATTACGATGTCTTTGCATTTATTGTACTTATTTCATTGAATTTACATACACACATACATACCACACACCCTGTATTCCGACAATCATGGTATGCAGAGTAATCGGTGTTGTGCTGCAATAACTCTAGAAAATTGCAACATAACATCGACGACCACATTTAGCAAAGCATTCGGACAAGATAATTCTCAAGCAGCAATTGAGGCACGAAGACCCACCTAGTGCCTGACTCGCTGGAATGACCTATACCAAGGCATCTCGTACTTATCCCTTAGTTGCCTTTTACGAAATGCACGGGGAGCTATTCTTTTTAAGTACGGCCTCACACATTAGGCTGGGCGAAAACGACCGCCGATCGCTGTTTTTAGGGTTCCGTATCCGGTACGGGACCCTATTACCAAGCCTACGCGCGCCGTCTGTCTGTCTGTCTGTCTGTCCGAGGGCTGTATCTCTTGAACCGTAATAGGTAGCCCGTTGAAATTTTCACAAAATATGTGTTATTATGGCCGATATAAAAACAAATAATAAAAATAAGAAAAAGTAAAAAATTCACGTGGGTTCCCATAGAAGAAACTAAAAAGTGTATGCGCGCCATCTACCGAAAAGAGAATGAAGCATTTAAACTAATCATGAATTTTAACTAATATGAAGCATTTCATAAACACGCCATAGATGGCGTGAGTGGCGCTGGCCATGACATGGCGATACGGAACCCTCGGTGCGCGAGTTCGGCTCGCACTTGGCCAGCTTTTAGTGTTATCCGGTTTATCGCAAACAACTCTGTGGGCTTATTCGCGGAAAGATTGAGGAGAGATTCGGTCGCTGAGATTAGTCTGACATCTATGTGTCAACGACTGAAACTCTCCTGGAATATTTCCGCGAATATAGGCCCCGGCTAAAAGGCTCCTAAGTCAGCCGTATCCGTCAGCTCCGTCTCAGGTCACGTCTCACCGTGAGCCATTAGCATACGGCAGCGCCTCCTCTGCGAGACGCGACGGTTCGGTGCGACGACGACGCGACGCGGCGGGCGGAGGCGGCAGCGGCGGCGGGGCGGGCCCACGCACTATTTGTCAAAAACTCAGCCGACAACACAGCGCCCGCCTATCCACCGAGGAAGAAATTAATTACAAACAATGGGCAGGAAGGAAAAATAATTAGAGTCACCGCTGAGCACACGCCCGATGACAGACCATAAATTACGACACACAGCAAGAATCGAGGAAGAAATGTACCGGGGAAAGGAGGCGGCGAAGAGGGCAACTATTAATTAAGACCACAAAAACCAAATTACAAAGCCTCGTGCTGTTATTACCGACGCTGATGGTATGGGATCACTAATGAAGGCGACTCGTATTGCTGCCTGTGTACAGGTTGATTTTTCGAACGACTGTACGACGGGAGAGCTATTAATCTATGGAGAAATGCAGTTACTTTGAAATATTTTTATTTGTTTTATTTTTAGTGTTCCGTATCCGCAGGTACTTTGCGTTGCAGATAGACTAAAGATAGACGGATATATTTTTACACAGGTGTGGTATAGCTGATCTACGGAACCCTCCGTGCTTGAGTAAAACTCGTACTTGACCGATTTTTTTATTCAGTTCAAGGTGGACTAAAACTGGTCCGGTATCACAAGACTCGCAAAAATATTGATTTAGTCGCGTTAATGTATTAACGAGAAGAACAATATGAAGAAAATACATTTCGTGTTTAATAGAATAACATCACGATTCTAGAAGCTCCGCTTCTTAGAATTTCGAGGGATGCGTACAATAAAATTATTATAGAAAATTGAAAATTATTGACTTGAATAAAACATGATGTTATATAAATTGAAGAAAAAAACATTACTAAATTTTAAAAAGTAGAAAGGAAGTACGACCGCTACCGTACCTGTATTACGACGCGCGGAACAATTCGGTTTTTTATGAGAGGTTTACCAAAGATTTCTGATCACCAATTCCAAAGCTAGGCCTAGTCTTGTAGTTAAGGATATTCTAGCTAGCGGTTAAGAAACCCGCTTCTCAAAACTCAGGTGTGCACTATGAGGTTTTTCGAATTTTCGAAAAATGGCCGTTGCTCTGACGAACTTGCTCCCTTATCCCTCCCCCTCCTGTTCGCCTTCGCCAAACCCGCCATACTCTCGCGGAACACCCCTTTGTAGTCGACAGAAGAGTTCTTCGAACTGAACGATTCTCTAAATCGTTCTTGTGCCGCGCTGCAAAGGTGTGGAACGGGTTCCCAGGGAATATCTTTCCACAATCCACGGATCTTCAAATCGCGGGTTAACAGCCTTTCCCTTCCCAAGCAACATTAGTCCACCTCCAAGCCGGACTGGCACCTTCTCGGCGGTGAAATTGGGTGCACCTGAGGCTTCGACCTCGGGCAGAGCCTCCCAGTTCGAAAGCAATAAAAAAAATGCATGTTCACTTTCCCGTCACTCCGGCGAAGTGAAAAATGCTACGAAGACCCGAAGACTACGCACTGTCAGTGCTTATGCGTTGTAATGCACAGGGTCGACTGAAAGAAATTACATTCCGTGATAAGTTCGTTTTCTGCATCGTAGAAAATTTTTATAAGTAGGTTACCTACAACAGAACACATTATTTCAACTAAGAATGCTCACGTCAAAGATGCGACGCCGAACAATAGGCCTGACGACCGAGGGAGTAAAAAACTGGTGACACAACTATTAAGTCATGTTGACAAGCGCCATTGTGTTACACCACAACAAGATAACAAAATGTGCTTTCGTTTTGTCCTTTTGCTTTATTTATATTCTGTTTCGTCTGTTGATACGACAAGGAGAAACTTACATTTATTTCATTTGCAGAGTAACTTCTGCGATATGCTGCAGTTTATGTGCACATAATAAATGTTGTAAGTAGTATGTGTGCTTGTCGAATGGACATTATTATCGAGGAAAATGTAACGTCGATGGTTTTGGTTAAAAAAAAATCGGCCAAGTGCGAGTCGGAAATAAGAAAAACCGGTCATTTACACGGTGGTAAAGAAACCTCGGTGCGGTGGTAGTCCGACTCGCACTGGGCGGGTTTTATAGTTTACTTTAAAATTTGCATTCTATAATCACGCCAAGTTTCACAATTGAATGTATTACCGTTCTTACGATAGGGCAAAAAGAAAAAACACATTTCTTGTATGGGGACCTTCATTTTTTACTTTTTCTTATTTTTATCATTTGCTGTTAAATCCGCCTTAACAAAACATATTCTGTGAAAAATTCTACCGGCTACGAATTACGGTTCGGGCAGGCTTTTGCTTTTGACCTTTACGGTACAGTAAAACGTAAAAATATTTTTTTATTTCTGAATATTTGCGCGTTTTAATTTCGGACCGGAAAGTGTAAGGATTTCTATCGACACTTAATTCTAAATAATCAACAGATACAGCACTAGGACGTACGGACAGACATACGACGTAGGCTTAGTAAAAGGCTTTGGATATGGAACCATAAAAAAACCGGCCAAGTGCGAGTCGAACTCGTGCACCGAGGGTTCCGCATCGTCATGTCATGGTCAGCGTCACTCACGCCATCTATATATTAGTTAAAATGCTTTATACTATTTTCGGTAGATGGCGCGCATACACTTTTTAGTTTCTTGTATGGGGATCCCCGTGATTTTTTTACTTTTTCTTATTTTTCTTATTTGTTGTTATATCGGCCATAATACCACATTCTGTGTAAATTCCAAATTAACAGGCTGCCTATTACGGTTCAAGAGATACAGCCCTCGGACAGACGGACAGACAGACCGACAGACAGACGGCGGCGGCTTAGTAATAGGGTCCCGTACGACGGATACGGAACCCTAAAACAGTTCCACTTTCACGATTTACCGGGCTACCTCAGCCAAGAAAGAGTGAGTCCGTGAATAAATAAATATTTATTGGGCAGAAATAGCCTTTTAGTGACCGATAGATGAATAAATGGGCTGGACATATTTAAGGGTCACGGGAAGGGCTGCCCTAAGTCAACCTTTCAAGATCCTTCTTAAGATGGCGGAGGAATTGGAGCAGAATGGTTCGGACATGAAAGAAGGATGAAAACTAACGCGACAGTTGTAGAGTCGGGCCCGAGAATAATAATAATTATCTTATATTATAATATAACAATATTATATTTTTAATATTAAAATATTGCGAGTCTGCCATTGAAGGAAATAAATATCTACCTTGCCCTTTTCTAGGTGATCTAAGTCTAAATGTAAACGACTGGGTTGATACCACCTTATTGATCGTAAGATGGTCAAATTGCAGGCTCGGCTAGAGTTCTCCTCCAGTATAGCCGGCAATCCAAAGGGAAGTCCCCGGAGGGCACTTTCTCGGAGGTGATATTGGCTGGTCGGAGCATGTACTCTGGCCCCTTTCCCTCAGCCATCCATATCAGATTACATAAAAAACCCGGACTTTAAGGGCTTGCCGTGGCAATAAGTTCGCCTAATGTGTTCCCACAAAGTCTAATTCTGGGCCAATAAAACTTGTGGCACACCTACACAGATAATCCGCATAAGTTCTCTCTCCCTCCTCGTTCACCCTCTATTTCCCCCACTTCACCATCACCACTCTTAAAGTACCTACTCCGTAAATTATTCTACACTATTTATTTATTTATTTATTATAGAATCAACATCTTTACAGTTACAATCAATTAAGTAGTAAAAACTTGTACAATATTAAAGACAATAACAGATTCAAGCAATATTGATATAGTATGGTATAAACCACAGTATAGACGGAGAACATTTGAGTTGCATTGCAATAAAGAGAGATAATTATAATGCTAGATTGGTGGTGAAAAATAACAATCTAATGCAATGATTAAGTAAAGGAGCACTAAGCAATGCGTAGATATCTTATAGATTAAGCAAGTCCACAATTCACTTCATTTAGGTAAAAAACGCATTTAAATGTTTAGGTTTATAATTTTAGTTTTTTTAGTGGAAATTGTTTATATGCTTAATATTTAACTTTTGGTTTTTGTAATATTGTTTTGGCTCTATTTCCCGAATAAAGTACATAAATAAATAAATAAAGTTCCACACAGCTGGATTCGTTAGATTGTTATGACTACCAGTATGGAATGAAAACTCAGAATCATCACATCAGCTATTCGAAATAATCTAATAAAACAAAAAATTAAACTTATATCACGCAGTATTACAGATTAAGTACTCGCACTCACACAAATATTAGACGAAAGATCATATAATTTTAATGTTCAAACGGGAAGTTATTAAATACAAAATAACGTAGTGTGTGTAAAGGTAGATATAATTAGTGAACAAAAATAGAAATATCAAGCCATAGGAATGTTCAATTTAATCGTGATTGTAGATTCTTCGCCCAGTGGGGTAGCCACGAATTGTTACCTCGCACAGCGGGCTCTAAACACGCGTTTCTTCCATAATTTGAGGGCCTCATTATAGGATTTAACCGAAAAGGAAGACATGTAGTAAACATTAAAAGAATTAAAATTACATTTCTATGAACACCTATAGCGTCGTAGCGTGCTCACAAAACTTTGAGCTTCGGATAGTACAGGAGAAGAATAACAGCCCGTAAGAGATACAGGTTAGAAAATGGCAGATAAACGGGCGGGCCAAGCAGTAAAAACGAGACGGAAGTTAACTTTCTTCATTCAAAATCGTCTTTCGGCATTTAAGTTTTCTAACCCCCTTTTTTTATGTAATCCGGTATGGATGGCTGAGTTGGAGGGGCCAAAGCGCATGCTCCGACCAGCCAATATCACCTCCGAGGAGGTAGGTGCCATACCGGAGACTTCCCTGGACCCTTAAACCTTATCCGATTTTTTTATTCTTTTTTTTTATATAAGGACAGCCATCGGGTCTCTCTAAATTTTAAACAGTTGCATCTTCTATAGTAGGTATGACGTAATCTCTTGCGTTCAGTCAACTTCGTATTTGGCATCGGACACTAGAAATAATTGACTTGAGTTTTTTAATATTCTATTTGTGTATGTTACTAACCCACTTCATATTTCTCCATTTAATACAAATTGCCTATGAAGGTGTCTTTAGATTTTACACACTTTGTTGTAATAGCCAAGTTACATAGATAAATAGATAGAAATACTTTATTGCTCCAAAACATTTTACAGTAACAAACGATAAGTTATTTACACGAGGGGCAAAGGCGGACTTATCCCTTACAGGGCTTTTTGCCAGTCAACCTAGTCATACTCCATACACCTCAATTTGTTTCTATGCCAATCTCTGAATTTCAGAGGCAGTGAAGGCAATTCATAGGCACTTAAAGTATATTTTACATGCAATGCTTGAACGAACGAATTAGTGTTGTTCTAATTTATATTTTGCTCAGAATTCGCACCACTTAATTCGAGTTTATCTTGAAAAATATTTTTAAAATTCTCTCCTGCAAGACGCGCTCGCTCACCCATATATCGTCGTAAACAGGGTTGTACTGAACGTGCCGGCAGGCAGCTAACGAGTAACGCGCGTTACGAGAGCGTCGGAGCTAGTCCAGCAATTTATTCTTCAATTCTCTCTAATTATGACAGAACATCCGCACACGGGCGCGAGCCGGCCACGTCCGGTAGAAGCTGCAGCATTGCGCAGGGCAGACTGCAGTCGGGTATACATGCACACCTGCAGCTGTACAAGATCCTCTTATTATGTAACTACGTGGAATATTACTATGGGGATTTATAGAATAACCTGACGATGTTACTGTTCGCCAATGTACCGGACCGGTATTTCGAGAGATGATGCTGCTTACAATTGTTTGTTTTCATACTAATCTACTATATGTAGTTCGAGATTCGTATTCTATTTACGTGTCCAGAAGTATACTTACATTTTAATCATTTTAAGAGGTCAGATGTATACGCACATTTTAATTATTTTAAGAGGTGCGTAAGTAATTAATATTTTCGAATGCGGATGTGTATTATTATAGTCACTTAGTTTCATTTATTACAATTATTAATTTAAACCTGAAAATTCTGCCGCCTCGTACCCTCAGAGTACTGGCCAATGTAGCTTCCAGAGTGGTTTCCAATCGACGTTTTTCTTGATGAAATCTGATGATATTGTACTCTGCTGTGTCTCTCAAAGGTACGATGAGGATTGGCTGAATGTCTCATTATATTATATTATGAAAGGTGTCTCTTTACTAGCTGCAATATTTTGGGAGGGTTACGTACCCGCCATAAACAGCACGTTAAGTAAAGCAATATGTTTTTAGCATTAGTTGCGAGAAATTTAACCAAACATGTCTAATATGTTCTACACGATCAAAGCGTGCCACTAGGTACCTAAACAACTGATTGTTTAGGTACCTATCTCTATTGGCCGCGCCGCGCCCGCGCCGCGCCTCAAACTGCGCGCAGGACGCTCTCTTGCCAGGACAGCAGCTGTGCAGGACAGCTTTGATGGTGTAGAACATCGTTTCGTAAAATTTCTTGAATACATTAGTATAAAAATTATTATGGCAGGTACGTAACCCTCCCAAAATATTAGCAGCTAATAAGGAGGCACTTTATATCACACCTTCCTTATCCAATGGTTAGGTATTTTCGTAAATATCTAACCTATGGATGTTGATCCTAACCTATGATAATGATAATGTACGGAGATCTATTTAGTTTTGCATACAGCAAAGAGTTTGTATCAGCGACGTAATACAAACTCTTTGGCATACAGATTAATATGCGGCAATATGCCTCTGAAATATGCGGCATAGTGACAAAACCACCCAGTAAATACAAATGTTTGTTTTGTTTAAAGGACTTATTTATACACACTACATTTTCAGGCCTAGATCTTCGTCTAGAATCTAGATATTAAGACGAGACGGAAGTTTTATTAAGTCATCACTTTAGATATTAAAAAAATAAAAAGACAGAAATGTAGACTGGACTGTCCTTATTACAACAAAAAGATAATTGTAAAAATCGGATAAGGTTTAGTGGAGTAAAAAACATAAATTCCGAAAGACGATTTTGTATGGAGAAAGTTAACTTCCGTCTCGTCATATTACTAGTTGTAGCATTCTATTTTATTTTTATTTTATTTATTTTACTATTTAAGGCTGACCTTCCACTATAAATTAACAAAAACAATATAGCTTGTTAAGTTATGGCGCCAAGGTGATTGCGTTAAACTGGCTCCCGTGAGCCAGTTCACAATGAATAATATTATTACGCGTGGCGTGTTTAATCGGCTATTTTTATCCGTAACAGATTTACCGGGCCAAAGGTGAGCTCGTAGCGACTGCTTGAATTAAACTTTGCGCTCGACTTGCGATTAAACGTTCAAGTTGGGGTTAACGCGAGCGGAGCGCGGTTCGTGCGAATTAACCTTCCGCTTATTCGCAGCATCCATTCCCATGACGCCATAAACGCCGTGAGCTTATAAGGCAACCGTGTTGTGTTATTGCTTGTATGGTGAGAGTAATTCCTGAGTTATAACTACTGATGGAAATAAGAATATTTATTTTAAGGTTCTGTACCAAAATAGTAAACTTATAAACGGTTAAGTACTAATAAAAAATGTTAATTCGAAATATCCCGCGATCTAGAACCACTGGTAACTCCGTAGGGATGACGACTCCCTAAATATTATGTTATATCGGTTATTCCGTATCCGTCTTACGGGACCCTATTACTAAGCCTACGCCGTCTGTCTGTCTGTATGTCTGTCTGTCTGTCCGTCTGCCCGTCTGTCTGTCCGAGGGCTGTATCTCTTGAACCGTAATTTTCACAGAAAATGTGTTATTATGGCCGATATAATAACACATAATAAAAATAAGAAAAAGTAAAAAATTCACGGTGGTCCCCATATAAGAAACTAAAAAGTGTATGCGCGCCATCTACCGAAAACAGTATTAAGCATTTTAACTAATCATGAATTCTAACTAACATGAAGCATTTCATAAAACACGCCATAGATGGCGTGAGTGGCGCTGATAATGACATGGCGATACGGAACCCTCGGTACGCGAGTTCGACTCGCACTTGGCCGTTTTTTTTTTAATAATAATATTCTAACGCCTGAATAATAGTGCATTTTAAGTCCAAAAAAGCGCACCGTGCCATCACCGTGAGTGCTTACGATGCAAACCTGACCAATATGTGTCGAGCAAACTGCCAACATGATGGGGGTTGCTTCCGCCTGGAAGAACAGCTTGGTAACTGCGGGCTTCGCTCAACATTATGCTTGAATAAGTCAACAAATACCAGTATCCTGTTTAACCTGGTGGAGCGTAGTTGAATAAGACATACTGTTGAGTACAGGACAAACAATAAACACAAAATGGGTATTAAGGGCTCCTTAATTTTCTCCACTCTCTACATGCATTTTAAAAATAAAAACAATTTAAAATGTGTTAATAATATAGGGGACAGACTTAAGACGAGTCGAAATTACCTAGATGTTAGGTTAGGTTGGTTGCTGTATCTGCCTACTATCAGCTTAAAAATAGATTTTATTTTTTCTTTCTTTCTTTCATATGTCATACATATACCCTACTGTTTTCTTTTTTCGAATCTTCGCGGAGTATATAAAGTATCTATCTAAAGTAGTAGCAGTATTTTACATTCCAACACTCAAATATTTCACAATATACACGACTCTAACATCCACAGGTAGACAGGAAGAAATGTCTGTAAGGGATAAGTCCGCTTTTGCCCCCCATGCGTAAATTATGTTCTTGGAGTAATGAGGTATTTCTATCTATCTATCGAAGGGGGCAAATTTTTTGGCAAACATAATATATTTTTCTCTTATTATAAGTTTCGTTTCGTTTATTGTTTAAAAGACATAATCACAATATATATAAAAATAAAATTAAAACTATAAATGATTAATAAAACTTATCATAAAAAATTACAACTCACTTATAAATTATTTTTTATCTAAGTACCTTGGGGCGCGGAAATTTCATACATATTATACCTATTAAAGAAGGTCAAACGAAAAGCAATTATTTTCTAAACACAATATAAATTGTATTCCGACACAAAAGTGAACAAGAGAATAAGCTAATAGGCGAAGTTCATTAATGCGTCAATATTTTCAGACAGCTTTCATACAGAAATAATAATTCCGTAGCGAAATGACTTCTTAAAAAGTATAATAACGTACAGGGAAAAATACAAAAACACGAATGGAACGAGACAATAAAAAAATAAACTGCGAGAGAAAATATATAATCCGATCTCAGCTGCGCCGGAAAGTTTTTATTTTATTTTCAAAGCTTTTCTAAGAGAATAAAATCCAAATGGCGCGGGGGCGGCATCTAACCGAGTCTTCTGCGATTATATTACTCGAGAAATCTTAAGAACAAGATCACGGATCGTGCGTACGCCACTCGCATAAACATGACAGAAGCAAAGTACCTAATTACTAAATATTACAGGCTCTGAAAAAAAAAACTCGTCTGTATCACCCGAGGAGATATTCCGAGGGAAGCGCAAACATTCAGATGTGAGTAACCTTTTTGTTTTCTATTTTTCAGCATTTTAATTCATGCTTTTATGTGCTCGGTTCCATTCCTGTTCAAGCCTCGGGCAATTTTAATTCATTTTCCGGCGGAAGGGGGGAGCGGTGCGCGGGTGGCAACACCGAGCGAGGCGAATGCACGCAAATGAACAGCCTGCTTCAGCGGTCGCGAGAAAGAAACGCCAGAAATGGCTGAAAGATGTACTTAGCTTTGTTCGAAAGTTTACAGAGGCTTTTTTCAGTTTCATCTCCGCTGTTCTTTGCGCAGTGAGTGTTTTGCTGTGTTCGTTTGGGGAGTGGAGTGGAGATGCGTTTCTTTCTGTCCTAAGATTTTTGAATAAAACTTTAAAATGGCATATAACTTAATGAAAATGAACACAAACTACATTTTCAGCTTTAATTTTCATTTCATTAAAAAAAAATTAAGAAAACAGAAGAAACAACATATAACGCAGGGATTCATGGTTTAAGACCAATTTATTATATTTGGTTTAATAATGTTTATCAACCACGGTAGTTAAAAAAATAATTTCTTTTGAATAGAAAATAGGGTATTTGTAGACAACGGAGCACTAACTGAACCTCTAAATTCCTCAGCCACAAATTCACACTCACGCTCCTAGCTTCCGGATAGCTTGTCCAGCGCAGCTCTTCCAGTTAGTGAATATTTAATGCAACTGTTTCCCGCTGCCCGCAAACACAAACAAAATAATAAGGCGACGACGGACGCCGCCGACGACGCGGACGGCGGCGGCGACGACGCGACGCCCCGCCTCTGTGCCCCGGGTAGGACGCATCTATAACCGACCGAACGTTGGCTGGACGCTTGAATTTCCGCTGCTTTGACAACTGCGATGCATGGAGTCAGTTAATCGGCGAATTGAAAATGCGTGCTATAACCATCTAGATATATTACTAGAGGATGAACTATGAATGAAGTTCCAAAGAAATCGAGTCGCCACAACTAAACGGGGCAACGGGGTGCAGAGCCGATCGGTGGGGGAAGAGGGGGGGGGGGGGGCTGAAGCGGGAGAGGGGAAGCCGAGTTTGAGGCGGGAGGCGCGCGCGGACACGGCGCGTGTAGCGACGATCCGATCGACTTCGATTGCGGCTCCATGGTCCATGGCTTCAACTCGTCATTCCAATATCCTTGGTCGGAGCATGGCGCGCTGCCCGAGTGCAGTAAAAGAAGTACAATATATATCTCGATTGCTATACCAATCTCGATGTCTGTAACCTATGAACTTACATTTAGTTTTATAGTGATTGAATTGGTTGTTTATGAAACTATGTTGTGAGCGATAGTAAGTGTTTGGGAATGTGAAAATGTCATTCCAATATCCTTGGTCGGAGCATGGCGCGCTGCCCGAGTGCAGTACAAGAAGTACATAATATATCTCGATTGCTGTACCAATCTCGATGTCTGTAACCTATGAACTTAAATTTAGTTTTATAGTGATTGAATTGGTTGTTTATGAAACCATGTTGTGAGCGATAGTAAGTGTTTGGGAATGTGAAAATGTCATTCCAATATCCTTGGTCGGAGCATGGCGCGCTGCCCGAGTGCAGTACAAGAAGTACATAATATATCTCGATTGCTGTACCAATCTCGATGTCTGTAACCTATGAACTTAAATTTAGTTTTATAGTGATTGAATTGGTTGTTTATGAAACCATGTTGTGAGCGATAGTAAGTGTTTGGGAATGTGAAAATGTCATTTCAATATCCTTGGTCGGAGCATGGCGCGCTGCCCGAGTGCAGTACAAGAAGTACATAATGTATCTCGATTGCTGTACCAATCTCGATGTCAGTTACCTATGAACTTAAATTTAGTTTTATAGTGATTGAATTGGTTGTTTATGAAACCATGTTGTGAGCGATAGTAAGTGTTTGGGAATGTGAAAATGTCATTCCAATATCCTTGGTCGGAGCATGGCTCGCTGCCCGAGTGCAGTACAAGAAGTACAATATATATCTCGATTGCTGTACCAATCTCGATGTCTGTAACCTATGAACTTAAATTTAGTTTTATAGTGATTGAATTGGTTGTTCATGAAACCATGTTGTGAGCGATAGTAAGTGTTTGGGAATGTGAAAATGTCATTCCAATATCCTTGGTCGGAACATGGCGCGCTGCCCGAGTGCAGTACAAGAAGTACATAATATATCTCGATTGCTGTACCAATCTCGATGTCTGTAACCTATGAACTTAAATTTAGTTTTATAGTGATTGAATTGGTTGTTTATGAAACTATGTTGTGAGCGATAGTAAGTGTTTGGGAATGTGAAAATGTCATTCCAATATCCTTGGTCGGAACATGGCGCGCTGCCCGAGTGCAGTACAAGAAGTACATAATATATCTCGATTGCTGTACCAATCTCGATGTCTGTAACCTATAAACTTAAATTTAGTTTTAAAGTGTATTGAATTGGTTGTTTATGAAACCATGTGGGAGCGATAGTAAGTGTTTGGGAGTGTGAAAATGTAAATTGCTAAACTGTAATCATGGTAAGTAGGTACCGATTCTTTTGAGGCTCCGTACGATAGCTCCGTACGATACAGCTCTGCTTACTTATCGCTATCTATATTGGTTGAAAATATAACGTCCGCGGGTAGTAATACCACAGATTACTTAATAGTTACTTCGTAATACTCTCACGTTATAGTTCCCCAAATACTTGAGCGATGATACTCGTAGGTTCAATACTGGGACAGATATTATGGGACAGCGCATCCTCGCAGAGCCTGGACTGGAGGGAGTGCTCGGAACAATGATGTGTTGGTCCGCAAGTTCGTACACTCCACGCCTCGTCTCTCATTGTGCCAGGTGATTTATAGGGAATATTGTGTGCGTCCTGGAGGAATGGACTTATTTAGCGGATTGCGGAGGAGAGGAAGGACAGAACCGCATAAGTGGGATGAATATATTACAGGGAAAGGTGATTGTGCGATTATGGGCACGACAGAAGGGAAGCACTGACATGGCACCTAGTTCACCAAGGTGTTATGGGCTGACATTACGGATGTAGTAGGTTATGTAGCCAACCGTGTCCGTTTCCATAAAAAATAAAATAGTATTTTGTGAAAGCAAGAAATTTACTAAGGTGAGATGTATAATTTACAAATTTTTCTCAACATTCGTTCACGTCAAGTTCAGTTTTAAAATTTGCCCATTTACTAACTACGCCACTACCCAGTTGGATAGCCAGCTACCACCACGCGATATTTCATGACAGACATACGCACGCGCTTACAATATATTATTATAGTGAGGGCTCATACTAATTCACTTGTGAAATTATTTCAATTTTATTGTATTTTCCTACTCATGCTCCAATGAAGATTTAATTTTAAATTACTGGAACAATTTAGATTTATGTAATATCAAATATTACATTAAAATGTAAACTCGCAATACTCAAAAGACAAGAATTTCCTTTAGCGAGACCGGCGCGGCGGAGGTGGGGCGGCGGCGGCGGTGCGGGTGGGTCGGAGGGCTGGAGGGGGAACGGCGGTCGCCAAGTCCATAATTCCTCGGCTTTCATCGTTCATAAATCATGGCATTTTCAATATTAATACCTTGTTGCCGACATACTATGTAAATAAATGTATCCTACTCGCGACATCGTTTAATAAAATTATTTCGTAAATGTATGGTTTGTTTGTACTGGCAATGTCAACAACTGCGGTGGGCTTAGTGGGGAATCGACTCGTCGTTGGTTTGAGTTCCCACGAGAAAGTTTATGCATTTTATGGACCAATGATTACTTTACGTAACACGTATGCGTAGGTTTTAATAAATGATTGAAAAATAATATATTCCTCCATATTAGCCTTCTCAATGTCATGTCTGTTGAAAATACGAGTATCTATACTTACTACACATACATCATGATAGGGCTTTTTCCAATAAAATAGTTTCCGAAACTGGGGAAAAAACCGCACATAAACTTATATGAATGTGGCACACTAGTGAAGTTGAAATTCAAACACAAATTAAAAAATTTCTTCCACAAAACACAAGAAAAATTAAGTATAAAATATTATGTACCTACTCGAAATAAAATCAATACTAATTATAAATCCGTAAGGGATGGTCATGGAGTAAGTTACTTTGTTTTATGAGATATTGCGTTTGTAGACTCTATGTATGATACTAAAACTAAATAGAAATTTTTTAGAAATATTTTCTATATGTATATATGTTCCTTCATAACTCTTAAACCGATCGTCCGACTTCGATGAAACTGAGTACAAGTACATTTAACTATACGGGACACACGATAGGCTACCTAAATAAAATATTGTTCCGGTTACGCTAACATGTGGCTCTCATACAAACCGAATTGTTCCGCGCGCCGAAATAAAGGTATGGTAGCGGGCTTACTTACTTTCTTCTTTTTAAATACGAATTTCACGCGAGCGAAGCCGCGGGCAAAAGCTAGTAATGAAATAAAATAAAAATAAATTATTAACTTAAAGACTAACTTATGATTAGTGAATGGGTATCAGGCACAGCTGACGTCTCCCCGTATCCGGGAAAACACTGATTTTAAACCCGAATAGACACGATAAAACCCGAAAAAGGTTTTAATGGAACAGCAGACACATTGATGTTGAATAGAATGAATTCCATTCTTCAACAAGGTCTTTTAAATCGCCGAAAAGTATTAGTTTCATCTATTATCTAACATATCATCTTCGAGCAATAATTTTATTCAGTGCCTACCTCCACGACAAAACTTGACCAAATCGATTTTATTTGCCCGATCACACTTTCCTTTCCAAACCCTTTGCAAACTTTACCTGAATACACATATGTAATGTACATATCTACACAGTCAGCAGCAAGTGTCACCACACCGCCGCCGCCTGCGCCTACGGGCACACTGTTCGAGGATATTGCATTTTAGAGAGGATTACCATGATTTATGATACGGTCTCCATAAAATTGAATGTCTCCCCGCGTCCTGTTTATCGACTGGAGATTACTTCTCAGTATCACCTTCGCAGCGCCGCTAGTAAAAATTGCATCGTCATCTCTAAATAGCTGGGGGCGAGGGATCCGCAATTTATTATGAAAAATAAAGGTAAAATGGAAGTTGATTTATCATAGTTATTGCAGCGTTTTGTCGTTTTGATGATATGATCCTTTTAATGTTCCTTTTTTGCCTTTCAAAATTTTTTCAGTCCGCATAGCAATTAATTTGGTCATTGCAATAGTTGAATTCTCTAGACGAATAACCAACTGACCATTCTCTAGTAATTTGGCCGTTCGATTCGGTAAAACCTGAAAGAGAATAGAATAGAATAGAGCAGAACAGAACAAAACAGAACAGAACAGAACAGAACAGAACAGAACAGAAATGAACAGAAGGATCTGTTTTAGGACCCCTTCTGTTTCTAATATTTATTAACGATCTGCCTGCTAATGTTTCATATAATTTATATTTGTTCGCTGATGATACGAGTGCTATAGTTCACTCGAAAGTTAAAAATGAACTAAATGAAGAACTGTGCAAGTGTATAAGGGAATTGGAACACTGGTTTGATCTAAATAAGTTAAAGTTAAATAGAAATAAGTCCAAATATATGATATTTAAGAAATCTATAATGTACAGAGAGCCAGACACGAGTAATGTAGAACTAGTTAAATGCAATGAAATTGAATTCTTAGGTGTTACATTTGACGATCAATTATCATTTCATGCACAAATTGAAAAAGTAAGCAGTAAAATGGCTAGTGCATGTTACGCACTAAGAACGCTGAAGAACTATGTAGACACAAGAACATTAAGATTAGTATATTTTAGTTACATGGAATCGATTCTAAGGTATGGCCTAGAAGTCTGGGGTAGTAATAGCAATGTTAAGAAACAAATATTAATTCTACAAAAAAGAGCAATAAGAATAATCATTGGTGCTAAATCAGATGAGACTTGTCGTCCGCTATTTGTAAAATTAAAAATAATGACCGTTATTTCGCTATATATTTTTTTAACATGCTCTGATATATACAAAACAAAAAATGAATTTGACTCTGTTGAAGAATTTGGATATGAACTAAGAAATAAAAAAGATATAAGACCACCAGGTCCAAAATGTATGTTATTTAAAAAATCAACAGATTATACTGGAATTAAACTTTTTAATCACTTAAATAATGAAATAAAGAATAAAAAGAATTTTGCACATTTTAAAAATAGTTTAAAAACGTTTCTTATATCTCACCCATTCTACAATTTAGAAGAATATTTCAGTAATTTTAATTGTAATTTGACCGAGAATTTGATGTTTTTTTTTTTTTTTTTTTTTTTTTTTTTATGGAAACTTGACACGGTTGGCTACATCACCTACAACATCCGTGATGTCAGCACATAACACCGGGTGAACTAGGTGCCATGTCAGTGCTTCCCTTCATTTCGCGCCGGCTACACTGTACTGGACGGAAAACACGAACTATTTACATAGCCGTTTCGACCGACGTTTCGCTCAGTGCGGTGGTACCAACCCGGCCGGGATAAACCCTACCACCTAGTAAGGTAAGAAGGGAAGGGACCTACAGTTTAACGTGGTATCCGAACCACGGTCAGCCTCCAACAGTCCGGAGGTCATCCATCAGTAAACTGACCGCACCATTAAGCTGCCCAGGCTGACGATCCCTTAGTCGACTTTTACGACATGCGACGGGGAGAGATGCAGTGGGGCTATTCTTTTTAAGTACCGACCCCACACGGTACCACATGTAATAATTTTATAAATATCATTGTTTTAATCACTGATTGACCATTTGTTTTGTTTAATGTTTTAGTGACTGTGTCAGTTATTTATTGTTTCCATTCATTCATTCAATTCAATCATGTAATTAGAACTAATGTACAGCTCCTGTGAGCTATTAAGCATTTAATGAATAAATAAATAAAGAACAGAACAGAACAGAACAGAACAGAACAGAACAGAACAGAACAGAACAGAACAGAACAGAACAGAACAGAACAGAACAGAACAGAACAGAACAGAACAGAACAGAACAGAACAGAACAGAACAGAACAGAACAGAACAGAACAGAACAGAACAGAACAGAACAGAACAGAACAGAACAGAACAGAACAGAACAGAACAGAACAGAACAGAACAGAACAGAACAGAACAGAACAGAACAGAACAGAACAGAACAGAACAGAACAGAACAGAACAGAACAGAATAGAATAGAATATACTTTATTTATTGCTTTTCAATACAAAATTGTGCAAACGGCGGACTTATTACCTAAGGCAAACTCTCCAGTCAGCCTGACTTAATTATGAACACTTATAAGGGTAGCAAACAGAGTAGAAGAATGGCACAAACTTAATACTAACAAAACAATAAAATAAATTAAACAAGATGCCGAATGCTTACGTCTACATTTGGAGAACTTTTTCGAGTATTATTCTGGGACAAAACTTTCAAGAAAATATTTTTTATAAATAATGACGTAAAAATACAAACAGTTTTAGAACTAAGATTCCTCAGTGAAAGTATCAATAAATTCGACATGACGTTGGAATCCGACTTGAAGAGCCACTTTTGTTCTAGCCTTTAATAGATCTTACTTTAATTAGTCTTTATCTGAAGAAAATTCTACTTTTATTATTTGGCCGATAAGAATCTGCACGTTTCTTTCCGAGCCAAATGCGTCCTGATTCAATTTCTATATCAACCGCTTCATTACCATTGCTAAACAGCTCTCTGCGTTTAGTGGACACGGACGCCAAGTCGTGCATCTTGGAAGCTTATTATTGAAATTTGCATATGCTTTCTCGCTGCCTTGCTTACTTATGAATAAGATAGCTGTTAGTTCAAGCTAATCCAGATAAAGTTAACTAAATGTCGCTCAGGTAAATCTTGCAGCATCAGCGCTTTCAACGAACTGACCCATTAAAAGCTCTGCCTTAAGTGATTTGTAATTCGGTTGTAGCCTCGGTTCTTTGTCCAATAAGCTTCTTATCTTTCATTCCGAATCTCTAGACGTACTTTGTCTAGCACAGAGTAGCACTCAAATATCTATTGTATAGCCTGAATATAATACACTAACGAGAGCATAATATAAACAATGTGACGCACACGCATCTTGCAACTTACATTTTGAATTTAGAATATAGAGTTTGGTAAGATGATACCTGATTGGTGCACGGCAAACTAACATTCACTGGACGCAGTTTAATGAAAAAAAGAGGTCAAGTGCGAGTCGAACTCGTGTTGAGTTCGAGACTTCGGATTTTTGTTTAGGTTTTCCTGTAAAGTATAATAAGAGAAACCGTATAGTTTCTTTAAAATATACTTTAAAATTTACATTTTAAAATAATACAAAAATATATATTTGTATTGCTTATAATGAGCCCTTTACATTGATAGGTCACATGACGCGCTTGAAAAAAAATACTTTTTAATTTGTCAAAATTGTTCCCCAAAATCTTTATTCATTCCTTTAGGTACGTTATACGTCCGTGATTGGGTCATCAAACTATATAATGTACCAAATTTAAACTCTTATCGTCCAGTAGATTAGTAGAAAATATGCTGTGACAGACGGACAGACAGACAGACGGACGGACAGACATGAGAGTGATTATAATCCGGGTTCCCTTTTTTCCTCTTTTGAGGTACGGAACCCTAAAAAGAAACTGATTAGTCACGGCTTATATTTGATCTCTGTACCAAAGCAATGCCGGGGTCCAAATATAGGTCATTATCTCACAGTGTATCGGCCGATAGGATCGCACTACTAAAACAACTCACTGTTAAAATAAGTCGGACAACAAAAAAAAGGAGCCGGCCACGGCGGCCATTACGCGGGAGCGTGCTGCCCTCTTGCGCCGTCTAATGAAAACGTAATGATGAAGCAAAATTATTTAATCGAACCCTTCGTCCGGTTGGAACGCTCAAAGAGAACTCCGGACCGGTGCCGGCGATCCGGTCGATAACGTCGACGTGTCAATAGGATCGTGTTCCTGATTTAAATTTTTGGCAGTGATTGAATGTGCCCCCCGCGGGTGGGGGGGGGGGGGGGGGGGGGGGGTGGTTCGCAGAATTTATGCCGTTGGTGAATAATGAATGACATTTTTATATTTATAGAATTAGGAGTATGCACTGCTCCGCTCGCGTTAATGATACTGTGTAGCCGTGGTGTAGCCTATGACCATCTGAATATATGACTGATTTAATTAGTCGAAGCTGCATGTAATCGGTTGAACATCTAGTTATAAACGGACATACACGTGCAGACGTCTCTTAAAATACTATTTGTAATATTCATGGACACGTCTCCTTCTTCTTAATTCAAATGTCAGCGTATCAAAAGTATTGAATCTGTTCTGCTTTTTTGTTTCCCTATTTATTAATGAAATAGGAGGATTGTCGTTTAATAAACAGAGTTTTCGACTCACCACGGAGAAAAAGTATTGTGATAGTGGTTTTAAAGAGGAAAATCGCAAATATACGCCCCTTTGTATCTAGTCGGAGCGTGACGCAAGAGTAATGGGCTGGGCATCGAATAAAATACGCGAGTAAAGAATAAAACTTTAAAAACGAAGCAAATAAAGAAAAACAAGATTGCAGAAATGTTGGCAGCTTCTGTAGCTGGAACGATCCAGTTTTCCTAAGTAACAAGTGGCATACTCACACATATTAAACAAAAATGCACCTTATATCTTCTCGGAGAAATGGAGTCGACGTTATGCTCCCCTCTCCGAATAATAACGACTAAAGTCGAGCGGTCGGGTCGACTATCGTGAATTGCTAATGCTCCTGAAAGCATAAATCATTTGCGGCTTTGGGAAACGTTGAAAACTTCCAACCGGCTGGTTGTCCCAATCCGGTTGTTTTGCACAATATTTCGGACACCGAAACTAAATGTGACCAATTAAAATTTTCAGCAGTTCGAGTGCGGACTTTATTTGAGCATCCCGCAGATAAGGGTGCGTCCTTTACAAGGATTAATAAATAGTCTTTCGAACATTTTTGATTATATTTTTGTTATTGTTATTCTTAAAGTTGGGTTTGAACTTGCCATGTTTACGAATACAAAATCTAAATGAAAAATGACATTCTAATTTTAACATATTTTGAAAATGGTAACTATATTCCTCTTTTCCTTGCACAGTGTTTTAAAATGTCAATGCTAATATGAGTCGCATCCATAACTTGCCATTGAAAGTGCTTGGTGTGTTGTGTTGTGCTATGTGTAGTATAAGTTTAGACATGTTTAGTACGAGTGAATATCTGAGACTCATTCCAGCTTAAGAATAGAAAACAGAAATTAATACCCGTATCCGTAACAGATCTCCAATCAAACGCATTCACCGGCTCGGGGTCCGCCACGAGTCCTTTTGTGTACTTAAAATAAATAGCGAGAACAATCAAATATCAAATGGAGGCCTCGTTGAAGGCAATTCGAGTCGGTTATGAAAGGTGATGTGATGCTCAAAGACCCCGGGACTGCAAGTCATCCTCAAATTATTACCCCGATCCTTCGGTCGGATCGGCTCGAGTCTGACGAAAACAATCTCGATATCGAAAATAAATAAAACCTCGTAGAGGCATTCGGCTTACAGGCGGAGACATTCGAGCACGTTAGCAAACGAACGTTTTCAAATTTAGAATACCGGAGAGAAGCCTGAGACGAGAATTCTGCTTCGGAACACTTAGGTAAAAATTAACGCACAAATGGAATAAAACATCAAGAACATATTATTCACTAGCGATTCATAACTGATTTATTATTCGAGAGATTTCAAAGTTGCTCCACATAAACTCAATGTAGAGAAATTAGATATGAATACGGTTTTTAGCCTGTTTCTCCAGATCACTGATAGTACTGATTCCAATTTGCTGTAGTTGGTTACTGATAAACCGCGAGAACATGGTCGCATCGCATTGTCCGGTTTGGAACGCACGTCTCGAAACGCCGGCACGAAAAGATCAAAGCTTTTTTATTCAACCAGGATTCGATGTAAAGGCACGAAGGCTCTACTTGGGCGAGCGAGCCTCGCGCTGTAGGGAGCGAGCTGCTTTAGCATGATACCGAGTTGAATAGAAAGGCCTCTTTATGTTGGTAATGGAAGATCAAAAGTTAATGGATAAAATAAACAATGTCGGAGGTACCGAGGGCGAGGCTCGTAGATGCTTTCATAAAATGTAAAGACGATCACACCCCTTTCAGGTAAGAAACCGGTGTGCACGTTCGATTTTTAAATAAATATGAACTTATAAAATAAATGTGTATCACAATAAAACTTCCCCAAATTTTAAAAATCGAACGCTCACACCAGCTTCTTAGATATTTTTATATTTTTATCATTGAGATATTTGATTGCATGTAAAATGCATGTACAGTACGCGGGAGTAAATAATGTGCATCGGGCTTGAGAAAGAGACAATCCGGCTGTAGAGCGTCTTTCTAAAAAGCTCGATGTTACTTCCTTCTTACTTCCTGCCGCGTACTGTACTTGGTGGTACTGTGGTTCATTTTGTGAGCATTGTGAGTCATGACAAAATGACAGCGAATTTTGTCGATTGTGTTGACAGTCGAATAAAAAGGCTGGAGCTTTGCCAATACATGGTTGTTTTTGATCTGCGCTATTATTACTATTCCGCATAAGTATGACTCTGCGAATACAATGAATGAAATTTTAATTAAAAATTAAAAAAGGTATCTTAACAATTTCGAGTGCGCACGATTCGATCTGCGCTGCTAGCTACCTTGTCATCATGTGTTAAATTAAACTCTAGGAATTAAGCACTAAGGTTTAAAATAAAAATACCAGTGAATTTACAGAGTTAAGTGTGAGTAATATTGATTGCTAGTCTCCTCAGCAATATTTGGGTACAATTCTCGGCCAATGATGATTCAGCAAAAACTCTGATGAGGGTTGATGAGTCACATTCAAATACTGGGAATGTTTTTTATTGACCAGAAAAACCACGATCACAAAAATTTTAATTTTTAAAATGTCTGAATGATAAAAATACATAATAAGGTGTGCCGCGATGTATTAGGCTTTCATAGACAATACTAATAATTAAGATTTAATAGTTATTAATTTAGTTTATATTTTATATTACTTATTATAGAAATTTAATTTGTGAGTTTTTTTCTGTTCTATAATTTTATTTATTGGTTTGTGCTTTCCCTGAAATAAATAATATACAACAATTGATATAACTTTTACATAAATTTATTTAATTATATATTTTACTTAAATTATATATAGGTGATCTTGTTACCATGCCAAAAAGTAATGTCAGACAGTGTGAGGCTTACGGACATCCTTAGAGAAAAATGTATGCGGTTGAGATGAACTTAACACTTCAAAAAATTAACTACACGAATTTACACATAATTTATTAATTCATAAATTCAGCATGCAGGCGTGAGAAATTCTCCTTACTTCTACGCAGAAAACTAGCTAAAGGATAAGTTTAATTTCAAATGTACAGAACACATATTGGGTGCTGACCTGCTTCCAGAGTTGACGTGAAAGTATACTCTTTGTTGGTGGGTCGCGGCGATCCATCAAGTCTGGAAGCCTTCCGACTTACTAACGCCGAGTGCCAACGGGCGAAATGCATCTTTGCTTCTAAGCGTAGCACTCTTAAGTCGTTCACTGAGATGAGATTTATTATAGACAGTCGAAAGGGGTGGCTGTGCCTTAAATTTCAATGGAAGGTCAGACACAGCCAATAACACCACCCCGAAATCACGCTCAGAGAGGCGCCAGGCCGGCTATAAGGCGGACAAAAAGGTCGTCGTCTAATTTTATGAACAAGCCATTTGAACCGACACGAATTTATGGAACAATTTATGAAAATTAACAGAAACATAGATAATAATCACAGGATAATCCTGCTACGCGCATTATGTATGGCCTATAGGTATTATGTAGATATAAACTAATCTTACCTTGCCCTTATAGACCTCATACGTCAGGGTAGGGTAGGTGACCGTTGTTGCTCGTTGTAACTTTACGCACAAACGGTGTTTCACCAATAGGCATAACTGTGTGACGTAGCATTCCCCGTACTCGGGTATCCTACCTACCTAATGGCGGGAATGACTACGATTTCCTATCGAGGAGTACTTAGTAAAACATCGATGTAACGTATGTGAATATCTTTCCTTTATTATTAAAACGCTGTTTATGTGTACATGGCTTATTACTAATTACTTATCCTCTATATATAACCTATCCCTAATAAACCTTCCTAACCATAACCGAGTGTCGCTGCCTATCGATATCTTACGTATATTGGATAAGGCAGGACAAGGTGTTGGTGCCTACTTGGGTAATAGGCGGGGGGCCTGCGATCAAAGCGGAGACCACCGATCGAGCAGGAGGGATCAGTACTGCGTTCGTGCGGAGGCCACCGATCGCTGGTACTGTGGGGTAAGAGGGGGAAGGAGCGGGGGGGATCTGCGATCAAAGCGGAGACCACCGATCAAGCAGAAGGGAGCAGTACTGCGTTCGTGCGGAGGCCACCGATCGCTGGTACTGCGGGGTAAGGGGAGAGGATGCCTGTGATCAAAGCGGAGGCCACCGATCGAACAGGGGGGCAGGGGGACCGTCTGAGTCGCTAGTCGAGCTCAGACTGACTAACCGTTGGCTGCGCGGCCGTATTTATATTAGCCGCTGGCGCGCGAGTGAGCGTCGGTGTGTCCGGCCGTGTGGTGGTGTGTGTGCCGGCCGGCTGTAGGTAGCTGCACCGCGCTCGCCTCGCTGTCCGTCGAGCCGCGCTGCCGCCGCCGGGCGTCAGTCTCGCTTTATGTGACGTCATCGTCACACTCCCCCGGTGCGTAGGAGATTTTTGCATCTGCACACAGGGAAAAAATCATTAAATTCATTTAATAATCATAAAACTCTATCTCTACCGACTTGTCTTATCCTATCCTATATGTAACTACACAGCAAAAAAAAATCATTTAACATCTTTAGCACCTTCTCAAGGGTTTCCATCCTTTAAATCTTTAATATGCGTTATGTACCTTTTCTTCCCATCTTTTAACACAAAAACTACCGGTGACCTTTTCTCTATAATTTCGTATGGACCTGCAAATTTAGGGGCTAACTTAGCTGCGAAATGTTTTGATGCATTCGAAAGTACGTGTTCCCTTTTGTAGACCTTGTCTCCTATTTTCGGTATCCATTCTCGCCGCCTGAGGTTGTAATGGTGACGTTGCTTTTGGAAAGCCTGGCCTTGGTTAACTTTGACTACTTCATGTATTTTTTTTATTTTGGAAGCTTTGTCGTGTTGCTCCAGCGCTGGGGTAGGCGCTTGGTTGCGGTCCTTTGGCATTTTAAATTCTCTCCCTGTCATCAGAAACGCGGGCGTGAACTTTGTAGATTCTTGAACGCTCGTATTCAAACTCAGGACAAATTCCGCTAAGTAGAGATCCCATGTTTTGTGATTCGTTTCTATGTAACACGATATCATAGTCTCTAGGGTCTTGTTTGTTCTCTCGGTGGGGTTTGTCTGCGGTGTATACGCTGGAGTTAGCCGGTGTTCGATGCCATATTCTTTTAACTGTTCGCGAAATATTTTGCTCGTAAACTGTGTCCCGTTATCCGTAATTATTGTGTCGGGGCAACCGAACCGCATTACTATGCAATCTTTGACCGCATTGGTAGCTGCGCTGGCTGTTGCCTGCCTTAGTGGTTTTACTTCCACCCATTTTGTAAATTTATCGTGGAATACTATCATGAAGGTATGCCCTTTTGACGATCGTGGTAACGGTCCAATAAAATCCGTGCATACTACTTGCCATGGTCGTTCCACTGGTTGTCCATACATGTATCCGGGTATCTTCCTTTGTTCTGGTTTATGTGTTTGACACACTTGACATCTTCTTACGTATTTGGCTACATCTCGGAACATCCCTGGCCAGTAATATCTTTGGGCGATTCTAGTTAGTGTTTTCGCCGTGCCTAGGTGTCCCGACGTGGCCGCATCATGGTTTTCTGCCAATACTTCTTCTCTTTTGCTCGTTGGTATACATAACTTCCATTCCGTTTCTGGATCCAGTTTCACAGCGTATGAGGGGTTTGAAATTCTTCTATAAACGTTGTTTTCCCTTATTTCATATTCTGGGTTTTCATTCGGTTGGTTATGTATTTTCTCTTTTAAATTTTCGTACCACTTGCACGTGGTAGTCCTTTGTATACTCGCTAGTGGGCTTCGTGACAGTGTGTCTGCGACTTTGTTTAGACTTCCTTTCCTGTATACTATGTCGAATTCGTATTGTTGCAGTTCTAGTGCCCATCTTGCGAGTCTACCTGAAGGGTTCTTCATCGTGTGTAGCCATTTCAAAGCTTGATGATCCGTTATTACCGTGAAGTGGTATCCTTCCACATATTGCTTCATTTTTCTTATTCCCCATACAACTGCTAGGCATTCTTTTTCGGAGGCCGAATATTTTTGTTCACACTTGTTAAGTGATCGGCTTGCATATACGATAACTCTATCATGGCCATCTTCCTCCTGTGTCAGTACTACGCCGATTCCAACGTCGCTTGCGTCTGTTTCTATCTTGAACGGTTTATTGAAGTTTGGGCAGGTCAGGATAGGTGCTGTGGTGAGATGTGTTTTGAGGGCTTCTAGTGCCTTATCCTGTTCTGCTCCCCACTTGAATCTTTCTTTCTTCTTTAACAGTTTCGTGAGTGGTTCCGTAATGTTTGCGTACTTCGGTATGAATTTTCTGTACCACGAGGTCATGCCTAGCACTCGTCTTAGTTCTCTTATATTTTTGGGTGTATTTATTCCTTTTATTGCTTCCACTTTTTCGGGGTCTGTCATTATGCCTTCTTTGTTAATAATATGTCCTAGATATTTCAATTCCGGTTGGCAGAATTTGCATTTTTCTTCGTTAATTTTGAGGTTAGCATGTCTTAGCCTTCTGAATACTTTCTTTAAATGCTCTAAGTGCTCTTTGAAATTTTCGCTAATAATGATTATATCATCTAGATACGCAAATGCATTTGGTTCCATCTCCGGGCCGATGACTGTATCTAGCAATCTCTGGAACGTTGCCGGTGCTGAGTGGAGCCCAAATGGAATTACTTTAAATTGGTACAGTCCTCTTCCGGGCACTGTAAACGCGGTGATCTTTTTACTTTCTTGTGCCATCGGCACTTGCCAATACCCGTTTTTTAAGTCTAGAGTTGATATGTATTTCGCCTTCCGTAATTTTTCCAGAGTGTGGTTTATTTGTGGTAACGGGTATGCGTCCATTACTGATATTTCGTTTACTTTCCGAAAGTCAATGCAGAAACGGTAGTCTCCGTTCGATTTCCTTACTAAGACTACAGGTGAACTGTATGGGCTGTCCGATTTTTCAATTACTCCTTCATTCAACATCTTCTTAATTTCTTCGTCGATATGTCGCTGCATTTTTGGATTTCTTGGAAAATATTTCTGTTTTACTGGTGTATTGGTTTTTAGTTTAATCGAATGTTGAATTAGTGATGTTCTGTGTCTAATGTTCCGTAATATTGGCAACTCTTCATTTAAAAATCGCTGTAGCTGTGACCGTTCTCCTCCTGACAGGTGGTTATTTTCAACTGTGGCAATATATGCGTCCTCTTCTGGCATTGTATCGAAATGCCATCTGAATCCTAAACGATCAAGTAAATCCATTCCCATAATAATTTTTGACGAAAGTTTTGGCATCACATAGAATCCGTGCTCTAATATTTTTCCTTAAATTTCTGTTGGTATCTCGATGTGATCTTGTATTTGGAGCTTACTGCTGTCTGCCAATATTACATTTATGCTTTTGTTTTTATTTCGTTTTGTCTTGTCCTTTTGTTTGCTGTATTCCCAAATATCTTCATTTATGAATGAATACATAGATCCAGTATCTATTAACGCCTTGAATGTTCTGTCGTATATCCTTATGTCCATAAAATGTCGTTCATCTGTCGATATTGTGCCCTTTTTCAGCTTTAGTTGTTCGGGCTCGCAACCTGCCGTATGTTTTCCGTCGTATTTTGGCAGCATTCCCTTCTTTTCGTTCCTGGCTTACCGCATTGACTGCAAAAAAGTAATGGCCTTCTTTGACACTCAAACCGCCTGTGTCCGCGTTGGCTGCACCGCCAACAACATGTTTGTGCGTTGTAGTTTGGATTTACGCCTGTCTGATATTCTTGTCGGACGAATCTCGGCTCTGTGGGTGTCGTGGTCTCGGTGCTAATTCCTTCAAACTCTTTTGCCATTTTCGTAAGTTCCGCGAGGCTCACAAAGTCGGTAACTTTTATATATAATTTATAATTTGGACTCATGTTTCTGTATAGCCTAGCTAATTGTTCCTTATCTGTTGAATTTCCTGCTCTTCGCATGATTGTCTGTAGTGCGGTCATGTAATCTTGAAATGGTTCTTTACTTTTTTGTTTCCTTGTTTGTATCTCTTCTTGTAGTTTTTCTTCATATTGTTGCGGGTAGTACGCTACTTTGAAATCTTTCTCGAATTCTTTCCAATGTTTCCATAAATCTTTATTATTTCTGTACCATAACAGAGCCTTGTCTTTTAACACTAAAGGTAGTGTTTTTAGTAATTGTTGCGTAGATATTCCGTAACTATCTCGTAATTCTGTTATTCTTTCCAAGAATTCGATGCTGCCTTTATGGCCGTCGAATTGTAAATTCCATTTCCTGACAATATCGAATGCCATGTGTGCTTCCGACTCCTTATCCCCGGTTGACGTGTCTTGAGACATATTATCTACTTGTTCTTCTTCCGTGGTCGCTCTTAAGTGCGTAATTAATCGCTTCCGTAGCTCATCTACTGTGCCTTCCTTATCTAGGCCACTCTCTTGCAACATTTGCGTGAGCTCTTCTTTCTTTAATTTGTAAACTTCTTTTGAAGCCATCATGCTATTTTGTTCGGGCGCCAGTTGTGACGTAGCATTCCCCGTACTCGGGTATCCTACCTACCTAATGGCGGGAATGACTACGATTTCCTATCGAGGAGTACTTAGTAAAACATCGATGTAACGTATGTGAATATCTTTCCTTTATTATTAAAACGCTGTTTATGTGTACATGGCTTATTACTAATTACTTATCCTCTATATATAACCTATCCCTAATAAACCTTCCTAACCATAACCGAGTGTCGCTGCCTATCGATATCTTACGTATATTGGATAAGGCAGGACAAGGTGTTGGTGCCTACTTGGGTAATAGGCGGGGGGCCTGCGATCAAAGCGGAGACCACCGATCGAGCAGGAGGGATCAGTACTGCGTTCGTGCGGAGGCCACCGATCGCTGGTACTGTGGGGTAAGAGGGGGAAGGAGCGGGGGGGATCTGCGATCAAAGCGGAGACCACCGATCAAGCAGAAGGGAGCAGTACTGCGTTCGTGCGGAGGCCACCGATCGCTGGTACTGCGGGGTAAGGGGAGAGGATGCCTGTGATCAAAGCGGAGGCCACCGATCGAACAGGGGGGCAGGGGGACCGTCTGAGTCGCTAGTCGAGCTCAGACTGACTAACCGTTGGCTGCGCGGCCGTATTTATATTAGCCGCTGGCGCGCGAGTGAGCGTCGGTGTGTCCGGCCGTGTGGTGGTGTGTGTGCCGGCCGGCTGTAGGTAGCTGCACCGCGCTCGCCTCGCTGTCCGTCGAGCCGCGCTGCCGCCGCCGGGCGTCAGTCTCGCTTTATGTGACGTCATCGTCACAACTGTTCGTTAAAACTGCATACAAGTTAAAATATCGCTCTTTCTGAGAGAGTACCATCAATATTTATCCATCTGACATATTCAGTTTTAATATTATATGCAAAACTTCATCTATCAGGACGGATCGAAAGCTTTTTGAAAACATGATTTGATTAACTTCGCTCGATAGAAAAAAACATGAAAATGCCTCGTGTAGACGTAACATGGGCAAAGTAAGATTTTGGAAAATATATATTTTATTCGTTGGTTATCTATCTATATATGTCCATAATTTTTTACTTTTTTGGTTCAATGTATAGTTTTACAATAACAATCAAAACACAATTTTAACTCACGCTTCAAATTTCCTCGCGAACCATCTCCTCAACAAAAACAGCAACTTTCTTGCACCCGTTAAATTGGCACCGAGCATGCCTACCTTGTATGGGACCTTCATCTGTGCTGTTGTATTGTTCCTGTTAAACCATACATCAGTTGTTTAGATAGGATAAACAAAAATGATCAATGGGCAGGAGGGTGCGATTCCATGGGATGACAGACGGCTCTGCGAACCTTCAAACTTTAATCCAGCATTGATTGAAGGGATTCTACAATTTGTTTCAGAAAATGTAAGCTTATGACAACTGACTGAAACTGGATGTAACTAAGCGGTTATTCATTTTAGATGAACGAAAGTAAGACTATCGCATGAAATGATAAATGAGTTGGGTCTATGAGACAGAGCCTAGAAGCGTACTAATGATATTTTGAACAGAAAGTTAATGAAAAAGAACTGTTTTGTATAGTTTCCATACACGTAAACTAGCGAATTAGGTTGTTGGATATCCAATCAAAGCAAAATCACATTAGAATATTCAATTTAAATTCACTGTCAGCGCAGATGTACTGGCGTAATAAGTGTGCATACATTTTAAATCTGCCCAAAGCTTTCATCTCGGCCTTTAATGAAAAAGATTTTCAAGAAAATTGGCTCTCACGTAAATTGAATATCGATCTATTCACACCCAAGTTCGTAGATAAAGAACCTTTAGTGATGTTTTGCAAATTAAATCTCACGAAATTAATTCCATTTACAGCCGAAAAAAAGTGTACTGACCATAAATTTTTATATATTTTCACATTTGTATGTACTTTTCATATACTTATACTTTCTGGGGTGGAGAAGGAGAACGCATTACACAGTACAGTTTCTTACTCTACCTTGTACCTTCTATCAATACTTTACTAATGTGTGAATTTCCTTACGCTTCACATACTTTATGATGTTTTTCTTAGTTTAATGTGCAAAATCTGTTCATAAAATATTTGATAATAATAATTATACTAAAGACTATCTATATGGATGATGTCATACTGGAGCAAAGTGAACCACCAATGCGTGGATACGAAACTAAATAAAATGAAAAAGAAAAAAAAGACAGATAGACCCTTTTTAAATTTCATCCGAAAATTGGGGCCATAAAACATGGCGAGCCGTTTGGAATATATTTTTTGTGAGGCGTCGAGCGAGCAGCGTTTAGCCTTCTTTGATTGATCATCTTGTAATAGGGACGAAGATGGAGCATTCGGAACAGAATGCCTAGCATATTTCGTTTACAAAAGCTGTTGATTTATTCGATACTAGTTTGAGCCGAGAGGTGAGCGTTATAGATAAAGGAATGTTTTATTAGTGTTATATTATATGAAATACTGTATCTAAATTTATCGCTTATTGATGAAATACTGATGTTTCCTTATTGTAGAATAAATTATTTTTTTTGGAACGAAGTACTTCATCGCACGTTATACTCCAGTTCAGACACTTGGCGAATGAGAGCTAGGCCGAAGAATGTGTAAACTTCAACCATCGCGACACTTGTTGTAGTATATTATGTTTGTGTGTTTACAAGCGTATGTCTATGTATAGGTATGTTACTAACAGTATTAGACGTCATATTTTTTTTACTTTTCATTTAATTCCTCTCAAACGCTGTTAATTTTTTCATTGTGCCTGTCATTTAATTCATCCTACCTTTAATAAAATTCAATGTCTGCTTTCTGTCTGTCTGTGTGTATGTCTGTCTGTCCGCTTATAACTAGAGAACCACTGAACCGATTTTAATAAAAATAAATTCTACGGATAGCTTGATTCTTCCCATCAACTATAGGCTACTTACTATCACGCTAAATGGCTTATGAGGTTAGCAGAGAAGTCAAATATGAGAGCGGGCGGAGCCGCGGACACAGCTAGTATTATATATAGCGAAAGGAACTTCGTTCCAACCGGGTGTCCCAAGTCACCTCTCGTCTATTTATAAAATATATGCCCGCCAGGTGGGACGACGACATCAAGTACGTCGGCGGAAAGCAGTGGTTCCGTACCGCTGAAGGCCGGGAGGACTGGGGGAAAATTTTAGAGGTGTATGTCCAGCAGTGAACGCTTACACGCTGACTGACTTACATGTGTGTTTTATCTAGTCTAGATCCTAACCATCCGTAGTTCACAAATCTTCGTCCAATCCTGACAAATAACGCTACATATGCATGATCATATCAATTCTCTCCTATGGAAATTCTTCGGGTCGCATCGCATAGTAAAGGCTGCAGTAAAATCACCGACGCTACCACGCCATCAAATGCAGCCAACTCTCATCCAACAATTGATTCGCCTATAAGACAGACCTAGAGTTGAATTTAAACAATTGTATTAGGGTAAGGAGGGAGCGGGGCGGTGCGACGCTCGCCTTGCGCCATAACTCAAACAAGTTGGATCTACTCCAAGTCCCGAAGCCATCGCATTTTGATTGTGCTGGCTTTAGGTCTAGTCGCGGTGATGGGAACAGGGTTACTACGTACACATATACGAGTATAAGGATATTTGCTAGATTTTTATGAAAGAAAGAAGAAGTATGATGGCTATTAGATGTTTAATATTCAGAAAACAAAGAGCACTAGAGCAAAATAGCTTGGATGACCACTATAAATCGATCGTTATCTTTCTGGTTTGAAATATCTTCATGAACAACATCAAGTATGTCGTCGGAAGGCAGTAGTGGTTCCGTAAAGCTAAAGGGCGGGAGGACTGGAGGAAAATTGGAGAGGCATATGTCCAACAGTGGACGCATACACGTTGATTGACTGACCGACTGACCTATTTATCTAGTTGCAGTTCGCTGTAACAGTGGAAACACACCTATATAAATTTTTCACACATTATTGTTGACGACCCTAAAACATTAAGTACACATTTTTACAGTCAAAAATGTGTCGATCGATACTTGGCACACGCGTATTATACAGGTGAATGAAACGGAACAACTTCTGCTTTTCCTCAGAGCCAGTTTGAACGTAGATTCGGTGCGATTCTGTGGAAGTGTATGTAGAAGCTGTAATTGTGGAGGAAGGCTTGTAAACACGGAATAAAAGATTATCGCGCCGCGATAGCGAAGATGGTCGCTTTTATGTGTCTGCATATATTTTCAGCTTAGAAGCGAAGCTTTTACGTGTTTCCATAATGGTTATAGCTCATAAAATGTCCTGATAAGGTTTGATTAGCAAGTTATTTATGAAAATGAGCGTTTCACAGGCAAACGAACGTTCCTTATTCAGGGATAAATCCGATGTCCTTAGAGAGTTGACAATACATTATTTTCTGTCTTCTGGCTGGACAAATCAAATATGTTGATTTTCGAAGCCTTTTTAATTTGTAGAAATTAGCGTTAATATGTTTATTAATCTAAAACATTATAATATACAGCCGAAAATTAAATAGGTAGGTAACACAAAATTTTCTTATAACTAGTTGGAATACAAAAATAGTAAGTATCTAATATTTATCGTAGGCCGTATTTTTTTTCCTGGAGCCTTGCTTCCCAAGCTAGGATTCCCTGTGTTATGGGAAGCAGGGTATTAGTAGTATAGAACATGTTATTGTTTTGGAAAAATTATGTGAATTTTTTTGATATAATGTATGTAAATATATTTTTATGTTTAAAATACTAATTTGTGCAAACAAGGGCTTAAAATTAGTTACCCAAGTAATTTAAACACGTTTTAGATTATAAGACCGGTTACCTGCATGGAACGACGACTGTGACGTGCGCGAGGACGCACGATAGGTGCACGATAGTGACGCGACTTTCGTATTTTGAAATTTGTGTTTCTCAATAAATTAATACAAAACACATACAATGAATTTTGCATGTTCATTGCTTAATTAACTTATCTTCATTCTTCACTAATGATCTCGACAGAAACTTAAGGAGGTAAAGTAATAGTTTCGCGTTTACCTAAATAAGTTCCTGAACTTTGCTACAATATTATTCAGGCTCTGAAGTCATCGTAGCTTCAGTGCTGTCGACCACGTTCTGCGTAAACTATTGCAAGTTGCCTCATAAATAACGAAATAATGATACAAATTCCCGAGCAAGCGCCGACTTAGTTGTGCAAACTATGAATCAATAGCCGAAGGCTTCGCCCGCGGTGGGTGGACTGTATATCAAATCCGTCTGATTAGCAATTTGCTAGCAAATAAGGATCTACCTACACGATTTATGATAGCATCGCAATGAAGATGATCTGACATCTAGTCTTGGCTTTAGGTGCCGCGAGATTTAACATCTATGTACATATATGTTAGTAGTGGTCCTTTCAAATAAGCAATTTTGCCGAGCGGTCTAAAATATGATTCCCGGTTGACTTTGCGGTCTCAAAGCGTTTTAACAAAAGATTTTTAAAGGAGAGAAGATGTGCCATGAACACCCCCTCGTATCGGAACCGCTGTCGCTAGTTTCCGATCGCACACAATCACATTCATACATACGAACGCATGACACATTCGCAGCGATTTTTGGCCAATACAAAGCGTTGCATCCACGTGCGCGCACGTACACATCGATAGTTAATATGGGCAAATAACTAACGCGTACGGAACGTACCATACATAATTAGTGCTTCTTCAGAATTCAGATACGTTCGACGTTGCCGATTCTCGACGGGGGATAGAAAATTGGTGTCACTGCCATCGGTTAGTTTAGGTCACTGGGTTAGTAGCGACGCAACTCGCGTGCCATCGCGCGCATACGAAAAACGTCGAAAGACGCGGATCAGTCCAGTTCAGCCTGCCTCGCTCTACACGGCGTGTTATCTTGTTAGTTAGCCTAGAATTTCTGTTTTTGCAATCGTCTTTATTCATTAAAATAATACATTATTACCTATTGCACCAACACTACTGGCTCTACTACAACACGTGCAATCACCTCACTTAATCTGCGGGATCTGTACAAAATAGCTGTATATATAAAATATTCTTATCCTCTAATCGAGGTACTCCACTTTGCTCCATTAGACCAAGTCCTGTTTCGTACATTCTATCTAGACTTTCGTGTTTCGCGTGAAGCGAAAGTCACGCACAAACACGTGGTGAAATGAAATAGCATGAAATGTAACGTTTTCAATAGTTCATTAGAGCGGGATTCAGGTTTCTTCGGCACAATAACGCGGAAGGAAGCCACGGTCCGCTCGCTCGCGGTTACCTTATAAAGGTGAAACATAATATGAAGAAATACACCACAAATTCGAACGTATAACGTTTGCAGTACGGTATATAATTTATTGTGGTTAGTGTACTTTATTATTGAAGGATTTTTTTATTTTATTTTATTTACTGTTTCTGGTGCCTTCAATTAATTTGTAGATAGGTCGTTGTTGGTGCTCCGACTTTATGAGACTACACCACAGATCATAGAAGTAATGACTACACACTACAGAATTGAAACATGTGCGGTACTATTGGCGCGCGTCTTGAAAAAATATGTTTATCTTTTCGGGCGCGTTAGAAGGGTTCTAAGTATGAGCAAAGAGATTTAAATATTTAATATCTTCGGTTAACAGTATCTACAGAATACGCCACTGCTGTGGTGTGCGTAATTAAAAGGAAAGCATGTTAGAAATATTGGCGTGAAATTTATAAGAGAGAAATCCTTTCTCAATGAATAAAGTATTTTCATTTTAACATAAATTTTATATAAAGCGTGTAATCGTTATGATATACGATACCGAAACGTTTTCGGAATACTAAGCAGCGGTCACACATTTATCACACAATTTTAAAACAAAAAACTGAAGGGTTCTCTGATAAGGTCCTGGGTTTTCCATTGTTTTTGTTGAATATAGGTGCTGTCCCTGACCTTTTTAAGCAGCGAAGAAACCCGTTTGAAAATGATTTATGTTGTGAATTTAAATATTTTTGAACGCGTGTTGGAAGGTCAGACTATTTATACGAGTATCATATGTCATAGGTTGAACGAATAAAGTCAGTCGAGTTTGAGTTTGAATTATTCTTCTCTAGAAACTTAGATGTTATTTTGTGAAGTGGAAATATTTTGTTATTGACAGCGGTCATGGGAGGCGCCATGCCAGCTATACGGTGGACAAAATGGTCGTCGTCGTCTAATTTAGTAACATGCCTTTTGAAGATCCCCAGATTATAGGTAGTAATTCAGCGGAACACACTCAGCGGAAGGCCGTTCCATATTATCGCCGTACGTATTTGAAGTAGGTACATCTCTAATTCTTATAAAAGGGAACGTCATGGTCGTAGTCTAATTTACTAACACGCTTTTTGAAGATCCCCAGTTTATAGGTAGCAGGGAACACACTCAGCGGAAGACCGTTCCATATTATCGCCGCACGTATTTAAAGTACATCTTTATCTCTATCTCTACTTTTTATAAAAGGGAACGTGTGTCTGTATGTTTAAGGTAAACTCCGGAATCGCTGAACAGATTTTGATGCGGTTTGCACCAATGGCAAGAGTAGTTCTTGAGGCTCACTAAAGGCTCACTATACAATCACGCCAAATAGTCTTAGGGCTGAGCAGTATCAAAGAAAGTTGCGTTTAAATCGAATTTGCTATTATAGAGTCTACCGCGAGCGAAGCTGCGGGCAAAAGCTATTAGGGTATAAACGGCTATGAGTGTTCTAACTATTCTTCTATATTCACAAACATTTGCGATCAAACCGTAAGGAAGATACTCGTATTAATAAGGTTACTTCATTACTTGAAATAAACGAAAATATTCTTTACTAGCTGAGCCCGCGGCTCCGCTCGCGTGGAATTCGTATTCCAAAGAAGAATGTAAGTAACTAAGGGCGAGGCCGAAGGCCGAGTTGCGTTCAGGTAATCGATAAACCTTCTTAAAGAAAGTAACTAACTAAGGGCGAGGCCGAAGGCCGAGCTGCTTTCAGGTAAACGATAAACCTTTCTCAAATAAAGGAAGTATGTAAGGGCGAGGCTGAAGGCCGAGCTGCGTTCAGGAAGACGATAAACCTTCTGGAAGAAAGGAAGGAACTAAGTGCGAGGCCGAAGGCCGAGCTGCGTTCAGGTAAACCAAAAACCCTCTTGCGCCTTCGGGCCTCGCCCTTAAAGACTTCCTTTCTTCGATAGAATATAATATCGTTTACTCAATCTATTTATTTCATAAAAATAAAAAAGTAATATTAATAACTAAAGAATTAAACCTACCTAACAAACATTAAAATAACTATCAAAACGGGCATTTTCAAATGTTCTTAGAGCACTTGCGGCATTACCCCGCTGGATGGCAAGGCTTACCCTTTGAATGAAGTACATAAGCCCTTGATGGCGGGACACCAGTTGCGTCAACCAGCTCAAGCCTCTTTTGGCTTCACTGCTCCACGGACCGAGGGTTTCAATCGCAAATGCAACAAATTGGAAATCTTGAATTATATGTCTATATTTGCTGCGTTTGAGGCTCTCCGCCCCAGCCTTGGCCGCGCCAGCCGCTCTTGAAGATGTCCTAACGTGACTTGGAGCCAATGTGAGAACAAAAGTGGCGTCCCACATCAAAGAACTACCCTTAGTCCATGGCACTAAGGTGATAGCATCGGGCCTCTTGCCATCCAGCCGGGAATAACCGAGAGGTTCTAGGATGCACGGTATATTTGCCGTTAGAAGCGTGGACTTTATAATAAAATTTAAATTAAATTAACTCAATCTTAATATTAATTAACTTTATTCGAGATGGTTTAGCTTCTTCCTGAACGCAGCTCGGCCTTCGGCCTCGCCCTTAGTTACTTGCTTTCTTCGAGATGGTTTATTGTCAGAACGTAGCTCGGCCTTCGGCCTCGTCTTAGTTGCTTACTTTCTTCAAGATGGTTTAGCTTCTTCCTGAACGCAGCTCGGCCTTCGGCCTCGCCTTTAGTTACTTGCTTTCTTCGAGATGGTTTTTCAATTATCCGAACGTAGCTCGGCCTTCGGCCTCGCCTTAGTTACTTACTTTCTTCAAGATGGTTTAGCTTCTTCCTGAACGCAGCTCGGCCTGCGGCCTCGCCCATAGTTACTTACTTTCTTCGAGCAGGTTTATGGTCTTCCAGAATAGAGCTCGGCCTTCGGCCTCGCCCTTAGTTACTTACTTTTTTCAAGAATGTTTTTCTTCTTCCTGAACTCAGCTCCGCCTTCCGCCTCGCCCTTAGTTACTTTCATCGAGAAAGAATATCGTTTACGTGAGCGCAGATCCGCCTTCGGGCCCGCCTTTAGTTACTTACTTTCTTTTTTTAAATACGAATTTCACGCGAGTGAAGCCGCGGGCATCAGATATATAAATTTTATTGCACCAATGACAGCGACATAACTTCGACTTTCAATTATTATTTTTATTTATCAAACAATTTGTCACCGGCCAGCTCACGTCGAGATGACAGTTCTCCGTTGTCAACATGACATTAGAAATTGTTTTTTACCTTTACTTTGGACAAAGAGATTAAAAAACCAGGGGTTTAATGTCTTTGACTTTGGATTACGTGATTTTTATTATATTTTTTATTTATTATGTTCATCCGGGATATACACTGTCACTATAAAAAGTTTCGTCAAATTCCGTTCAGTGGTTTTTGCGAGATGCGCGTACAAATAGACATTTTTGCATTTACGATTTTATGATATGTATAGAAAGAATAGATATGTATAGACTATTGTGTTCAAGTTATAAAAAAGAAGAACTGTCATTTTCGTTGTATCTACTTATTTTTTAATTTCGAATGAATATTTTATTCAAATTGTATTTGCTGCCAGTTCTCAAGATATAATTATGTACTTTGGACTACGTGATTTTAAACGCGCAATAATGTTTATAATTGTATTTTTTTTTTATTTTTGTTATTTTTTTTTACGTATTATGTTAACCCGGCATATAAACTGCCACTATACAAAGTTTCGTCTAATTCCGTTCAGTGGTTTTTGCGTGATGCGCGTACAGACAAACAAACAAACAAACAAAAATTTTAAAAACTGTTCTAACATGTTCAGTATCTCATTTTAAGCCACCCTGGTTAGTTTTTTTCCGAATACATTCAATGTACAGACTTTCTTACCTCTACGATTTTATTATATGTATAGATTGCACAACAAAAAGTGATAAAAGGCGGGCTTAAAGCCTAAATGCATTTTCTACCAGTCATGCCTGCGATCGTGGTTAATGTATATATGTATCTAGGTGTGTCGTGCGAAATAACTTGAAAAAAATATACTTAATATTCAACGTACAAATAAATACATTTGTTATCAGGACTTCGGCTTACTCCTAAAAATTTAATCTCTTCAAATTACCTAACATTTAACTCCATCATAAAAAAAACACGACTCCAATTATGTCAAAATTGTGTAACAAGGTAAACGTAAAAAAGATCAAGCACAACAAAGTGAAATATTGACCCATCAAGTTGCGGTTGGAAGAAGCCGGTGGGTGTCTAACCAGCCGTTTCAAATGTTTTCTAATTAATTAACTCGGCCTTAAGGATTAACTAATCAGCCCACCCGTCGCTATTGCCCACCCCTCCCTTCCCCCTTCTCCTCAATCCGTGCCCCCTTCACCCGAAGCGCCCCCCGCTGTCCTCGGAAGACGTAAATTTCGTATTTATTTATACTAATAGGCCATCGGTAGTAAAATACATTGGTCGTGATAATGTTTAGGGAATCGGGAATTTAAATTAAATTCCTTTTGATTTCAAAGCGTTACAAATTATTACATGCACCTACAGTATTACTTTTATTTGTAGCTTGACACATTTCTAATTGAATTTTATTACTTTTTCTAACATAATGTATTTCTTTTTATTTTCAATTTAGATATTTGAATTTTTTATTTTAATATGTTTACCTTAACTTGTGGGATTGTATTATTTGCACACAAAACCAGCGAAATCAAGAAAAATGCATATTGTAGCCTTCTCCTTTCTGCCAGTCGATGGTAAGAACGATTGATTAAAGACCTGTGTACTTGTATTAAGAGCGTTCCGTGCAAAATGACAGGCGACAGTGCTGCCACTCAAGTAAATAATATAGGTATGTCTCTTAAACAAAGCCACAACTGGAAAAACCAAGCCATGAAGCTGTAGTTGATTTTGATTATGATATTCTAAGATACTGGAAACAGTTTTGTGTTGCTCTGATTATCCATAAACATAATAACGGATTACGGTGACCATCGAAATGCGTTATTATGATTGTGCATAAACTGAGCAATACAAAACTGTTTCCAGTATCTTAGAATATCATAATCAAAATCAACTACAGCTTCATGGCTTGTTTTTTCCAGTTGTGGCTTTGATTAAGAGATATATATTATTTACTTGAGTGGCAGCACCGTCGCCTGTCATTTTGCACGGAACGCTCAAGCGAAGCTGGTAGAGCTGATATTTAAATCCACAGATATGGAAAGCCAAAAGCTGTGAAATAAAACCTTAAAAAAAATTAAAATACCGCATTCCTATCAAGTGAGTATGCAGCTTGATTATTTACCACCCCCACTGTAGAGCCACGAGGCTGGGTTGATAAAATACATACGATTAGTTATACGGGGGGGGGGGGGGGGGGGGAGGAGGGGGGTTGTATCGCCCACACCTGGGTGATGCGACGTGGATTTATGGTGATATGACCGCGAGATGTTGAGTTGCTGACTGTGAACATAACTATACATTTACGTGGCGCCTCTCTCCTATAGTAGGTATATATTATTATGTAGTGTAGGTACCATCGATAGGTAGATACGATTCAATTACAACTGGGAACTAATATCAATTTTGATAATTTGTACTTATATTATTCAACCAATGTAGTAGATATTGCTAGGAAAATTAGCAAGCTGAAGTGCCAGTGGGCTGGGCACATCTGTTGCAGACCGTGCGAAGACCGTCGGTAGACGGTGCTCGGATGTTTTTAGGCGTCTGATATACTCAGGCATGGTCAGTTGGACATCAAGCTGCTTCGGGTTGTGTTCCAATCGAAATCTTGTACTTAGTCGTCAGTGATTTGATCCCATCCATTATTGTAGGAACATTGAGAAGGCTATGAACCTCGAAATGTTTAATTGACCACGGTGCATTGGGGATTTGCTTGAGTATGTAGTTTGAACTAATGATATTATACGTTAGAAAATATCATTAGTTTGAACCCTCACTGTATAATGCAGATCCATTAGTCCATAGATGTATGCCGTACGTCCATATCGGCTTGAGCACTGTTTGTAACTACACTAGACCTTATGGATTAAAATAGTTTAATTTAAATTATATATTTCCCTCCAATTACAGTTTCGGATCATTCAAGAGAGAATCAAATAAAATCAAAATATATTTATTGCACTTGAAAAATTATTTGCGAAAGTTACAGCTTAACACCGTAGGCGTTCTCCTCCAGCCAGCCTTTGGTTTATCATGAACTCAGATCCTGATCTGAGATCATGAACGAGTGTCGAGTGGCAGAGAACAAATAAAGACATGATGATAAAATATAGACATACATATTAATTTGAACAGATAATAAAACACAAATACAAATAAATAGAGAAATATACATATATTATACAATATATAAGATATGTAAACATACATACATTAAAATAAGATATACAAGGAAGGTGTTACCTTCTCTGTATAGACTCTAAAACATTTATCTACATGCACACTAATATTATAAAGAGGTAACGTTTGTAAGTTTGGATGTAGGAGGTAATCTCCGAAAATAGTCGTAGCCCCCGCATACGACCGTATTTATATGGGCGTCGTTAGACACCTTATGGGTGGCTCGGCGCTACATGTAGCGCTTTAAATAAAAATAAATAAATCAAAGAAAATGTTCTGTCCGAGTTACGAATATTCAAAATTGCAAGCAAGTGAAGCCACAGTCCAAAGCATATATAAAAAAATTTAAGAAGAACAACATGAATATCAATTTATGCACAAATTATCCATAATTTTTATTTTATTTGTCCGAATATTCATTATAATCTTTATATCTTTCCACTTGATAATAATAATTAATTCGGTTTATTGCAGAAGGTATAACGTGAATTAGTTCAGCCAATTATTTTATTACATTCCATTTTTATGGGACATTTTTAAGTCGTTGGTAGTTTTATAATGAGGTTTGTTAGGTAATTAAATTTGAACACAAATAGTTGTTCTATTTGATGTCGCGCTTTAAAAACAGTTTATCGTCGCGTTCAATCGCGGCAGACGGAGGGAGGATTATATTTTGTCATTCGTTAAAATAATTGAAAACAAACCGGAGACAACGCAATCCTGTTGCTCTCCTGTCTTTTGTGAAGATCTAGGGTTTTTTATTGAAAGCGCGACATGTGGCGCCCAGCCACATAGGGTGTCGTAACGATTCTGTCTAACATTCGGTCGTGAATAGGGGTTGCGTTGCGAATGGTATGCCGGCCTGACTTATTCACGCCCCTCTTGAACGACCCGAGACTGTACGTAGGTAAAACTAACTTTTGTATGCTGATTAGATCGTGTTAAAATCAAGCACGAACAGAAGTGAATTAACATAAGTAAGCTCATCAATATTTAAAAACTTAAATTTCCCACAAAATAGTTGGGCGCCACTTTAACACGAGTGGCGTTAGATACAAACAATTCATACAGAGATCGAAGTAATCTCCACTCTTCCAACTCCCATTTGTGTTTAATTTATGTGTTATTGGAAATCATATTATTATCTAGTCGCGTGACTTTTTGCTCACAGCTCAGGCCGCTGATGACGTTATGATTAGAATGATTTGATGAAACCATTTTCAGAACTGACAGAATGTAACAGTGAAAACTTTAAGTAAATCGATAAATATATTGACGTAATTTACGCGGTCGGTCGCTCGTAGAAACTTCGCTTTATTTCTTAGGATGATTGATTACCTAAACATGTTTTAAATTCAAACTGATCTACCAATATTTCAATTGTTTGATTTGGTTAGCTTTGGCTATTTAATATTGGAAACTTTATTGATAATTTCATTAAATATTCCTTATCGAAAACATCTTCTCCTACTTCTCCTTCTTCATCGACCTGCCGGTCTCCATTGTTGGACATAGGTCTCTCCCATGCGACACCAGTTTCTCCTTTCGTCCTCGATATCCCAAAACCACTGGCGACCAACAGACTACTTCAGGTCGTCGGACCTAATGGCAGAAACATAGCTACGTTCGAATAGTTTTAAACAACAAACATTTCTTTATTAACACCTAATTAAAATAAAATTATTTAAACATTAAAAAAACAATAATAGAGTATAAACAAACTAATAACTAAATTAAAATAGAAAGCTCTTACATAGGGACTGTGTGTGACCGCAGTCCCAAGGACCGAAGCAGCGCTCTGGCACGACACGGTTTGCCCAACTGCTTCACCAGTTCTTTGGCGTCCGGGCTCCACACCCCGAGAGTCTCTACGGCAAAAGCGACAAGTTCGTAATTTTGTTTAGCATAACGATATTTACTGTGTTTTGCAGTTTGCATTATATTCATTTGGACTAGTAATAATTAGGTCAGTCGACTTCCCTGAAGTCTCCTTTAGTACTAGAGCAGCAGTTACGCAGGCAGAATGTAGCGACCAATAGCTGCGGGCGGCGGGCGCGGCGGCGGCGGCGGCGGCGCGGGCTCCGGACGGGTGGCTGACGGGGAGTCCTTTTATAGTTTTTTGGATAATAAATGTTGTTTTTTGAAGAATTTATGTTGATGTAGTTTGGAGATTAAAAGGTTTGCTACCCCTGCGGGTGACGTGTCGCCTATTGAAAAGGAATGTAAACGGAAGTGTATATGAATATTTATGTATATCAGTTTGTCATTTCGTTTAGTTAGGTACGTATAAAATGTTTGTTTGTAATGTTCAACTACAAAGTCAATTTCGTAAGAACTAAAGACAACCCGATGAAAATAGAATATACCACCACAAGAACCAAAAAAATATTTAACAAGTTCGACAGATCGTGATAAAGAAAGTGGCGTCATTGAAACTTTTCATTTGTTATTTTAGTAGGTAGGTAGCATAATGTTACAAATTATTCTAAGTAATGAATGATATTTAAAGTTGTTACCGTCCGACAGTCAGCCAGCGTTATATATAACGTTCATTGCTGGCCATACGCCTCTTCAATAGCGCTCACCGTTGATATCCGTCGTTACGGACTAAATTGTAATGAAATAAATAAAAAAAACTACAAGTGAATTTCGGTTAATAACGATCGGCGGCATTGTGTTGCGATTTTTTGCTCTGTGGGCTCAACTATTAAGAAATAATAAAGTACTAGCGGTATGTATCGGTAAACGAAGTACAACTGGATTATAATCATATTATAAAACCCACGAGAATTTCCAATTGTTCGTTATAATTGAAAGTATTAATTCGCTCATTATTGATAAGCATTTTAAGCAAGATACAGTTGTATGTAGATGACCTGAGGCACTGTACATGTACGTTATATTATAAAGCTCGTTTTACACACACGAAAATAAAACAGGAAAATCACCAAATCATTTTCGTCCAATAAACGTTTAACGCTGCTTTTTCTTCGACTGCGACTATTTTTCGATTCAACTCAATACTCAGACTCAATAAGAGTCCCTCACTGTCTGTCCTTAATGAGGGGCAGTGTATTGTTTGTTATTTATAACCAACTAGCTTTTGCCCGCGGCTTCGCTCGCGTGAAATTCGTATTTCAAAGGAAGAAAGTAAGTAACTAAGGCCGATCTGCGTTAAGGTAAACGATAAACCTTCTCAACTAAAGTAAGTAACTAAGGGCGAGGCCGAAGGCCGAGCTGCGTTCAGGAAGACGATAAACCTACTCAAAGAAAGTAAGTAATTGAGGGCGAGGCCGAAGGCCGAGCTGCGTACAGGAAAACTATAAACCTTCTTGAAGAAAGTAAGTAACTGAGGGCGAGGCCGAAGGCCGAGCTGCGTTCAGGAAGACGATGACCTTTTCGAAGAAAGTAAGTAACAGAGGGCGAGGCCGAAGGCCGAGCTGCGTTCAGGAAGACCATAAACCTTCTCGATGAAAGTAAGTAACTAAGGGCGAGGCCGAAGGCCGAACTGCGTTCAGGAATACTATAAACCTTTTCGAAGAAATTAAGTAATTGAGGGCGAGGCCGAAGGCCGAGCTGCGTTCAGGAAGATTATAAACCTTCTTGATGAAAGTACGTAACTGAGGGCGAGGCCGAAGGCCGAGCTGCGATCAGGAAGACGATGACCTTTTCGGAGAAAGTAAGTAACAGAGGGC